>JAJOZX010001222.1:0-17500 GCA_023014485.1 Bathynomus jamesi | reverse complement strand
TATTATCTCTATTGGAGAGAGACGCGATGGTAAAATTAAGAATAGGGACGAGTCAATTGTACATCTATTTACACATCTACATGAAACTATACAAATGGCAAAGAACTACGATCACGTTTTCATGGTATTTGCTCAGAATATATATATATATATATATATATATATATATATATATATATTATATATAATAAACAGGGTGATCCTAAAAGATGTTTTCAGAAACATCTTGTTACATAAATATTTTTTGGGATCACTCTGTATATTTCAAACGAAAATAATCTACATACGAAAGAGTTTCGAGTCTAAAAGTCATTAATTCCATGAATCTATTTGTGTTTCTGGCGATATTGCGTCATATCTGTTTTAAATATTTCATTTCATTGTGTGAGGCAATTTTTAAATGACTTTTTCTGTCATTGAAACGCATACATGACGTAATCATTGTTTAAAATTAACTTTTCCACCTTTGATCCTTTTCATTAGTAAGAGAATACAACAAAAAAAACTTTTTTACACGTAAATTGTTTGAAACTAGTGAGGTATTACCCTTCTTTTATTATTTTTGTTCGGTGCATTTACAATATTTTTCTTGTTCGTAGAATTTTATTTATTTGTTCGTAAAGGATCATTAATAACGTATAATGTCCGCATGATGATACTACGATAGACACATCTATTTTTCTATAATTTTTTTTATTAACTTTTCTAATAATTTTTTATCATTTCTACTTTGAAGTGGTTGCATGCAGCGTTCGTTCAACAAAAGGAGAAACTGTTGCCTTTATATCCGATAACTTGTCTCATTTTGTTTCTGTTTTACGAGATTCACCCTCCACATTCCTCCCCCCTCCCCCCCCTTGCCTTTATTTATTTTTTATTTTTTGTTCATTCTGACGACATCCTGTAATAAGTCCATCTAAATATCTCTTTATATGTTTATCTTTGCTCGTGTCTCTGTATTTTTAGGCTTTTATCTTCATTACTGAACGAAGGAATATATTTTGTATCTCTCTGCATAGTTAGCGATAAGTTAAAAATAGTCATACTTGGTTTGATTCAACAGAAAGCGTCTTTGACAACCAAACCTGAATTTCTTCCTTAAAATCTTAAAATGTAAAGACGGCTAAAGTGCTTATGCTTATTACTTGTAATATATATATATATATATATATATATATATATTATATATAATATATATATATATATTATATACGAGTAAAATCAAAGGCGTAAGAGGCACCGGAACTTAAAGAAATGTCGAGATGTCACAAACATAATTACCTTTGTTGGAGAGAGAGAGAGAGAGAGAGAGAGAGAGAGAGAGAGAGAGATAAATCGTCTTGTAACTTTAATAGAAATGTTTTTTTCGTGCCACTGAAATAATCTTCACCGGAAAGACGGGATAATACGAGTTTGCAGGACTTACTGTAAATTCCATTAACACCCTCTGAAAGTAAGCAGAATATCGTCCTAATCGTTCAGCTTAAACGTGTTCCTTCATCTAAGAACGCATAAGCTTAACGACTGTACCACATTCAAGAGAGATTAAATGAGTTTTCATCGCATTAAAAAATGGTACGAATGCTCCCTTCGTATCGAATTCATCGCTGGATGAACATCCGCGAATGTCTTCGGTGTCTCACTGTTGCGTCCACACATTTTCGCAATAAGTGAAAAATATTTCTGCTTTATGGAGTCCATACGATTGTACAGAGAGTCCCAAAATTACCTGGTAAGGTCTCTTTCACCTTTAGGAATATGTAATTTATTAGGGAATTTCGGACCACCCTGTAAATATGAAAACTAACACGACTTGAAATTTTGAAGCTTCTCTTATGAGATTATGCCAAAAATTTATTTTCGTGGTTTAACGTGGAATCCGATTATACACACTGCTGAAAACCAAGAATACCCAAATTACGGTACAGGGTGGTTCAAAAGTCACGGTCGGATCGGCTTTCTTCTAATTTTACTTATGACGTAATAAACTTGTGAACGCACTTGATGAATTCCATACAGAAATTGCTGATATTTGAGGTTTGTATTTCTTATAAATCATATTGTAAAAAGGATAAAATAAATAAATAATTATTTCACCCGATCGCATATTTTGGACTACTCTGTTCATTTAAACTTCATAGCTACACTATCTAATATTAGTATTATTTACCATTTGCATTATCTACTATTTCAAATATCTTTCTCTCTCTCTCTCTCTCTCTCTCTCTCTCTCCTCTCTATATATATATATATAATATAAATTAAAAACTGTAAAAATGAAATAGCTACACCTTTATACTGGATATGGAGAAGATCCCTAGACACTGGGGAAATACCGAGCATCTTGGAAAGAGCAAACATTGTTTCTATATATAAAGGAGGGGACAGAATTCAAGCAAAGAACTATAGACCGGTGTCATTGACGTCCCACCTCACCAAAGTATTTGAAAGAATAGTTAGAGAGAAAATTTGACTTCCTGGAGACACGGGAAAGATTCAACGAAAATCAGCATGGATTCCGATCAGGTAGATCATGCCTATCACAACTAATAGAACACTACAACAATATCCTAGATGCATTGGAAGGCAATAACAACTACGATGTTATATACACAGATTTTGCTAAAGCTTTCGACAAATGTGATCATGGTATAATAGCACATAAAATTAAATATATGGGAATAACAGCCAAAGTGGGAAAATGGATCTACAACTTCCTCAGAGAACGTCTGCAGGTCGTCAAAATTCAAGGTATATCATCATCAGAATCGGAAGTACGCAGCTCAGTACCACAAGGGACAGTACTGGCCCCACTCCTGTTCATTATCATGCTAACAGACATAGATAGCGGAGTAAACAGCAACAGTGTAGTAACATCCTTTGCAGACGATGCAAAGATCAGCAGAAAAATCAGCGATGTACATGACGTGGAGGCCTTGCAGAGGGACACGAACAAAATATACAAATGGTCAGAAGACAACAACATGTCATTTAACACCGAGAAATTTCAGCTCCTGAGATATGGTAGAAAAGAAGAACTTAAACAGACTGCATATTATGCTCCAGATAGACAGGAAATTCAGAGAAGCACGAAAGCTATCGATCGCGAGATAATAATGACAGATGATGCGAAATTCGAAACACAAAATCAGATAGCGATAAATAAAGCAAAAAGAGTCGCCGGACAAGTACTAAGAACGTTCAAGAGAAGGGACAGGACAGTAATGATTCCCCTGCTAAAAACACTGATTATACCAAAACTTGAATACTGCTCAGTTTTGACGTCCCCATATAAAAAGGAAGAAACTAATAAACTAGAAGAAACGCAAAGGCATTTCACAGCCAAGATTGATGGCTGCAAAGAACTCAACTACAGGGAAAGACTACGTAAACTAAATCTGTACTCCCTGGAAAGAAGAAGAGAGAGGTACACCATAATCTACATATGGAAAATGATTGAAAAACTGGTACCAAACCTAAAACTAAACCCAATTACCATTCAAACAACACTGGAAAATAGGAAAGGCAGAATGTGTAGTGTTCCCAAATTAAAGGCCCGACAAGGAACCTCCTCAACTCTGAAGGAAAATAGCTTGGTTGTCAGGGGGCCAAGACTTTTCAACCAGCTTCCAAAGGACCTCAGAAACGTAGCGGGGGTCAAAGTTGAAGTCTTCAAGAGAAGACTGGATGCCTGGCTCAGGACGGTGCCAGATGAGCCGGGCGTGCCTGGCTATGTACGGTGGAGAGCGCAAGAAAGCAATTCGCTCCTCCACCAAGCCAGACCTAGAGGCGGGGCCACCAGCTTGACCGCCGTGTGAAAAGAGACCAACGCACGAAACAACATAAGGTTCATAAGGTAAGGTAAGGTAAGGTATATATATATATATATATATATATATATATACACTTTCCTCCAGTGTTGAAGGGTAACTAAGGAAAAACTATCTCACTTCCGCAGGTGCACTCAAACAATAAACAAAAATGCACATCCGCCCTTCAGTTTAGAGCCCTTAAAAGGGTATTAAGTAAAGGGTGATGCTGTCCGTTATTTGCTTGGTAGCAACGACTACCTGTTTGCCCCTTCGTGGGGTGCACCGGAGGAGAGAGCTACAACTTTCTTTAGTTACCCCTCACCAGTGGAGGAGAACGCTGTATTTTACAGCATTTAAGGGAGGGAGAGAAGAGAGAGAGAGAGAGAGAGAGAGAGAGAGAGAGAATTAATTCCATTTTTTTGTTTGTGTTTTTTTGTGAGTTACTTTTTGATAACATATTTGCTTTTGTTATCCCGTTTCAAAGCCTTTTTCCAAAGACTTCCTTTCAGTGCCAATTTCGTTCCTGATATCTAGTGGCACCTTGGCATATCCTCACTTTACAGCTTCTTCTTTAGTTTTAAAACATTTCAAACTGTTATTGGTCTTTATAATTAAATTATTTAATAAAAATAAATTTTTGCTCTTATGAAACCTAGTGCCAAATTAGTCAAAACAAGGAAGAAAATGGGCATAGCATGAAGGGGTAAGAAAACAAAGCATTTGCAGGCTTAGTATTGTATTTTGTCTTTTGCGTAAAACGAATTGTTAAATATAGTATATACCCCAGGGTATCAGAATGCGTGAAAAAGTTTGAGGAGAAATTCTATGCCCATAATAATAATAATAATAATAATAGAAAGTAGAGGGGGGGGAGGTCATAAACTGTCACAATCCTCAGGCCAACTAATGGCGACCCATTGCGCTAACTCCTGTATTATTATTGACAGCAACATCGGAAATCGAAACACCAACTTCAGTGTCTTCACTGCCTTTGTAAGGAAACGGTGTTACCCACTGAGCTACAGGCACTAATTTTTCTTGCCCATACCCGAAAAAGGATTTCATTATTTTCACCCAAATTGAAGTAAAATCAGCCCATACCCAAAAAGTATTTAAAAATTACATTATTTTTGGGGTAATTCTGAAAACAAGTTTTTTTACGCCTTAATTTTAGAATTACCCTGAATGATATACAGTTCTGGAAAAAGTTCGCCAAAAAAGTTCCTAAAACCCATAAAAAATTACTAATTGGTAATATTCTGTTTTTATTTGGGAATTTTATTGTTTTCTGGTAACAGTAATTAAATTTGGAAAACAAAACCGAGCCATAAATGATTACTAAATTTTATAGGCGAACTTTTTTCCAAAACCATAAAAATCTTAATTATTTAGTTAATTGGAGCTTATTTGACACCAGTTTAAACGAAAAGTAGTGAATACGTTTAGAATAATATATAGTTATATACACCAGTATATATATTATATATATATATATATATATATATATATATATATATATACACACACCACACACACAGTATAACTATTTCTAAATGTTATTTGAATGAAAGTTACAGTACTTCCTTTTAGGTATTTCATACGAGTTCGTAAATATTATATTCTGTTTCGTAAATAATTAACAATACTATATTCCATTTCGCCTTTTTGCTTTCATACTGTAAAGATTACTTCTTATAAATTCAGTAAATTTTAAAAATATTATTTGGATATCTTTTCTATTTTAAAAAGTTTTCTTTTTTATTTATTATTAATCATTTTTATTTCATAGTTTTATTCGTATGTTGAAATGGTTTGTATATTCTTATTTATCCGTCTCTCTCTGTCTGTCTGTCTGTCTGTGTCTCTGTCTCTGTCTCTCTCTTCTCTCTTTCTCCCAGAGTGGATCGGAAGGTCTTTGAGGCTTTCTCTTGTCCTTGTAACTCCTTGTAACTCTCTGTCTGTTTGTCTGTCTGTCTGTCTGTCTGTCTCTCTCTCTGTTCTCTCTTTCTCCCAGAGTGGACCGGAAGGTCTTTGAGGCTTTCTCTTGTCCTTGTAACTCCTTGTAACTCTCTGTCTGTTTGTCTGTCTGTCTGTCTCTCTCTCTCTCTTTCTCTCTCTCTCTTCTCTCTTTCTCCCAGAGTGGACCGGAAGGTCTTTGAGGCTTTCTCTTGTCCTTGTAACTCCTTGTAACTCTCTGTCTGTTTGTCTGTCTGTCTGTCTGTCTCTCTCTCTTTCTCTCTCTCTCTTCTCTCTTTCTCCCAGAGTGGACCGGAAGGTCTTTGAGGCTTTCTCTTGTCCTTGTAACTCCTTGTAACTCTCTGTCTGTTTGTCTGTCTGTCTGTCTGTCTCTCTCTCTCTCTCTCAATTCTCTCTTTCTCCCAAAGTGGACCGGAAGGTCTTTGAGGGTTCCTCTTGTCCTTGTAACTCCTTGTAACTCTCTCTCTCTCTCTCTCTCTCCTCTCTCTATAATATATATATATATATATATATATCCCGCTCACATACACACACACACACACACACACACACACACTCTCACATGCACACACTACACGTACTTATACTTCTCTCACATCCCTTATATTTAATATTTCCATACAGTATAATGCATAATAAAATAGAGAACTGACAAGAGGCAACAGCGTTCTCAAACTTTGAGAGTCCAATTAAAGATTAATCTTATTAGGAATGGAGTTATGGATGAATTTGACCGATTTGGATGCAAGAGTTTGGCAGAGTTGAAATCGAATTTACGGCTGAGGACGTTATACAGAATTTCACTTTTCGATTAAAGCACAAAGCAATTATTGTTCATTTCTTGCAGAGGGTGTCCATAATAAAGCCCGTCATCATAGGCGAAGTTTATTGGCTTCATTTTCTTATTTCCGTGACGCTTGATTTTGAGGATACACTGTTGTTGGATTTTGGGGATACACTGTTGTTCTTTAATCATTTCAAGGTTAACACAAAATGAATGTATTAGAAATAGATAAGTGAATTGATAAGCAAAATTGAAGGTTTTGTTAAAAGTGCGCTTTTTAGTGCTAGTGGAGGACTATGTTTTATTGTTAAAATGATGTATGATAGTTTCGGGAAAAAAGTTTGTCTAGAAATATAAAATTTCTGAAAAGCATAAAAAAATTAATAATTAGTAACATCTGTGTTTTTGTTTTTAAATTTTTATTACAGTCATCAAAAGAAATAAATTAGACAAGAAAAATAATCTCACTAATTAGTAATCTTTTATGCTTTTTTAAAATTAAATTTTCCTTTTTCTGACATTTTATAGTCTATTCGAAAAGTCTCGTGGTGAAACTCACTGTTTCTTACTGATAAATATCAATAAAAAACCCTGGCGTTTAGGACTTTTTGACTCAACTGTATCATGATCGTGGACTCGAGAGACAGAAGTGGATTCCTCTCCGAATGTGCGAACCTAGACCTCTTTGGTCGACTACCTTAACCTAACTTAACCTATAATGTACCCTAACTAAACCTAACCTAAACTAACCTATGCTAACCTAACCTAACCTAACCTAACTTAATCAAACTCACAATAACTTCTCGCTTGAACGTCACATCAATCACAGGAGGTTAATTCGGTACGCCATATGTATTTTAATCTCTCATTTGACTCTTCCCCTTAACATCGCGGACATCAGAGTAAGTGTCCACCAACGAACTGAAATAGCACATAACTTCCTGAGTTATTCGCTAAGAGAGGTGTGAGTGAAGCCCGTATCACACGGTCATTCGTTGACGTTTTTCAGGCACTGAATCGTGCCCCGTTTAAAACTGATTGCAGCCATTTACATATCAATCGGCGACAATCTGGGTTGGAAAATGTCGCTATTCAGCGACAAGATTTCGAAGTTTTTCGAACCCCGATTTTTACCGCTTAATATGTAAATGGCTACAATCGGCTATTGACGTAATCGGTGGTATAAGCCAGTGACTCTGAAACCACGCAACGCGGATTCGAATCCCACTAAACCCTAGTTCCCCACTTCATAATTTTTCAATTTTCCACATCAAAACAACTTTATTCATTTTTTAATTAAATTCCCTCCCCCCCCTTTTCCCCTCCCCCCTCCCCCTCTCTCCTTCCCCCCAAAAAATAAATAACAGGATTGTAAACTTAACTCAAATTAATGGCTTTATTTACGGCTATAAATCACTGAGTGGAAGGACGTAATTACTTCTAACTGAAGTTGGCACTTGACCGAAAATTTAAATTAAGATGGGATTTAACGAGCGGAAATAAGTTTTTTAATTAAGAAGGTGCGAAGATACAATATAATATAGATTAATTATATATTAATATACAGAGTGGTCCAGAAGTCACTATAGTTTCGGCTTCGTTCTGTATAGTTTATAACATAGCGAAAACCTGTAAGTTTTAACCAGTGAGAGCGCATGGTAAAATCCATATATGACTTGTTGATGGATGAGGTTCGTATACCTGAAAATTCATATTGTAAAAATAGTGTAATAATTAATTAATTAATATATATACAGGGTTGACAAAAGTAAATAGACGCCACGATGATTGTCCTCAAGGACAAATGGCAAAGCTTATCAATGGAATGCCAGAACGTGTGTCACCTTTACATAATTGAAAATGGGGAAAACAGCACGATTCTAGACATAGTGATTCAGTAAATTTGTTATTATTTATTAACATTTTTTATCAAACCAAAAACTATGGACCCCCCCACCCCCACCCCGGAAGGTGTCTATTTACTTTTGTCAACTCCTCCCATCCCCCCTCTCTGTAACTCACCCCGATCGTTATTTCTGGGCTACCCTCTATATTATTACTGTATATTAACGCGAAATATATTAATACTAATCTGAAATGATGTTTTGTAAAGTGGAAATACAGTGACGACCTAAAAAAGACATCTGAAGAAGCGAAAGGGTTCTCCGTTAATTGAATTTATTAGTTAGAAGCTAACGTCGTTATGGAAAAGGAAAACAGATTTAATTAGTTTATGAAGTCAACAAGCTCTTCATATGATGAGAGACCACCGCGATACACTAATGAAAAGCACTTAACCATAATGTAAGCACTTACGACAAAACCAATACTTTACAAACAAGATGTTTTCAAACTTTTCCAGAAAGTTGTCGGTAGGGTGGGCTGGCATGGGGTGGGTGGGGGGTGGGGTGTCACAGTTGGCTAAGCATTTCATATTACATCAAACATTTTTGATAGTTCGATACGATATATAATTTTAGTATTTCATCATTTTTTAGTGTTTTTAATATTTTCACTATTAAATGTAAAGAAGTTCGTTAAAGGAAGTTAGGTTAGTTTTGAACGTAAATACAGGGTGGCCCGTAAGTCGCTTTACCGAAGTGAGTTTCATTATAATACGAAGGTAAAACAAATTATGGTCCACCCCGTATTTTACTAAATTTTTTTATAAGATTTTTTATAATATGAAATATAATATAATATTGGAGGAGGCTGTAGGCACCAATCGACCAGGGAAGTATTCCGAGGTGAACGTTATTGCAGGAGACAGGGAGTGCTGGAACTCCCATTTCTCTCCTGTCAATGTTCCCTTTAGCTGATCTTTTTCTCGGGTCTTAGCTACCCTGTGGACCGTCCAACAGCTCTCGAAAAACCACTTCTTCCTCTATTCCTCACTACATATACATGCATTTTACACACTACACACTCTTTTCAAAATTTAAAAAAAAAAATGGCATCGTTAGCCTCGGAGACCTTGATTTCGGCCCTCTCTTTCTTATTTAGGTCGGGGGAGGGGCCTTTTTAGGGGCGTTTGCCCCTTGTCCCCTCTTTCTTACATAAAATAGAAAATTTAAAAAAAAAATAAGAACTTACGACAGTCGACAAATAATGTATATTAAAAGAAGTGATCTTTTTTGTTTTCGCGCAGCTTATTGGTTTATAGCAGAGGGGTTCCCAAAGCGTGTTCCTTGGGCCAAATGTGTCCCTTGAGCCGACGCTATATATGTGTCTCGCGGCGCAAGAGAAATTCTGCAAAATCAGAGTGAAATTTGCTTATTTACAATCAAAGAATTGACAAAAATGACGTAATTTATAAGTGTGAAATTCGGTGGAATTTTTATGAAAAACGTAAATTTTTTTAGGTTTTTAAATGTAAAATTTTAACAACTGTAATATTTAAAAAAATTGTTAGTATGAAACCCGATAGCCAAACTGAACTGCCCTTAAGAAATAGCCTTTCACGAGGGAAACTTCGGGAACCCCCTGTTTTAGATCGTAGACGATTAGTCCAAAGGTCACTCTCGAGTGAAATATATTTATTTATGTTTTTACATTGTTTATAATAAAGTTTGTAAGAACTGTTTGTTACGTTACAAACTAGGTTAGAACGAAGCAAACCGGATCGTGTCTTTGAACCACTCTGTCGAGACAAAGAGATTTAACAGCTCAAAGAAATACGCAAACCTTGATCTGGTGGTGGATATAATATGTATATATATTTTAATTAAATATTCTCATTGATGTGTTATTTTACTGTCGTACGTCTCTGTTGATCTTCATATATATATATTATATATATATATATATTATATATATATATATATATATACACTTTTCTTCTCTCATTTTTATCGCTTTCCCCTCATATCCTCTCTATTTTTACCTCTCATTCTCCCTCCCTCTTTCCTATTCTGTCCTTTGTGTGAATTCTTTGCTTTATTAGCAGAGGGGAGCTTTTCGTGCGAGGGTAAAATAAAACAGAGATCGTCTCGTTGTAAACGTTTCACTTAGAACAAAAATCTGAAACGTTTTCATAAAATCCCGAAAGAATTTTTTTTTTTTTTTTAAATTCTGAAGAAGAGCTACTATTTTTGATGTATTTTCCATTAAAATTTTTACGAGTATTACCGCAACATTCATTTCATAAACTGCTGTTGCTGTTGTTGTTGCTGCTGCTGCTGCTGCTAGCTAAAGCCGTATTCAGGGAAAGAGAAAAAAGAAGAAAAGAAAATAGTTTTAATAATAGAATAATAAAAGCAAAAAAGGTCAGAGTAGTGCGTTAGTTCGGGTAATGTTTGTGTCAAATGCACCCGAAAGTGTGCAAACGACATTACACAAGGAAATTTAACTGTTTATCATATGCTTTTAGTGTTTGTAAATAAGATTTACGATAATGCCAAACCTTTTAAAATTCTAAAACCAGAGAAAGAGCGAAGAACGACCGTACAAATGAGATTATAACAGCAAATGGGGACGAATTCTGTGTCCTGTAATATGATGGAATGGTTGAACGATAAAATAGGGTTGGACATTAAAGCTCTCAACTGTAAAAAGAACACCATCATGTTTCTTTTATGTTGCAGAGTTACAGATGTAGCATACTAAACCTAGGTTAGATAGATTCCTCCATTAAGAGAGAGAGAGAGAGAGAAGAGAGAGAGAGAGAGAGATATTCGACTAATGGTCCACATTCGTCTGATTTGAGCGCCATGCCAGTCTCTGGCTCCCCTGAGTGATTATTGTGATGCTCTGTCAGAGAAAAGCATTGTGTTGAAGTTTCAGAAAATAGTTCTTCTAAAGAAGTAAAATTTCTAAAAGCATAAAAGATTACTGATTAGTAATGACTGGGTTTTCTTCTTGAAATTTTATTTGGGAACCCAAAAAGGATTATATTTCCAAACAAAAAAAATTACCAATTAGTAATTTTTCATGCTTTTTACAAATTTTAGATTTCTAGGCAAACTTTTTTCCAAACTGTACATGTTACTGTGTGTGTGTTGTGTGTGTGTGTGTGTTCCTGGTTACCGTACGTCTTCGCTACAATCTTTAAGATATACACCGAGCTAATAACGACACGAACTTGCGTATAGCGATATTAGTGGTGTCACCACAGTTTCAAATTTTCCTTTTATTGAAAGTCATTAATCATCATGAAAAATAGGGTTATAATAAAGGTATGTTAGGTAGGTTAGATTATGTTGAGTTAGGTTAGATTAAATTAATTAGGGTATTTATGTTGGGTTAACTATCACCATCCACAACTGAGCATGTGAAAATATTGCTATTTTATATTGTAGTCACAACTGAGGCTGCTTGTCAGGTGTCCTGTATTCTAAAGTATGTCCAAATGTGTTCGAACAGCGTCCCTTATCAAGTGCATATGGGACGCAATGAAAGTGAACTCCAGATAAATAAATTAAATTTTAACTACTTGTGTAGGGAAAATTACTACACAGTGAGAGTAGTGACATTTTTGAAGTGAAGACGTGCAGTATTTAAATGCAGATTTACAGAATGTGGACAAACTGAGTTCTAAACAAAGTTTCACGGTCCAACCCGAAGCTCTCTCGTACTTTCGTATTTGAAACCTGGCAACCCTAGTCACCTGTGTGTGTGTGTGTGTGTGGTGTGTGTGTGTGTGTGTGTGTACACCTATAGGAAATATTGGAGTGTATTGTAAAAAATATGCATAAAAGAACCCTAATTTTTTTTGGTAAAAAAATTGTTTTAATCCTGCCGTTTGCCATCCCATTACACATATTGTATCTTATGACAATTAAAGTAGAACGATATTTTACGTTTCCGCAAAACTTGTATTAGGTTTTCACAAATCCAAAACAATAAATACTAAACCTCGACTAAATTTTTATGAATTCAGGGCATTGTTCCATAATAGCCTTTAATAAACTGCGTTGTGAATAATAAATCTGAGGTCAATTCAAGTGACTACAAAATTTCTGGATATTCAGGGCTTAGACAAAACTCCTTAGTCTATGCTAACCTAAATTTTTCAGGGCCGAACAAAACCTCTTATTCTATCCTATCCTAAATTTCCTGGTTAGGCAAAAACCCCTTACTCTATCCTCGCCTAAATTGCTAGCTTAATCGTCGTGGTATAGACTATGTCTCTCAAGCGTACTCACACTGCAAGGAAACTGTTGAACAATAAGGCAAAATAAAAGAAAATAAATAGAAAGAGATAAATGACGCCATTGTAGTTGAGAGTGTTAGTGGGAGAATTGCCATCTGTCTTGTTTCTGGTTTTTTACATCCTCCTTCCACTTTTCTTTCTTTTTATCTTTATTCTACGAAGGGAAGAGAATAATCATTAGAACTTTTCTTTTTCTCTTTTTGCTGCAACATGGTATGTGCTTCGGCCGTTAAATCGGATTTACGCAGATCAAAAGACTCCAGGGCAGGCATGGAAATTTATTTTTCACAGTTGTATGAACAAAAGCTTTTATCATAAATTTTAAATATAAAATAAAATAGAACATTGCACGTCAAAGTAAATATTTGCTCTTATTATTTGTGTTCATCCGCGGAAAAAAACATTGAGTTTGTTAAAGAAATATAAATATTTATTTTACGATCATTAAACCCAGTGTATAACGAAGAACATAGTGTAAAATAATTTTCTTTGTTCTCTCTCTCTCTCTCTCTCTCTCTCTCTCTCTTTCTCTCTCTCTCTCATGTTAAAACTTTTATAATCATATGACAATCTGAAGAAAACAATTATTTGAGCCTCGCACTGACTGTTCTTCCACGAAGTCGCTCAATCGTATATGTATCCTTAGGGAATAGAAACGGAATAATGTTGGAGAATGTTGGTCACTTTCACAAAAGTCTCCGCCTACGGAAGTGAGGCCTGTATATATACATCTCTTACCAGTGTGTATTCAGAACGGTGGGTAAGCGATTATGAATTGTCCATTGAGGGACTATGTTCCATTTCTTCCAGAGGCTGACTTATCAGAGAAAGAAAAATATTTGTACACCTCAAATCCGCTATTATTCTGTTAGAATATATATATTATATATATATATATATATATATATATATATATATATATAAGCAAACAACCACAGGGAAGAGGAAACACAAAGTCCGAGCGCTTTCGTGATATATTCACATTATCAAGGAGGAACAGAAAATAGACAGAGATTACAAAGTAAATGAGTTAAATAGACAAGCAAAAAATTCACAATCGGCACCTCAAATTAAAGGCCTTAAAGCCCTCTAAAGATTTTTACAATTGATAACATAATCTGTAGGCTGCTAAATTACTAAATATAAAAGAAGTATATAGATGAAATTAGACAAAAAACCAATACAGAGAAAAAAAATTATTATAATGGTTATTAACACTAATATTTAATTAAAGCAGGCAATTAATTGGCAAGAATTTAATGAAAAACAAATAGATAACGTAGATAACAAATAGATAACATAATCTGTAGGCTGCTAAATTACTAAATATAAAAGAAGTATATAGATGAAATTAGACAAAAAAACAATACAGAGAACAAAATTATTATAATGGTTATTAACACTAATATTTAATTAAAGCAGGCAATTAATTGGCAAGAATTTAATGAAAACAAATAGATAACGTAGATAACAAAATAGATACATAATCTGTAGGCTGCTAAATTACTAAATATAAAAGGACTATAGATGAAATTAGACAAAAATTTTATAATGGTTATTAACACTAATATTTAATTAAGCAGGCAATTAATTGGCAAGCATTTAATGAAAAACAAATAGATAACGTAGATAACAATAGATAACATAATCTGTAGGCTGCTAAATTACTAAATATAAAAGGACTAATAGATGAAATTAGACAAAACACCAGTACAGAAAACAAAAATTATTATAATGGTTATTAACACTAATATTTAATTAAAGCAGGAAATTAAGTGGCCAGAAATTAATGAAAACCAGGGCAAACCATTAAGGGCAAGAATGCAGTCAAGAAAACAGTAGGCCCTTCGACAGCTTTCTCACAATGCACGAATCCAATTTATACAACCCAGGACTAATATTAAGGACAAAATCCGCATTATTCTTGATCACACTTGATTCCAGTATTTTCTGCTAACAATAGATTTACTAAACCTTAATTTGGAGCATTTTCCAATCAAGGGATGATTAGTATCTCTTACGTGAATGAAATGGCGTTAGATTCCTGGCCACTTCTTTATACTGTATTGATGCTGTTTAATACGTAACTCAAGGGTCTTACCAGTTTGGCCAATGTAAATTTATTACATATTGTGCAAGGGATTTTATATACACAACCATGTTCACTTAACGGGGAGTTCTTAATCAATGAATTCTTAATTACATCTAAATTTTTGAACGCAATATTTACGTTAAAAGTCCTCAGCAGATTCGGCAGATCAAGGAAATTTTTCTCTGAATGGTAACACTAAAACATTTTTTGTGTTATAAGGAATCTTATCCTTTACTTCGTAGAAGGTTTTCTTGCCATTTTTAAGGACTTATCTATGCAGTTCTTTCGGTATTTTAAATCAAAAGCAATTTTGTATATTTTACTAATTTCGTCGTCAATGAACTCTGGGCTACAAATTCGTAGACCTCTTAGGAACAAAGTAGAAAGAACGGATCGTTTTACATTAATGTGGTGATCAGAATAATAATGTATATAGGAACCATTATTAGTAGGTTTTCTGTAAATATTGCACTTAAACTTTTTTCCAGACCTATATATTAAAACATCTAAAAAAGGGATCGAAGAATCTTTTCTATTTCAACTGTAAAATTGATAGAGGGAGTTAAATTATTAAGTTTGGGTAAGAATTCATTGAGATTTAAAGTCACTGGCCAAAGACAAAGAACATCATCTACTATCTAAACCATCTACACATATATATATATATATATATATATATATATATATATATATAATGTTTCCGAGAATGTCATCAGACGAAAGCGCTTGAGGCACTATTTCGTGTTTTAATTTTCCTTCGTGGTTATTTTCATCATACCTAGAGAGGAAACTCAAAGCAAGAAACTCAAAAGGAAAAATCTGAATAAAATCTAAAAGGAATAAAACAATTGTTTTTTTAGTCTTTATTCATTATATTTAGAATCTATGTCGTTACACCACTTCCCGTATCAGCAAAGTTAAGTGACGACTGGTTGGGTGATTGGCTGGACGACTATCCTCTGCGTTCGGATGATATATCGACCCCGCGGTTCAGATTTCACGTAAAGTTTTGGGTCAACTCTGTCATATGCCAACTCCTTGCTGTTGTTAGTACGGAAGTAAAGTCAGTCATTTATGAACAGGAAACCAACTTTGAATGAATTATTAACATTGTACCGACAAAAAATAAATTGAGGGGCATTCGGCCTTGGCTCCTCCTTCTTTCATAAAAACAAAAATTTTTTTATCACATCGACGCCAACCAGAAGGTGGCGGAGAGAGGGAATTCAGGTCAGTTTGTATGTGGGTATTGGGTATGATTGTGACTTTTAGTGGTCGCAAGACCGTTAAGTCCACACGAAGTCGGCGTCAAATAGCATCCGCTTGAGTGCAATCTAGTTTATTATGCAGCTAAAACTGCATACATTTCATGGCGCGCGCGCGTGTGTGTGTGTGTGTGTGTGTTATTAATGGTTTTAGACTTTAAATTACTGTAGGAAATTTAATTAACGAAATGCCAAAAGGAAATTTGTATTTCGAGGAATGTACAGTTGGCGCAAGATTAAATGTCGTAAGAAGAATGCTTCAATATATCAGAGAAAGGCCTATAAAATTCGCTTAAAAATTCAATTGGAAAACTCATCGCGTTAATAATATTGTGTTGCGGCTGATTGCATGGATTCCTATGCCAGACGGAACGGGCATTATATTATATTATAAATTACACGCACGCAATATGCAATATTAACAAAAAAAAATTTGTTATAAATTTTCAAACAATTATAGTATATAAAAGCAAGTTGTGTGTGATTCTGTCTGTCTGTCTGTGCGTTTGTTAACTTTTTGGGTCTCTAGAAAGAGCTGAATTGTTGGCTGGTTGGTAATCGGGAGGCTGGGCCCATTAATTGGGGTGCTGGTCCAGTAATTGGGGGACTGCAGGCCCCCCCCCACCAATTACTGTCGGTTCAATTATTTGGTCAAGATTTTCAAGACTATAGTTTTATGACCAAATAATTGGACCACCAGTAATTGGGGGGCCTACGATCTCCCAATTACTGGGGGTTCAATTATTTGGTCATTAAAACTATAGTCATGAAAATCTTAAACTTCATAAATCTTGACACAATGTGAAGCTCAAGATTTTAATGGTGCGTTCTTTTCTATAGTTTTATTGTGGTGCTGGGGCCTTCGGGCCCAGTAATTGGGACCTAGCTGTTCATCCTTCCACACAATAAAGAAAGTGGTTGGTAGATAAATGGGTACCCTGGGTAGCCTTGTGGTTAAGACGCTGGGCTGCCGGTGGGGCGTGGTTCGGATTCCAGGTTAATAAACTCTAGGTCTAAGGTGGAGTGAAAAGCTTGACTTTCGTCAGAATGAACAATTCGGGCGGAAGCTAACCAAACCAAAGGTTATATATATATATATATATATATATATATATATATATATATATATATATAAAACATATATATATATATATCTATATATATATATTATATATATATATTATATATATATATTATATATATATATATATATATTAAATAATACAATGCTAGGTATATGTATAATATTTTTATCTAAGGAGTGATACGCCGAAAAATAAAGAACGATTTAAATAATTAAAATTTAATACATTCAGCCCACCCCAGCAAGTACTGGGCATTGGGCCAGTGGGCAATATGTTATACTGTATTATATTCGAGAGAGTCGAATGGGTAGTACCAACCGACCCATTGCCCATG
>JAJOZX010001221.1:625000-988475 GCA_023014485.1 Bathynomus jamesi | reverse complement strand
AATTATACAAATGATAATGTAATAACATGTGCCAACCTGCATGGGTAGTCCGCTAAATTATGCCTGCCCTTAAACTGAAATGACACGTTTATTTTTAGGATTTTTTTTACGGCATCTAAAGACCTTCTGGTCTTTTCTTAAAATATAAGCACTATTGTATTTAGGGCAAGTCACGGATATCTTAATTATTCCGTGATTGAAAAAAAGGTCTAAGCTCTTGTTTTCATCCAGGCAATATGGTGGATCACGTCTTCAAAATCAAGTTCACAAGATTGACACGTCATAATACTAGAACGAAAATCACCACACTAACAAGAAACAGAAAGAAGTAGGCAAAAGCAAGAAAAAGTAGCCAAAAATAACCAAAAAATCTCCAAAAAAGGTAGCCAAAATAAACAAACTAACCAAAATTTATATACATAAATATTAGAAAATAGAAAATATTTTTTTTATAAAAAAGTACATTTTATACAAATTTGCACAAGATAATATATATATTTTCTTATTCAGTTTTGATTGGTTATTCAATATATATTGCTGTTATAGCTGGGTGTGACTGGGTCAAAAAACGAATATTAACCGATACTTTTAAAAAACACTTGGACATGTTTTTAGACAACATACCCAACCAACCCACAGTGCCAGGGTATTCCTCTGCCAGACCAGCCCCCACAAATTCAATAGGGGACCAAATCGTATGGCAAAAGCAAGACAAAAGGGTGGCGACCCCGTCGTGGCCCTGCCTCAGGAGACGCTGAGCGGACTTAGTGGGAGCAGCGCATCCTTGAAGCAAAAGCGCTTCAAGGTAAATTCAAGGTAGGTTACTTTGCCAGCTCGGTAAAATAGTTTTATGTTAATTAGCTGACTTGAGATTGACATTTTTGCAGAGTTTTACTAAGGATTATAGCTTATGATTTGGTCATTTGAATAACCACGACAGGCCCAAGTGGCTTCATGTTTTCCAAATGTAATGTAATGTGTAAAGATCTGGGTTCTATTTTGCCAATGATCTAATTTTAATGAAAACTTAACTTACCCAAGTGGAACAAATCCTCCAATATTCCCCTTTTGGATTTCACTAACAGATTCAGATATTTCTCAATCATTTTTTAATTAGATTCAGTGCTATAACAGCTTATGTTTCCCCATATCGATTTGGTTTGTTTAGTTTAAGATTGCTTTCAAGTTTCAAGTTTCAACCCGCAAGTACTATTTACATCAGATGTCTCTGTAACTTAAATTTACAGCCGATTCACACCGAACATGGACAGGGTAAACTAGGGGGAAAGTGAACTATAGGGTAAAGCAGTGGTACTCAAACTTTTTCACAGGCGGCACATTTTTCATATGTTGGAGCACAGGCAGACACACACATAAAACACATAAAAAATATTATTATCTGGTTGTAATTGCAATATTTTATATTAACTGGTCTCTAAAACCTCATCTGGGGGGCTACTCGCGGGCACACCGAAATGGCACAGGTATGAACACCCCTGTGATAAAGTGAACTACTTTTTCATTTGAGTATTTAAAAAATATTGAAAACATTGATTAAATACATTCATCAAAAAAGTTGAAAATTCCAGACACGTAATGCTTGATAGTACTAAGAATAGGAGATCAATTTCATGATATAACTAATAACTGTGCCAGCCATATTTATATAATACTAAGAAAATAAAATTTTGAATACATACCTACATCGAACGAAAAAAATACATATGAAACACCTCCTAAGGATTGTCTTTATTGGTTAACTGTACCCTTTCAAGTTACCATATTGTGAGCAGTGATGGGCATCGATACATGAAAATCGCTAAAGCGATACCGATACGCCGATACTTTCTAGATGTCTTAAGCGATGCCGATACGATACCGATACATGTATCGCCGTACATTTTCATAATTATTCATTTAATATGTAGGTATTAGATATTATTGTTTATACTAATAATTTGTACGCACTGTAAGTAAAATCAACGACATTTTAATGGGTTTTATAGATGTAAATAAAAACAATTGCTTTATTTAATGAAAGTATGTTTTAATTTTGTAGGATACATGAATGACTGAAAATATTACACTAACAATTAAAAGTAATTACTATTACCCTTCAAAAATACCAGCTGGCTAAACATCTGGTCAGACAGTCTATTCCTTTTTGGAGCGTGAATGTGACCAGCCAAACTAAACAACCGTTCTACAGGAGCAGAGGATGGTAGTAGTGTGTTATACTCAGTGGTGGGCACCGTTAACCAAAAGTTAACTTCGTTAACCGCTAATCCGTTAACCAAAAAGTGAACTTCGTTAACCGTTAATCGTTAATTCGTTAAACATGTAACGGAAGTTACCGATAAACCGTTAACGTTAACTTTTATTATAAAAAAAATGAAAAACACAATATATATATAATTTAATTTTCCCTCTTCTTCTCGTTCTCCATTTTGTCCATGAGATGCATGTTGCCCTTCATGAAAATTAGCATATCAAAGTTTCATCAGACAGGGATGATCTCTTGGCCCTCAGGATGTTCCTTGCCCATAGAGAACAAACGCTCCACTGCAGCACTGGAGGGGATGGCTGTGTTGAACTTGATGACAAGTCCACCAACACTTGCTCACCCAAGAAGGCAGCATCTGTCAGCAAGTCCTTGGAGTTGGTCTCCAGCCACGTCTTGACCAAGTTCTGGGCCTTGCCCTTTAGTGACCTGAGTTTTAAATTTTTATTTTTTAAAGTTAAAATTTAAATATTGGGAATATAAATTAACTCAAGTATAAAAAAGATAAAAATGATGTCAATTACCTGATCAAGTACTGCTTCAAGTCAGTATGCGAATTAACGATTCGCCTGCCCAGTGTCCTCCTCGAGATGGAGCTCTTGCTGGGGTTCAGCGTCTTGATCAGTCTCTCGAATGTGTCAGACTCTACAACGTGGAGCGGCAGCATGTTGGCTACGAACGGTCCCAAATCATTTGATCCACAGCAGCCTGGGGTACGCCACTGCCAGTAGCAGCAATGCAAAGGACTCGCCAATGTTTGCTGGCGTGCTTTCTGGCAGATGGAGGTGAAAACAGACTCGATATCAAAGTGCTGCTGTCGCTGCTGGACCAGAGGAAAACCTCTGCTTGGCTTTTCCACGAGATGAACCTGCCTTGATCTTCTCATCAAACTGCATGAACTTGGCTGGGTGGTTCCTCTTGATGTGCTGCTTGAGGTTGTTGAGGCTTGTCAGGTGCCCCTTGATTGGCACAGTCTTGGGCAGGCACAGCTTGCAGTTGAAAATCAATTTGTCTCCTTCCCTTGACTTGAACAAGAAGTAGTCGTCCAGGTGGGGCCAGGGGTTCTGAGCTTGTTCTTGTTGAGATGCCATCATGATTTATAAAAATTCAAAATCACACAAGTGTCTGTATTGAAAATCAGAAAATAATCAGAGCTGGACAGCGCAATCAAAAATTAAGTTGCGCAAGCGCAATCCACTGTTCACTATCATGCGCAATCTGACTATTTAGCTTGCGCAATGTTGCAAAGCGCAAGCGCAATCTTGTGTAAACACATATTTCCACATAAATTAAAATAGTCATCCATAAATTGAAAGAAAACCAAAAGAAAACGATGTAGACTTATGCCCCTTTTGTCCTGTTGTTACTTAGAAGTTGACTCAATAAATCCTTTATTATTTCACACTTAAAATAATAAACAAGACAACAATTGTTTGAAGCATTCTTGAACATTTCAAGAACAAGATAAAAAATAAAATAACCCTTACCTTTGTTATTTGGAACAGATATGGCACAGAATATTCGGGAAGTAATTGCACTGAAATTTCTTCGGTCTTCACAGCAGAGATACTAAAGAGTAAACAGCCTCTGGCGCCACACGCTCACATTTACTTCTCAACGCCATCTATTATCTCATAAAGAAACTAATTCACATTGGGACTTGAAGTACCGGCAGGATCAACCGGGTAGAAAAATAATTATTGAGATTTTAAAGATGTTGTACCTAGAAGTACCGCCAGGACATAAAGGGTTAAGGTGAAAACGCCCCCATTGTAAGACATCAATTGACTTAATTTATGTCATCAAAGTGACATGAGAATTGAAATCTTACCTGATCAGTTTTATGGTTCTTGAACTGTATCAAGGAGACTACTAATAAGGTACTCACAGACATATTATAAATATACATGACTTACTTGACAACGATTATTTTTAAATATTCACTAGCACAAACATGTTGCGCAAGAGACAGACTGCAAATGAAATGAATGTAGTTATTTGTTGTAATTGTTACATATATATTATTGAAAGTGCCTTAAAATGCTCGTGATATTTCTTGAAAGAAGTTGAAACATTGAACTCAAATGGCAAATCTTTCCGCTGATTTTACAGTCGACCATGTTTTGCTCAAACCAATGCCATAAATAACTATCATATTTGGTAAGACACAAATTGTGGCGACGGAAACAATATATCGCCTGATTTTGCACTGCGGAAAATGGAAATTCGTTCATCACTATTAACAGTGGCGGATTAATTGCGCACCTGCTCAGCACTGAAAATAATAGAAACTTTTAAACGTTTATTTATGAATTTTTTGGGTTAACGGACTTGAGTTAACGGAAGTTAAATGTAACGGAAGTTAATTAGTCCGATAATGATTTTCAAAGTTAACTTAAAAGTTAAATCGTTAACGAAAAAGTTAACTTCGTTAATTAACGATTAACGGATTAACGGTTTGTGCCCAGCTTTGGTTATACTTCAGGAAGACCCGTAGAATTCCTGGGTACTGCCTCAGAGATTGGAGAGAATGACTTCCGTCACCCAGATACTGTAAAACTTCCATCTCAGTGGAATCTTGGGTTGCAGAGACATTAGTGGAAGCAGACTCATAACAGAAGAAATCATCTGCACTTCTTCCGTCAGATGCATGCAGCATCACTTAGTTGTTGCTGGGGGGTCTACTCGCTGAGGTTCTTAACAGCATTAACCAACATTTCTTGAACCCTCTTTTTGACAATGTTAGTATTAAATTTGTCTTTTATTGTCATCCACTTTAACTTGAACAGAGGATTTGAAGACGATGCCAGTATTGCTGCTTTACACTCATGCGACACATCAAGGCACAGAAACTTTTCAAACCGCTTAGTGAACCCTACTGTGACTGCATTGAGAAGTGGCTGACAATGACGCAATGCCTCCGAATTCAAACGCTGTAGCTTCTTCTCTACAGCTAACAATGTCGGAAGCAGGCAACCGTAAAAACATTCTTTGTCGGAATGCAACCTATCAAGTGCTCATTTTCGCGAAATGTTGGCAGTCCTAGTTGTTTCATTGTTTCATTTAGGACACTTTTATGCTTCAACAGAACTGATAACTGCCGAACAAGGAGTTCCATCTTGTGACGCATGGTAATGTGACGTGACCAGTAGAGTAGTACTGTCATTAAATAAATATTTAATAATATTATTATTTATGTATATTCATAAACATAACTCAGTAGTGTCATATTATAACATCTATTTAAATATTTAAAAATTCTTATTAATGTATCGATGTATCGAAGTATCGATTTTTTTCGATACAATTTAAGAAAATTGACCTTAGCGATACCGATAAATCGATACTTTTGTCAAGTAGCTAAAGCGATACCGATACCGATACAAAAGTATCGATCGATACGTATCGGCGATACATGTATCTAGATACTGCCCATCACTGATTGTGAGGTAAAGTGAACTATCACAGATAATCAGTTTAGATTACCAAATCAATTGGCTAATATTAATATATATATATATATATATATATATATATATATATATATATATATAAAACCATGCGGGTTGCTTCTACAGAGCTTCAATTTAATATTTAGGAGAAATCCAATGACAAGGAGAAATGTAAATGCCATGAAAAGTCTTCTTTAATGCGCAACGTTTCGAGCAATACGCTCATCTTCAGGCTGTATAATAACAATGTGAAATTAAAATCAATAATTGAATGAAAAACAAGACAAAGAAAATTTCTATAACCTATTCATAAAGGCAAATTTTAAAAGACTGAGAAAAGAGGGTTAAATTCTAAGTTATACAGATTTACATATAAAATTAAGAAGCTATTTTTAAATACATATAGTAAATGTGAAATTACTACACTGGAAAAATTAACAATAGTACACTGGAATAATGAAACTAACTAACCTTTCACTGCAATTTCCGAGGCTAAACTGATTTAAGCAGAGGCAAAACGAGAAAACAAAAGATAGCGAGGGCGATTGGGGAAGGGGGGATTATAAGGAATTGGGGAAGGAGGAGGGATTATAAGAAGTTTAAAGGGACAGCTGATGAGTCAACATTTAGCGAAGGGGTCAATGTTTTAATGTAAAGCGATTCCAAAATTCTAAGTGAGTTGGGACAAGTATTACAACCAAGAATTTTAAAATTGTCTAAAGTGACATCAGTTTTACATTTTATACTGTGTTCCCGAATACTAGAAACTTCTTTAGTTTTTAAAATTTTACCTGTTCGGCCACTTATTCCCATATGCGAATAAAATCTAGCCTGAGAGAGCGAACAGTGCTGCCAATGTAATTCCCAAGGAGACACCTAGGGCAGGTAAATAAATATACAACACCGCTACGCAACGAGTCAGGGGTTCGATCCTTCGCTGAGAAAAAGCTACCTAAAGACGTTTTATTAATAAATATGATGCGGAAATCAGTATGATAAAAAAATTTCCTTAACAACTTTGTAAATTTAAGCTTAAATTCCTTATTCAAAGGACCCATTTCAGGTACCAAGAAATATTTTATATCCTTCGGCACTGTAATACAAGGAAGTTGAGGGCTATAAACATTATTTAACTTTCTATTTTCTTTGCACCCCAATATAACGTATACAATGGAAACTGAGCAAAATGGCTCCCTCCCCTTTTTAGATCTTTTAATTTCGAAAAACGGTGATTCTAATACTACATCAGTTTAAAGGAAACCCACTTTCACTGGTTTGGGCATGAATTTTTTTAGTTTTACTGATTTCAACTATAAGATGTCTTGTATTAAAACTCTCCTGTTCAGAGGATATAATTTGACCTCTAGTTTTACCTTACTTAATGATGAATTTAATAATCTAAGATCATACTTTACCAATAATAGTTTTCCTGTTCAATATGTAGACAAACTAATTAGATCCTTCTTAAATAATGTTTATAGCCCTCAACTTCCTTGTATTACAGTGCCGAAGGATATAAAATATTTCTTGGTACCTGAAATGGGTCCTTTGAATAAGGAATTTAAGCTTAAATTTACAAAGTTGTTAAGGAAATTTTTTTATCATACTGATTTCCGCATCATATTTATTAATAAAACGTCTTTAGGTAGCTTTTTCTCAGCGAAGGATCGAACCCCTGACTCGTTGCGTAGCGGTGTTGTATATTTATTTACCTGCCCTAGGTGTCTCCTTGGGAATTACATTGGCAGCACTGTTCGCTCTCTCAGGGCTAGATTTTATTCGCATATGGGAATAAGTGGCCGAACAGGTAAAATTTTAAAAACTAAAGAAGTTTCTAGTATTCGGGAACACAGTATAAAATGTAAAACTGATGTCACTTTAGACAATTTTAAAATTCTTGGTTGTAATACTTGTCCCAACTCACTTAGAATTTTGGAATCGCTTTACATTAAACATTGACCCCTTCGCTAAATGTTGACTCATCAGCTGTCCCTTTAAACTTCTTATAATCCCTCCTCCTTCCCCAATTCCTTATAATCCCCCCTTCCCCAATCGCCCTCGCTATCTTTTGTTTTCTCGTTTTGCCTCTGCTTAAATCAGTTTAGCCTCGGAAATTGCAGTGAAAGGTTAGTTAGTTTCATTATTCCAGTGTACTATTGTTAATTTTTCCAGTGTAGTAATTTCACATTTACTATATGTATTTAAAAATAGCTTCTTAATTTTATATGTAAATCTGTATAACTTAGAATTTAACCCTCTTTTCTCAGTCTTTTAAAATTTGCCTTTATGAATAGGTTATAGAAATTTTCTTTGTCTTGTTTTTCATTCAATTATTGATTTTAATTTCACATTGTTATTATACAGCCTGAAGATGAGCGTATTGCTCGAAACGTTGCGCATTAAAGAAGACTTTTCATGGCATTTACATTTCTCCTTGTCATTGGATTTCTCCTATATATATATATATATATATATATATATATATATATTATACAGGGCGTCCCAAAAAAATGTATACACACTTTAACAGCTGATAGCTCAATTGATGTTTCTTTCTTTCCAAGTTAAACCCATTAGAATTAATAATGGCAGTCAGACTAAGCTTTGAACAAAGGAAATTCATTCTAAAATGCTACTGGAAGTGTGAAAACGCAGTTGAAGTGCAAAGACAGTTTAGGAGGGAGTTTCAAACAGATCCACCAACGCGACTTACCATCACTCGAATTAGAGATAAGTTTGAAGCCGATGGAACTGTTCAGAATGTCCACAAGAAGCGTTCCGGAAGACCACGGACATCGACAAGCCCCACAAAGCAAGAAAGAGTACTGGAAACGTATCACCAAAGTCCAAGAAAATCTGTGCGGCAAGCGAGTCGTGAGGTAGGAATTTCAGAATCGTCTGTCCAACGCATTTTGAAGCGCTGTCAATGGAAAAGTTACATTCCAAGATTAGTCCATGCTATTAATGAAGATGATCCGGACCGAAGAGTGGAGTATTGCGAGTGGTACTTGGCACGATGTGGATGTGGATTGGACGAAGGGGTTTCGTAGAATACCCTCCGCGTTCACCAGACCTCACACCACTAGACTTTTTTTTATGGGGATACTTAAAAGACAAAGTCTACGCTATAAAACCTGCAACAGTCGCTGAATTGAGAGCAGCCATTGAACGAGAATGCACACAAATATCAAACGAAATGTTTCGTGATGTTTGCGATTCCATTGCTTCGCGTTATCAGCAGTGCCTGGACCAGAACGGACGTCAGTTTGAAAACAGGCGTTGACAAAACAATTAAATAATGTCTGTAGATTCTATTACATTTTGAAAATGAAATGTATTTTAATAAACACTGCCTTTATAATTATTTAAAGTGTGTATACATTTTTTTGGGACGCCCTGTGTATATATATATATATATATATATATATATCCCGGGTTCGATTCCCAGGAGGATGCCTCATTTTTCATTCTTCGTTTTCTCTCCTCCTCTTGTGCGGACACTCTTCTAAACAAGCGTCGTTCTTTACATTAATTATACTGTGTGTCGTTTGCAGTTAAAATGTATATATATATATATATATATATATATATATATATATATACACAGCATGAGAAGGTGCCCCCTTAAAGGGCATTCGATTCCGCTCGTACGTAGGAGAATTACGAGTTCTGATTCTTGTGGCCCTTGGTGCAATGGTTAGCATATCTAACCGGCAATCGGATGATCCCGGGTTCGATTCCCGGGAAGTGCCTCATTTTTCATTGCTCGTTTTCTCTCCTCCTCTTGTACGACACTTTTCTAAACAAGCGTCGTTCTTTACATTAATTATACTGTGTGTCGTTTGCAGTTTTATATATATATATATATATATATTATATGGAATGAATTTCACGATTACGTGAAATGAATGAATGATGTAAACCCACAAGGAAAAAAAAAATGATTCTAAGGCCTTTCGTGTATTCAGAAGTACACCTCGTACACCTGACGAGGAGTACTTCTGAATACACGAAAGGCCTTGAAATCATTTTTCTTTTTCTTTGTGGGTTAACATATATATATATATATATACCTCGTTAACCTCGTTGATGTTCTGTGTGTTACATTACATTTGGAAAACATGAAGCCACTCGGGCCTATCGAAGTAATCTAAGTCATAAGCTACATTTTTTAATAATAATAAAATCTTGCAAAATGTCAAACTCAAGTCAGCTAATAGCTGTTATGGAAAACTATACACGTTTACAACATGGTATCGTGTGTGATACTTTATTTCATAATTAAATAGAAATTATTAATTTATTGAATTAAATAACTTCAAAATTGCCTCGGGATTGGCGACATAGCCTATTGGGAATGAAATAATTGCCATACATACATAGAACCCAATATGGAGGCATTGGGCCCACCCAACCACAAGAAAAATTTATTATTTCGTGCTCAAAATTTTCCACTGCTGACTCATGAAAATTACATCACGAGAAGAGTCAACGAACTTTGCAAATTCAGCAAATAATAAAATACAAAGATTTATTATTAGCGGCTCGCTCGGAGCTTGCTTATGTTACAGCGATGCTTTAAGCAAGGAAGGTGTACTTTATCTTCCTATAAGTTCTGAGTGAAATCCTCTTAATATAAAACCTAATAACTATAAAAAGGATAGGCCTATTCCTTCGGGTATTTAAGTGTAGTGACTGCCTATATTAATTACATCAAAGCAACTCGTTGCGTAACTCCATCGTACCGCGGCCCTACATCGAAAAACATCGTCGCGTCCTACGAACAGAAGCGAGGCTCAACGAAATAATAAGGTAAGGCAATTTCTTTCTTTACCATTAAGCAGCGCAAATAAACATAAATAGGTCCTTTTAAGACCTACATATATATATAACTCTCTAACGAAAAAACGTAGGGCTTTTGTCGTTAACTCTCCACTGTAATCTGCTGGAAATTTCCAACGGATGAAGGTAACAGACAACCAACCCATAGCCCTATATAGTTTCTCACAGCTGTTATGCAGCTAAGGGGCGTCGCGGGTTTACAAACATACACTACCCTTTTCGACTTTAGAAATATATGTACATCACACTACAATTAATTATATACTGGAGAAATATCATTTTATGGTGAAGTTTAAAGAAATTATGTTACAAAAAATTCAAATTTGCCGCTATCGTCGCCATGATCAACATGGCGGTTATGTTATATTAGGTTAGATTGCTTTAATTGGTGATAATTATTGTTTTTTTTTCTGCATTATTTGGTGATAATTCTTGTTTTTTTCTGGTACTTTTTCGTGCTTTGTGCAGTGGTACTTGTCTATCCAAAACACCTTAAAAGTGGTATTTTTTTCATAATTCCACAACTATTGACAATATCTACGACACGAAGCATGCAAAAACATGCAGAAAAAACAAAAATTATCACCAAACTCGGCGACGCCCTTGAGCTGCATAATTACCTAGCTAATTATAATATACAACTATTTACTACCGCCAGGGCCGTTTCCTGGCATAAGCAGACTACGCGGCCGCTTAGGGCCCCGCTGCTACTAGGGGGCCCCTAGACAGGCTCCCAGGTCATAGCTCAGTGGGCAGCAATAGGAATATAGCTGAAGTTATTATTAATATTATTGTTATTATTATTATTATTATTATTATTATCCTTATTATTATATTATTATTATTATTATTGTCGTATTAATTAAAGTTTTTGTATGAGACAAATGTGATAAAACGGAGACAAACGAAACGTTTTGGTCGTTATGTGTAAATAACTGTTGTGAGATTTATTTCTATATTATTTAACTTTATTCTTACTATATGCTTATACTTTCCTAAATGCTTAATTTTTCTAGTATTGTAAAACATTATTTCACTAATTTACTAATTATTAAGAGATTTTGTAACACTTTAAAACCTACGATTATTTTCGTCATGTTTTCAAGTTTATTAATTCTTTTCTCATCTTTTTCAGATAATGTGAATTTTGTTGATTAAAACCTAAATGGTCTGATTATTTGAATGTATTTGATTAACGTTACAATTATTATATTATTATTATTATTATTATTATCATGATTATTATTATTTAGCAGATTAGTTGTAGTTAACTAGATGTGACTTCGTGCATCTTGGAAAATGAAACGACATTATCCATCAGGAGCTGAAAAACGAAAAAAGAAGAAAATAGAGGAGGAGAAAGCTTCCAGTAGCACAGGTGAGATGTGCCACTTGTATATTCTTATGATTACAGTTCAGGTAACTAGGTTAGGTAGACCATCAAGCTAGGCAAGTGCTCAGGAATCGTGTAGAGTTAAGCTAGTCTCTGTAATATTTATGATATTTCGAAATGTGAAATTTAATGGATCACATCACCTCAAATTCTGTTCACACAGATCAATTATCAACAAGATAAGAAAGAGTATTTTAGCCGAGAGGAGCTTCTCTAAGATGAAGCTAATCAAGAACTACCTCAGATCATCAATGGGGCAGGATCGCCTCAGTGGCCTTGGCATCACAAGCATCAACCAGGACGTTGGCAGGGAGATTTCATCTGATGATGTTATTGATGATTTCGCCCAGAAAAATCTAGGAGGCAAAAATTTTGAAGATACAAACTGTTCTGTATAACTGTTAGCTATTACACGATTGTATCGTAGAGTTAGTAATTGTTTGGTAGTTGATAATTGCATTATTTTTTTTACATAGTTCTGTGTCATTTATTCTAAATAATGTATAGGCTAATTTTCAGGAATTTCATGAAGAGTATTTTTCTGTTTGTCTTCTGAAAGTACATATTTGTTGTTTTGGACATAAATGTTTCATTAAAATTGTCTCATAATTATTTTTTATTAACACAGCCATTTTTGTATGTTTGTGCTGAGGTGATGTAGTAAGGCGTGAGTTGGTGGATGAGGGTGGGGCCTCAAATGGGTATACTGCTTAGGGCCCCCTAATGGCTAGAAACGGCCCTGACTACCGCCACAGTAGCCTATAAAACTGAAGCAAGAATATAAACTATATACAATCTACAAATTATCTCTTTCACTCATGAAAGTGTCTAAATTTTTCTTAAAATTAACTAATGAGCTACTGTTTACCACATCATATGGCAAGTCATTCCAAATATCTACTACTCTATGAGTGAAGAAGTATCTTCGTAGATTAAGTCTACAAGTCTGTTTTCTAATTTTCTTATTATACCCACGAGTTATCCAATCAGTATCAAGTGAGAAAAAGTTATGTACATCTAAACTGTCCAACCTAAAAACATTTTGAACATTTGCATCATATCTCCCTCATACAACGTCTCTCAAAACCAAACACCTAATTCCTTTAATCTATCCCTGTATTCCAATCTTCTTAGATTAGGGATAAGCTTGGTTGCCCTATGTTGCACACCTTCAAGGATATCAATATCATGTCGAAGGTGAGGGGACCAAGCTTGAATGTCGTATTCTAAGTGAGGCCTAACATAAGTATTATATAATTTACAGATGACTTCCTTACTCTTGTAACTAACATTCCTCTTAATAATACTTAACATTTTATTTGCGTTATTCCTAGCCTCTAGTCTTCTTTTGAAGACTTCAACTTCGACCCCTGTAACGTTTCTCAGGTCCTTTGGAAGCTGGTTAAAAAATCTTGGCCCCCTGACAACCAAGCTATTTCCTTCAGTGTTGAAGAGGTCCCTTGTCGGACCTTTAATTTGGGAACACTACACATCCTGCCTTTCCTATTTTCCAGTGTTGTTTGAATGGTAATTGGGTTTAGTTTGAGGTTTGGTACCAGTTTTTCGTTCATTTTCCATATGTAGATTATGGTATACGTATACCTCTCTCTTCATCTTTCCAGGGAGTACAGATTTAGTTTACGTAGTCTTTCCCAGTAGTTGAGCTCTTTGCAGCCATCAATCTTGGCTATGAAATGGCTCTGAGTTTCTTCTAGTCTATTAGTTTCTTCCTTTTTATATGGGGACGTCAAGACTGAGCAGTATTCAAGTTTTGGTATGATCAGTGTTCTCAGCAGGGGAATCATTATTGTTCTGTCCCTCCTTTTGAACGTTATTAGTACCTGACCCGCAACTCTTTTCGCTTTATTTATCGCTATCTGATTTTGTGTTTCAAATTTCGCATCATCGGTCATTATTACCCCAAGATCGATCGCTTTCGTGCTTCTCTGAATTACCTGTCTATCTGGCGCATAATATGCACTCTCTTTAAGTTCCTCATTTCTCGGTGTTAAATGTCATGTTGTCTTCTGACCATTTACATCGCTGATTTTTTTGCTGAGTTTTGTATCATCTGCAAAGGATGTTACTATACTGTTGCTGTTTACTCCGCTGTCTATATCTGTTAGCATGATAATGAACAGAGGTGGGGCCAGTATTGTACCTTGGTAGTACTGAGCTGCGTACTTCCGATTCTGATGATAATATCCCTTGAATTTTGACGACCTGTAGACGTTCTCTGAGGAAGTTGTAGATCTATTTTCCCCTTTGCCTGTTATTCCCATATATATATATATATATAATATATATATATATATATATATATATATATATATATATATTATATATATATATATAATATATATATATGGTGGCGCAAAAGTCGCGCACCATAGGAATTTTCAGTGTGATTATATTATTTTTTTCTTTTAGGTAAGGGATGACTGCGAAATTAATAATAAACGAGAAGGTGAGTTTGGTTTTAACGTATGGAATATCAGGTACAACAATCGACGAATCGGTACAGAATTTAAATTTAAATTCTATACCCATTTATCGATTTGTTGTACCTGGTATTCCATGCATTAAAACCAAGCTCACCTCTCGTCTGTTGTTAATTTCGCAGCCATCCCCTACCTAAAAGAAAAAAAAATATTATAATGAACACTGAAAATTCCTATGATGCGCGACTTTTGCGCCACCCTATATATATATATATATAATATATATATATATATATATATATATAATCGTAAAGAACGACGCTTTGTATAGGAGAATTATCCGCGCAAGATGAGAGCGAAAGAACGAAACAAATGAAAAAATGAGGTACCCACCCGGGAATCGAACCCGGGATCTTCCGATTGCCGGTCAGATATGATAACCACTACACCACAGACCTCACCCAAACAAATGCCGTAATTCCTCTACATACGCGCAGAAACCAATGCCCCCAAAGGGGCACCTCCCGCTTGCCGTAACATTATATACATTATAACTGCAAACACGCAAACAAAGCGTCGTTCTTTACGTTAATTATACTGCGTGTTTGCAGTTATAATGTATATAATGTTACGGCAAGCGGGAGGTGCCCCTTTGGGGACATTGGTTTCTGCGCGTATGTAGAGGAATTACGGCATTTGTTTGGGTGAGGCCTGTGGTGTAGTGGTTATCATATCTGACCGGCAATCGGAAGATCCCGGGTTCGATTCCCGGGTGGGTACCTCATTTTTTCATTTGTTTCGTTCTTTCGCTCTCATCTTGCGCGGATAATTCTCCTATACAAAGCGTCGTTCTTTACGTTAATTATACTGCGTGTTTGCAGTTATAATGTATATATATATATATATATACACCGGTATATATATATATTTTTTTTTTTTAACTGCAAACATACGTAGAAGAATTACGAGTTCTGATTCATTGAGGACCTTGGTATAGTGGTTATCATACCTGACCAGCAATCAGATGATCACGGGTTCGATTTCTGGGAGGTGCCTCATTTTTCATTGCTCGTTTTCTCTCCTCTTCTTGTGCGGACACTCTTCTAAACAAGCGTCGTTCTTTATATATATATATATATATATACAGAGTGTCCCAAAACAACGTATACATTTTTAAAAAACTTGTAACAGGCGAACCCACTAACGGATTCAGATGATTTTTATTTCTTTTTGTAGGTAAAATATACAACATCGAAATATAGATAGTTTAATTTGTTTTAAAACACGTAAGTGTTCGAAATGTCGACCATTGACATCAATGCACCACTGCGCTCTTTGATTCACTGATTGGCAGACTTCAACAAAAATGTTTGTAGGGATATTTCTACACGCTTCTTCAACTGTGCTCTTTAGTTGTTCAAGTGATGTAGGTCTTCTACTGTATACTTCATTTTTCAAATGACCCCATAAAAAAAAGTCAAGTGGGTTCAAATCTGGTGAACGTGGTGGATACTCGATACTACCTCGTCGTCCGATCCACCGATAATGAAATGTTTCATCAAGGTAGTTCCTGACATCCTGATGGTAATGAGGAGGTGCTCCATCTTGTTGAAAGTAAATGTCCTCATCTCCGTATAACTGTCGAATTGCAGGAAAACCTTTTCCCCAAAGCATGTTGAGGTAGCTATGACCGGTAACTGTACCATCGAAAAAGAATGGACCAACCAAACCTTTGGAAGAAAAACCACACCAGACAGTTATACCCGGTAAATTTACATGTCGTTCCACATAAATGTGTGGATTTTCTTGTGACCAGTATGTGCAATTATGACGATTAATTATACCATTCAACTTATATGTAGCCTCATCAGACCACACAATTTGTCCGCAAATTGGCCATCTTCTGTGTTTTTTACTCGAAACCATTCGCAAAACTGGATTCTGCGATCCGGATCATCCTCATTCAAGGCATGTAATAATCTCGGGATGTAAGATTTCCATTTAGCATTCTTCAGAATTCTGTGGACACTTGTCTTACTTTTCCCTGTTTCACGAGCACATTGTCTCACAGATTTTCTTGGTGATCGGTTGAATACCTGTAGCACTTCATCAGAAGTGTTAGCATCTGTTGATGTCTTTGGACGCCCAGTCGCTTGCTTGTACACATCATGCACAGTACCGTATACTTCAAATTTCTCACAGATACGTGAAATGGTAAGTCGAGTTGGAGGATTAGTTCCAAAATTGTCTCCCCACTGTTGTTGAACCTTTGATATCTTCTCAACTTTAAAATACGACTTTAGTATCCATTTTCGTTGCTCAAATGATAAGCGCACACTTCCATTTTCCATGTTTACTGTAGGCAGGCAAGGCTATTACTAATTTCGATTTTGTATCTCCTTAGGCTAGGCAAGGCTGTTAACAATTTCGCTGTTGTATCTCCTTAGGCTATAGGCTATAAAAAGAAATAAAAATCATCTGAATCTGTTAGTGGGTTCTCCTGTTATAAATTTTTTAAAAATGTATACGTTGTTTTAATTTAATATAGCTTTATTTCAGTTAGTTCAGACAATTGAATAATGTCCTGTAATTGCACAAGAAGAGTTATTCGCGGATACAAAATTATTCAAAAGAAAACTTTGGAAGGGGTATTGATGTTATCAAAAATAATGGCATGTCAAGCTATAAGGCTGCGGAAGAATTTGTGGTACCAAGAGAAACTTTGGCAAAGCATTATGCTGGGATAGTGTACAGAAATAGGTGCAGGACGACATACTTATCTGCCGGTAATTATTCGTTTTTACACCCAGTCTGTTTTTGTGATGAGAACAAACTTTTCTGGTCAATTTTGAGGTGTTTTGCACGAATCTGCCATCCGTTTCCTGTGCAAATGTGTAGTTTTCGAGATATCGTCATCTCGAAAACTACCATTTGTACAGGAAACGGATGGGTTTCGTACAAAACATCTCAAAATTAACCAGAAAAGTTTACTCTCATCATTTTCATTTAAACTAACGAAAATATCACGACTTAACCTAACCAATCATCAAGGGCGTACAGCTGACCTAACTGGGCATTCAATTAACCTAACCAGGCCTTCAGTTGACCTAACCGGACATTCAGTTGACCTAACCGGGTATTCAATTGACCTAACCGGGCATTCAATTAACCTAACCGGGCATTCAATTAACCTAACAGGTTAATATTGGTTATTTCACCTAAATATCTTCTGATCTTTTCGTATTTGGCACTCACTGTCACATTTCGGGCAAGTTAAGGATGAGAGAATAACGCCGGAACTGATAAAAACATCCAATCCTTTGTCTTCTTCTAGGGCACATGACGAATCAAGTTCTCAAAATCAAAATCACACGAATGGCACGTCATAATTCTATCACAAACACCACTAAACTGAATCTAATTAGAAAAAAATAGCCAGAACAAAACCCAACAAACTAATTAAGTCGCAGAGTAGCGAAAAAATAGCCCAATCAGGAAAAATATTTTATGAAAAAAGTACATTATAGCCAAACCAGGAAATATATTTTATTAAAAAAGTACATTTGAATAAATTTGCACAAAATAAGATATATATTTTCTTAGTCAGTTTTGAATGGCAGTTCAATATATTGTACTGTTTTAACCGCGCGTGAGCGGGCGAAAAGACGAATATTAACCTATCTGCCAAATGAACAAGAAAAATAGGTGCTACTTTAGTATGCGGTCTACCTTTTAATTATATCTTATTATCTTGTTTACTAATTGCTTGTTTACATCCCGATGTCAATCGCCCTTGACGATTGGTTAGGTTTAGTCATGATATTTTCGTTAGTTTTAACAAAAATATCATGACTAAACCTAACCAATCGTAGGTAGACCGCATACTAAAGTAGCACCGAAAAATATCTTGTAACACTACACTAAATTCCTGCTGAATTTGGATTTTCAGTTAAAAAAAATCTTTAAAAATCAAGACCACGATTACTCATGCCGTCATTCACCATGCCTAGGTAACTTCTCGCCCGCTTCTCCTTCTACCTTCGCAAACACCCTTATACACTCTTTTCACAACTGTCATCTTCCATTCTCTTAGTATGTCCAAATGACCTCAACACACTTTCCTCAATTTCACTTCCACTGAATTCTGACCACCACATCTTTCCAGAATCATACGATTTCTTACGCTATCAATCCGATGCACATCACATACACTTCTCAGATTATCCATCTCAACTGCTCTTACTCTTGAACTCTTGACTTCTCTCCTTTCATGACATGCCAGTGTTTCACATCTATACAATGTTGTCGGTACGAACACTTTCGCGTAAACATCTCACAGCATCTCCATCCAGTCTCCGCTTTCAGCACACCCGACCGCCTTTCTTCCTTGATTCACCCTATTAAGTATTCACTTCACTATCGTGCCTTTCACAATGTACATTATTTGTTCTATACCAGGTATACTTATGTAGTGTCTTAGGTTAAAAAAATCATTGCACATACCTTTCTTTTATTGCACAACTCTTTCAGCCAACACCAATTATCATTCACTCCGAGTACACCATGTTTTCCCAACACCTCATACTCCGGATTCACACCAACTTTTCCATTCATATCTCCTATCACAAACGTTTTGTAACCTTCAGGCATCCTTTTGATCATACTGTCAAGCTTTCTTTCTCATCCTCACACTTACCTTCACACGGCGCATATCCAACGACTACTGCCACTTTCTTTCTCACAAACTTAAATTTCACACACACACACACACACTCTGGGAACTAACACACGAGAAATCTCTCATTGCTTTATATCATACATCATTCATCAACAGGCTCGCACTCACCCTCGTACATTTACACCTTCCACCTCATCTTTGTTTCATACAATCCCTAAACATCAAACCTTCCACTCTTGAACATCTGAACCATTTCTCTCTTGTGCTCGTCATTTCTTCTTACATTTCACACACCCACGTGCTGCCTGGAGTTACGGGCAGGCGCGGCGCCTACGTCCAACGCTATTGTTGTCTTTCGTCGGGAGAAAGGAGGGATGGGTCTCCAATTTAGTTCTCCCCTCTTGTATTACAGGAGATGCGGAGCTAGCTGCACATTTCGGCGGGCGGTGGGATCACCACAACCCCACATATTCTATTTACTTTTAACAAAATCTGGACTTCCATTTTCTGTGTTTTTGAAGATACCAACAGGCAATGAGGAGGTGGCCAGTTTGCTGCAAGATACTAACGACCAGGCAAATATATATTTAATACAGGGAATTGAAAAGTAAGGTGGAAAGAGGAAGAGACCAAAAATGTACCTAATTTGGGGAAAAAAAATGTGTATATATATATATATATATATATATATATGTATATATATATTAGGGCGGAGCGTTTCTACACTTTTTTCGATTTTCGTTTTGTAATAGCGCGGAAAAGTGGCTCTTCCACGTCAAAAGTGAGTGTGTAAAATCTCAGAGATCTGCAATTATATCTTCTGCCTCCGCACGCGCGTTGAAAATCTAAAAATGCGCCAAAATACGCATTTTTTCGATATTGTCTTATAGTTTTAATTTTCATCCTACCTTCTTGTAATAACGAGGAAAAGCATCCTAAAGGTTTATTTTAGACTAGTTTTAAATATTTTTGTCCTGCGATAATTTCTTCTGCCACGCAAACGTTCCAAAATATGGAAAAATCCGCATAAATCACGTATTTTGCATATTCAGCCTATACGCTAATAAATTCACTTTGTACGTCATGTAGTACTCCCACATCGTTCTAGAAGCTTCCCCACAGCCTGGTATGGTGTGTTGCTCGTCATTGCCATATACGGCAATGAGTCAGTGAGTGATGACTGATGAGTCATGACTCAGAACACTCTACCAGGCCTTCTTGCTCTCACTTCCCCGCAGTGTTGTGCTAGCTACGTTTCGGATAAGATGTGGATTGTGTTGCTCTTGCTGTTAATACATCTTTGGAACACGACAACACGCATATGTGGACATATACTGCATATTTTAGTGCATAATAATACATTAGTGTAATATACAAAACTTCTGCAGAATGCAAGAATATTTTACGTTTTAGGAGTAATTTCTTAATTTTTATATTAATTACTGTTTTTTTCACAATGTCGGTACCAGCTCAAGCAACAAGAACTTCTTCAAGTTGCCCTATATTTGGGGCTCCAGCTGATCTAGACGAGAGGTGCCTTCCAACCTATAAGGACGTCATGAAATATTTTCATCAAATAAGGTTGAATCTGAAGACATCGAAGAAAGAGCCTACAGTTGCAGAAATTTCGGGTGTTCTCTCAAAAACTCTCGAAGATTTGTGTAAAATAGCCTCTATTCCTATTGTTTCTCATAACCGTGTCGTTCAAATGATTAAAAATTACGATGAAAAATGTCAAAACCTTCTAAAGTCAATAAAAAGGAAACAAGATAGTGACTCATTCAAAATTAAATTACAAACATTTCAAAATGAGGCAGAAAACAAATTATTTGACATCAGTGCTTGCAAATGTGAAAATTTTGATAAGTGTTCCTGTGAAAACCATCTCAAGGTTCCAGCAATTGAACAAGACTTCCTTAAAGATCAGAGAACAACAAGAAAATTGGCAATAGGCTCTCTTGATGTTTCACAAACTCGTAAAGATCTAGCAACTATTGCTAGAAGACAACAGAGAATGAAACAGTATAAACCAAAACCATCTACCAGTAAAGGACAAGCAACTGAAACACTGTCATCAACATCAAGTGAAACAGAAGGAGCGGATTCTAATTATGAACCGACACAGAGAATCAAATCGATGGAACAATCTCATCATTGGCTATAGCTTGTGACAGAACTGGTGTGTCAGACAGGTCTGCTGCTATAATTGCTTCGGCTGTTCTTGAAGACGTGGGAATTATAAACGAAAAGGATTTAAGTTCAGTAATAGACAGATGCAAAGTAAGGAGAGCTAGAAAAAGAGTGAGATCTATCATTCAAAAGAGAGATTACGAAGAAGAAACTATGGAGAGTATCTATTTCGATGGAAGAAAGGACAGAGCTGCAGTGCAAGAAAAAGTTGGCAGTAAAGGTTATCAAAAAAATATAACAGAAGAACATGTCACTTTGCTTCAAGAACCAAACTCGCATTATATTGGGCATGTAACTCCCGCTTCTGGCTCAGCACAAAGTATATCTTCTGCAATTTTGGATATTTTTCGCTCAAATGAGAGTGATACTTCAGAAGTTAAAGCCATTGGATGTGACGGGACAGCAGTTAATACAGGACCAAAAGGAGGAGTGATAAGAAGTATTGAAGAGCACTTTCAGAGAGCACTCCAGTGGCTGATTTGCTTGCTTCACACTAATGAACTTCCCTTGCGGCACATAGTGACTGACATTGATGGTAAAACAACAGGTCCTCATAGTTTTACGGGGCCTATAGGAAAAGAGTTAATTGATTGTGAAAAGAGACTTGTTGTTGAGTTTGAAGCAGAAGAAATTGTAGTTGACAGAGATGATCTGAGCACAGATCAGAAATATTTGGCAGAAATCTATGATGCTGTGTCAAAAGGTGAATGTACTCCCTCTCTAGCTCAAAGGAAACCAGGCAAAATGGCACACTCCAGATGGGTGACAACTGCTAACCGCATACTTCGTCTCTACGTTTCAACTGAAGAACCTTCAGACAACCTTAAGTTTATCGTGGATTATATTATGAAAGTTTATATTCCAATGTGGTTTCAAATCAAAATAAATTCTTCAGCAACACAGGGAGCCAAACATCTTTATCAAATGATACAACGCTCGAGGTCGTTGAGTGCCCGCTGTATAGAAATAGTTGATCGTGTTATTCAGAGAAATTCCTATTTTTCTCATCCTGAGAATGTTCTCCTTGGTATGATTCACGATGAAGCAAAACATATCGGAGAATTAGGATGGAGGAGAATCCTTAAAGCAAGAGATTCTGAGTCAGCCGCAGTGAGAGTGTTTAAATTGCCCACACTGAACTTTGAGTGCAGTGAGTACTACAACATGATTAACTGGCAAACTTGTGAGTTGTCAGAGCCTCCTCTGACAAAAGTTCTATCACGCTCCGACATCCTGAACTATATGTCATCAGGAGATGTACCTGATTTCATCCCACGCTTTCCTTGCCACACCCAAGCGGGTGAACGGCATATAAAGCTGGTAACAGAGGCTTCAGCTACAGTATGCGGTTCAGAGGCAAGGGATGGATTTATCAGAGCAAGATTAGAATCCAGAAAGAAAATGCCAAGAATGGAAACAAAAAGTGACTACAGTGTGTAACTAGCCTAAGTCCGATAATGGTAGGGTGGTTGGGTCGGGCAGGGAGGAACTCGAAATGCAGCCACCTCCACGTGGTGAGTTCTGGGTTATTTTGTCAATATAGTACATTCAATATTGACGAAATAAGCGACGAGCTGCATGCATATTACATAATAAGTCAATCAAAAATAAACCAAGCATATGCAAAGTAAACTGCATTGGTGGACCTAAATTATTTAATTGCTCAAATATATAAACTTCTTAAATTACTAAAATATGATATAATGAATTGTTAATTGCATTACTTAATACATAATTAACGAATAAACTGTGGTGTTGGGCCGAAGTTGACCATAATAGCGTCATTATAAAATATGCTATTTATGTAAATTTTCCCGTATTTTGGAACGTTTGCGGAGGCAGAAGAAATTACCGCAGGACAAAAATATTTAAAAATAGTTTAAAACAAACCTTTAGGATGCTTTTCCTCGCTATTACAAGAAGGTAGGATGAAAATTAAAACTATAAGAAAATATTGAAAAAATGTGTATTTTGGCGCATTTTTTGGATTTTCAACGCGCGTGCGGAGGCAGAAGATATTATTGCAGATCTCTGAGATTTTACACATTCACTTTGACGTGGAAGAGCCACTTTTCCGCGCTATTACAAAACGAAAATCGAAAAAAGTGTAAAAACGCTCCGCTCTAATACAAGGAACGCAATGGCCGCCCTTCCACTTCTCGTACGGATGAAAATGTCCAACAGATTCGATTTCTGGTACGAGCAAATGTTTCTCCATTTTTAAACTTTTTGTGCCATTTGTAAACGTTAGCTACGCTGAGAGTATCATTTCCAAAAACTGTTTTAATCATTCCGTTCGTCTCCGAACGCGCGTTGCTCCATTTCCGAGATTTTTACGTACTGCAAAAACACACCCTCCCTTTAAGCGCTCCAACCAACTACTGACTCATCGTAGCAGATTTTGCTTCAGACTGCAGACGCCAGAGGGCAGGAAGACTCACATATGTAAACGGTTATTTCTTATTTGCATTCATTTGTCCGTAGCAATAAAATTATCGATACTTTTTGATTACTCCTCGTATATATATATATAGGCATTCCACAGGACAGGGCTTCTTTTAATGTGCAGCTTTACACAATATGTGCAGGTCTGAAAAAAAAAGTGCAGTTCCAATAAAAATAGTGTGCAGTTCTAAAATATGGGTTTATAGTAATTATATATAATTATACTATATATATATATATATATGGGATGAATTTCACAATTAAACACGTGAAATGAATAAATGATGCAAACCCACAAGGACAAAAAAAAAACGATTCCAAGGCCTTTCGTGTATTCAGAGCTACACCTCGTCAGGGAATGATGTCATTCCCTGACGAGGTGTAGCTCTGAATACACAAAAGGCCTTGGAATCGTTTTTCTTTTGTCTGTGTGGGTTTGCATCATATATATACTATATATATGAAAATTATTTCACGAAAGTAACACGTGAAAAATATTTATGATGAATAAAACCACGAAGGAAAGGAAACACAGAGTGGTGCTCAAGCGCTTTCGTCTAATGACATCCTCAGGAACAGTGAAGTAAATAAAGAGTTCAAGACTATATATAGATTACAAAAAAAAAAATATATATATATATATAATATATATATATATATATATATATATATATATACAGGCTATTCAAAATGATTCATCCGATTTCAACTGAGAATACTTCCGTACCTATCAACCGTGCATACACCACATGAAAGAGGAAATCTCCGAGTTTTACAAGATCACCGCGAGAGGGCTCCAAAGTCACGCCGTGGCCTAGCCTAGCAACAAACAGTCAGTGTGAAAATGGCGTCCGCACAGCAGAAGGCGTTTTGTGTGTTGCAGTTTTCGAGCTGTAAATCGGTAGTCACAGTGCAGCGTGAGTTTCGTCGACGTTACAGAACAGATCCACCGGGTGCTCAGAGCATCCGTCTTTGGATGAGCTCCGAACTCGCATTGTTACTGCCGTAGAGTCAGTGACAACGGACATGCTGGAGCGAGTATGGGAGGAATTCGACTATCGTGTCGACATTGCTCGTGTAACTAGGGGAAGTCACAGAGCATTTATGAGGTGAGAGACAAAATTTGGACAGTTTTTCTTTTGGTTGATGTATCACAAATCACACTGTATTTGTAACATTAAAAAATATTCTCATTTGAAATCAGGTGAATCATTTTGAATAGCCCTGTATATATATATATAGTAAATATAGAAATAAAAATTGTGGCAGGAGCATACAAATTTGTAAGGAAAACTACCAATTTTAGCACTTTGCCCGAATTCAACACAAGATCAAATGGATTGTTTACAACCAATTTTATAGATAATGCCTGAATGATAGAAAGGTCACAAAAAAAAAATAAAAAATAAATTGAAAAATAAAAATTGTAAGAGGAGCATACAAATTTATAAGGGAAAATTACCGAAGGTTTAGCACTCTGCCCTTCTGGTCTAAATCCATTCTGAACGAATTCAAAACAACGGGATCGAGTTGAAATAGACCTTTGCTCATGTTAAAGTTATTTGTAAGTTGAATAATAGCAGACTCAAGAATATTTCTATTAACAATGTTGCTAGAGTGAAACAAAACTGAAGCATTATTCCAGTCAATACAATGGGATAACTCTAACAAATGAACAAAAAGGACACTGGACGACTGTCCCGTTCTAACGGAATATTGATGCTGTTTTACACGCGTGTGCAAATCCTTTCCCGTCTGACCAATGTAAAAGGAATCACATTGTTTACAACCAATTTTATAGATAATGCCTGAATTATTGGTAGGGCTATTGTTTACTATGATGTTTTTCACAATATTGTTACATGAAAATACTACATTAATATCCAAAAGTTTAAGTACATTAGCAATGCCTAAAAAGCCCGGGAAAAATGGAAGTACTAAAATATTCTTTGACAAAGTGCGAGTGTTATTATTCACACGATAGAAGGTTCGTTTTGCCTTGTTTAGACAAGATTCCATAAACGCAGGTGGGTAGCACAGATCACTTCCAATACCGTTGATTTTTTCCAATTCGGCATCGATGTATTCCGGACTGGCGATCCTAAGAGCGCGGAGAAACATTGAAGAAAATATAGCCTTCTTAATGGGGGTGTCATGTCCAGAGTAAAAGTGTACGTAGGACAAATTGTTTGTTTTTCCGATAGATACTAAACTTAAAACCTGGGCTTTCCCTATGTACACGCACATCCAAAAACGGGATTGAGTTGTCTTGTTCCACTTCTAAAGTAAACTTAATGGAGGGGACTTGATCATTTAACTGAAGGAGGAAGTCATCCAGGTCACGATTCATGGGCCAGATACACAAAATATCGTCGACGTACCGCAACCATGGGATGCCAACCCCCAGGATTCTCGGAATGTAAGTAATTTCGAAAAACTCCATATAAATATTGGAGAGGAGGGGCGACAAGGGGTTGCCCATGGCCATCCCAAAAACCTGTTGATAATACTCGCTATTTTGATCAAAGACTGTAAATTCACTTTCAATAGCGAGTATTATCAACAGGTTTTTGGGATGGCCATGGGCAACCCCTTGTCGCCCCTCCTCTCCAATATTTATATGGAGTTTTTCGAAATTACTTACATTCCGAGAATCCTGGGGGTTGGCATCCCATGGTTGCGGTACGTCGACGATATTTTGTGTATCTGGCCCATGAATCGTGACCTGGATGACTTCCTCCTTCAGTTAAATGATCAAGTCCCCTCCATTAAGTTTACTTTAGAAGTGGAACAAGACAACTCAATCCCGTTTTTGGATGTGCGTGTACATAGGGAAAGCCCAGGTTTTAAGTTTAGTATCTATCGGAAAAAAAAAACAATTTGTCCTACGTACACTTTTACTCTGCTCTGGACATGACACCCCCATTAAGAAGTCCATATTTTCTTCAATGTTTCTCCGCGCTCTTAGGATCGCCAGTCCGGAATACATCGATGCCGAATTGGAAAAAAATCAACAGTATTGGAAGTGATCTGTGCTACCCACCTGCGTTTATGGAATCTTGTCTTAAGGCAAAACGAACCTTCTATCGTGTGAATAATAACACTCGCACTTTGTCAAACAATATTTTAGTACTTCCATTTTTCCCGGGCTTTTTAGGCATTGCTAATGTACTTAAACTGTTGGATATTAATGTAGTATTTTCATATAACAATATTGTGAAAAATATAGTAAAAAATAGCCCTACCAATAATTCAGGCATTATCTATAAAATTGGTTGTAAACAATGTGATTCCTTTCATATTGGTCAGACGGGAAAGGATTTGCACACGCGTGTAAAACAGCATCAATATTCCGTTAGAACGGGACAGTCGTCCAGTGTCCTTTTTGTCCATTTGTCAGAGTTATCCCATTGTATTGATTGGAATAATGTTTCAGTTTTTTTTTACTCTAGCAACATTGTTAATAGAAATATTCTTGAGTCTGCTATTATTCAACTTACAAATAACTTTAACATGAGCAAAAGTCTTTTTCAACTCGATCCCGTTGTTTTGAATTCGTTCAGAACGGATTTAGACCAGAAGGGCAGAGTGCTAAACCTTTGGTAATTTTCCCTTATAAATTTGTATGCTCCTCTTACAATTTTTATTTTTCAATTTATTTATTTATTTTTTTTTTTTTTGTGACCTATATATCATTCAGGCATTATCTATAAAATTGGTTGTAAACAATCCATTTGATCTTGTATTGAATTCGGGCAAAGTGTTAAAATTGGTAGTTTTCCTTACAAATTTGTATGCTTCTCCCACAATTTTTATTTCTATATTTACTATATATATATATATATATATATATATATATATATATATATATTATAACTGCAAACACGCAGTATAATTAACGTAAAGAACGACGCTTTGTATAGGAAACTTACCGCGCAAGATGAGAGCGAAAGAGCGAAAGAGCGAAAGTCTCCTATACAAAGGGTCGTTCTTTACGTTAATTATACTGCGTGTTTGCAGTTATAATGTATAAATGTTACGGCATGCGGAAGGTGCCCCTTTGGGGCATTGGTTTCTGCGCGTATGTAGAGGAATTACGAGCATTTGTTTGGGTGAGGCCTATGGTGTAGTGGTTATCATGTCTGACCGGCAATCGGAAGATCCCGGGTTCGATTCCTGGGTGGGTACCTCATTTTTTCAATTGTTTCGTTCTTTCGCTCTCATCTTGCGCGGATAAGTCTCCTATACAAAGCGTCGTTCTTTACGTTAATTATACTGCGTGTTTGCAGTTATAATGTATAAATGTTACGGCATGCGGGAGGTGCCCCTTTGGGGCATTGGTTTCTGCGCGTATGTAGAGGAATTACGAGCATTTGTTTGGGTGAGGCCTATGGTGTAGTGGTTATCATGTCTGACCGGCAATCGGAAGATCCCGGGTTCGATTCCTGGGTGGGTACCTCATTTTTTCAATTGTTTCGTTCTTTCGCTCTCATCTTGCGCGGATGTCTCCTATACAAAGCGTCGTTCTTTACGTATATATATATATTAGTGATGGATCGAATAACCGCAACCGCACTACAACCGCACAAAAATTCACAACCGCAACCGCAGTTCCATAAGTGCGGTTGCGGTTGTAAAAGCTTAGTTAATTTTAATTTTAGGTTAATTAGAAATATTTCTTTTTTTAAAAAGAAAATGATGGGTCTCCTTATGCGTGGAGCGGGAACGTTGTACGATGAGAGGCGTTGCCGCTTGAAAGGTGAAAATGCAGCAAAAATATTATTCTTGAAATTCACACTGCCTGTCATTAAGTTTGACATCAGTTTTTCAAATGAATAATAATCCATAACTTTCCAATGGGTGGAGGCTGGGGAAAGTAGTAGGTGGGATGAACAGTGCGATGGGTCCTCGTCCCTCATCCTGGTAACACACTTAGTGCAAAATATGGTTTTAATTAATTTGACCTATTCTTTCATAATAGCTATATAAGTTTAGAATATACTTCATTTAAATAGTATTTATTTAGTAAATACCTTATGTTGAACACAAGTTTTGCAACACACAAATAGCGGTAGCGGTGTATTGCAAAACTTGTGTTCAACATAAGGTATTTACTAAATAAATACTATTTAGTATATATTATGTACCAATTGTGGCTAAATCGCACTATAGTGGCTAAATCCAGTTATAATTACGCATTTTTCCTAGTATATGATAACCGCAACCGCAACCGCAAACACAACCGCAACCGCGGTTGTGAAAAACCGACCACTCGATCCATCACTAATATATATATATATATATATATATGAATAGAAACGACATAAGTGTTAAGGAACGTTTCCGCACACGAGGAGGAGAGATAACGAATAATGAAAAATGAGGCGAACCGCCCGGGAATCGAACCCAGGGCCTTCCAATTGCCGGTTGGATGCTCTACCATTATGCTACGGACCTCACTCAATCACAAATCGAAATTCTCCCACATAGGGCAGAAACCAATGCCCTGAGAGGGCACCCTCGCAAATCGTGAATATGCGCATATAACTGCAATGACCGCGCAGTATATAAATGAATAGAAACGACATAAGTGTTAAGGAACGTTTCCGCACACGAGGAAACGTTCCTTAACACTTATGTCGTTTCTATTCATTTATATACTGCGCGGTCATTGCAGTTATATGCGCATATTCACGATTTGCGAGGGTGCCCTCTCAGGGCATTGGTTTCTGCCCTATGTGGGAGAATTTCGATTTGTGATTGAGTGAGGTCCGTAGCATAATGGTAGAGCATCCAACCGGCAATTGGAAGGCCCTGGGTTCGATTCCCGGGCGGTTCGCCTCATTTTTCATTATTCGTTATCTCTCCTCGTGTGCGGAAACGTTCCTTAACACTTATGTCGTTTCTATTCATTTATATACTGCGCGGTCATTGCAGTTATATGCATATATATATATATATATATATTTTTAACCTATATATAGTCTTGAACTCTTTATTTACTTCAGTGTTCCTGAGGATGTCATTAGACGAAAGCGCTTGAGCACCACCCTGTGTTTCCTTTCCTTCGTGGTTTTATTCATTATATATATATCGGGTGGCCACAAAAAAACTTTACTTAATTCAAAGTTTAATAACTGCAACAATTCAAAACTTATGCGATTGAGCTTTGGCACACATTAACAGATGGTTATAATCTATAATTGCTGGAATTTTCAAATATGTAGGTTCTATAGTTTTGTTACAGTGAACAATTTAAAAGCATATGTCTAAAAATAGCATGCCGAAGAAAATGAATTTGAACTTAACAAAATTTACTTAAACAAATGGTCAATGTGACCACCTCCCTGTTGGTAAACTGCCCTCAATCGCTTCTTCCACGAGGAGATGCACTTTCGAACCTCATCTAAGGTGATATCCTCCCATGCTCTACTGATTTTCTCCTTAAGTTCATCTTCGGTGAATTTGTCTTTCTGGCTGCCGTAAACCTTCACCATGAGGGAATCCCATACTGAATAGTCCATCGGATTACAGTCGGGAGACTGAGGCGGCCATTCATCCTTTTTGATGAAATTAGGGGTCTCTTGCTCTAGATGATTTTGGGTCGCTCGGCTTGTATGGGCAGGTGCCCCATCTTGCTGGAAAATGTAGGCCTCATCAGGATACAGCTGACGACAATCAGGAAGTAACCCATTATCTAACAGGTTGATGTAGCGCTCAGAGTTAACTTTAGTTTCGTTTGTGGCAATAAAATGAATTCGTGTTTTCCCCTTCCATGAAATTCCCGCCGATACCATTACTTTTCTGCTGAATCGTTAGGTTTCATGATAAAGCCTGGGGGGAGGAATGTCCTTTTTCCTTGAACCATAAACCCTGTCATTTTGCCTGTTTTCGGCCACCTCCAACGTGAAATCCTTTTCGTCTGTAAACACAACTTTTTGCACGTCTTCAGCTGAGTAGCGTTCATATAGGGATTTACAGCGGGTCTTTCTACGCTGTCTTACATTCTGATCACGCCGAGAAACTCGAATTCTCTTGTAGGCCTTCAATTTCAAACGTTTTACAATCCCTTGTACAGAGGAGCGAGAAATCCCAAGGTCGTACGCAATCTGTCTCTGGGAGCGATGAGTTCCTGGTGTATTCTCCTGGGATTGAATCAGTTCCTCCACGGCAGCCTTATTTTCTTTTGTTGAAACACTTTTGGGCCTGCCGCTGCCGGGTTTTCTAGCTGTTGATCCAGTATCCTTTATCTTTCTTATTAAGTTATAAACACTTTGACGAGTCCAGTTCTTTGCGGGGAATTCTCGGACAATCCTATTTCCATTCCAACCTTTTTCCTTGACACATGCTTCTATGATGGCTTTATCACTTTTACTTAACGTCATGCTGGCGGGGTTTTAGCGGAAAAATAAAAGAAAGCAAATTCACATTAGGTTTAGCCTACGCCAGCGCGCGTGTCATACTACGCTACATTAGGTTTAGCCTACGCTAGCGCACGTACGTGTCAGATGCACACCAGGCATGCTATTTTTAGACATATGCTTTTAAATTGCTCACTGTAACAAAACTATAGAACCTACATATTTGAAAATTCCAGCAATTATAGATTATATGCATCTGTTAATGTGTGCAAAATCTCAATCGCATAAGTTTTGAATTGTTGCAGTTATTAAACTTTCAATTAAGTAAAGTTTTTTGTGGCCACCCGATATATATAAATTCTAGTTCTAAAACTGCAGTTCTAAATTTTTCTAAAAAGAAGCCCTGCTACAGGCATCTTCTCTTGCTCTCTTGCTTCCACAAAAAGTTCTTTGTTCTTTTCGAAGCCATTTTCTCTGCTTCGCATAAGGCCTCCTTTGTTTCTCAGCACAGCGTTTCCACCAGATGAGCCACACCTCGATGCAGCGACCATGACGTCACCACACATCGCACCTTCACTCGAGAACTCCCCTTTCAACCTTTATCAGTCAGCGCTCACTATCCAACATGTGAAAACTTATTGTAACAGACCCTTCGCTGGGCATATTTGTCATTCCACTTTGTATATATACAAGTTCACCCTATAATTACAAATTATAACGCAAATTGTTTCGGACTCGCTTTAGTTTGTTTCATAGAATTTTTATGAAATTATAGTTTTCTAAGCAAACTCGTTCTAAATTATAATGAATTTTATCCCAAAACAACTGTTTAAATTTTAGTCACAATAATTATGAAATTAACATCATCAGAATTGGAAGTACGTAGCTCAGTTCCACAAGGAACAGTATTATCCCCACTCGAATTTATTATCATGCTAACAGACGTAGACAACGAAGTAACCAATAAAAGTACAACAACATCCTTTACTGACGATACAAAAATCAGTAGAAAAATTAGAAACGCGGAACATGTGGACAACACAGACGGAAACAGAATATACGGATGGTCACAATAGACAACAACATGAATTCAATTTAACGTCGACAAACTTCAGCTCTCAAGATATGAAAGAAATGAACAGCTAGATTATCATTAATTATGCCCAAAATAGACGTGAAATTCAAAAAAACAAAAATAATAAGATTTAGAAGTTAACAACCGATGATACAAAATTTGAGACAAAATAAACGATAAATAAAGCAAAATGAATTACGGGACAGATACTGAGAACCTTTAAAAGAAAGGACAAGAAAGTAATGATCCCTTGCAGAAAACATTGATCATACCGAAACTGGAATACTGCTCAGCCTTGACATTCCCATATATAAATAAAATTAATGAACTGGAAGAAATTCAAGGAAATTTCACAGCCGAGATCAATGGTTGAGAAGAATTAAATTACTGGGAAAGACTACGTACATTAAATCTACATTCGTTGGAAAGAAGTAGAGAGAGAGAGAGGTACATCATAATATACTAATGGAATATAATAGAGAACTCATACCTAACCTCCAACTGAAGCCGATAACCATCCAAACAACACTGGGAAATAGGAAGGGTAGAATGTGCAGTGTTCCTAAAATAAAGGACAGACAAAGGATAGCTTCATCTCTGAAGAAAAATAGTTTTGTTGTTGTCACTATTTAACCAGCTACAAAGGTCATGAGAAATACAACTTGTGCTCCCGTGGATATCTTCAACCGTGGATATCTTCAAAAGAAGACTAGATATCTGGTTCAGGACAATCCCAGATGAACCAGGTGTGAGATGGAGAAATCAATTGAAAGCAATTTTCTCTTACAAGTCAGGTCTAGAGATGTGGCCACCAGCCTGACCTCTGCGGGAAACCAATGACAGGTTGAGAGGTATATCTTTCCTTTTCTTTCAACCTTTCAAATGTTCCGTGCGACGATTCCTCATTTCACGAAGGTCAAGCTTGTCGTTCGTCCTCTCGAGTTGGCCTGGTGAAGTAGAGTTGGTTTCCTTTGCTCTCTCCCCTCACATAGCCAGGTATGCCGGGCTCATCTGGGATTGTTCTAAACCAGGCGTCTAATCTTTTAAAGATATCCACCGCAACACCACTCGTTTCCCTTAGTTCCTTGAACAGCTGCAAATGGTTAAACAGTTTTGGTCGTCTCACAACAAAACTATTTTCCTTCCGGGTTCAGGATGTTCCCTATTTAACCTTTAATTTGCGAACACGACACATTCTTTCTTTTCTGCTTTCCACTGGTGTTTGGTGAGTATTATATATATATATATATATATATATATATATATATATATATAATATATATATATATATATATATATATTACAGTCAATGTCTAAAATAAGGCAATTTGTAAATTGACTGAAATTTTAGGTAATGTCAAATTGTGATACACAAAACCTAACCTAATGAATTTTTAGGCAGCATATTGGGAAATAGCAGTGGGCATGCATATGCGGCATTACTAGAAAGGTTAGGTTAGGTTAGGTTTATATCACAATTTGACACACTGCCTAAAATTTCAGTCAATTTACAAATTGCCTGATTTTAGACATTGAGTGTAACATATAAATATTTATATAATGCAAGGTCTTTCGTGTATTTTGTAGTATATCTCGTCAGGGAATGAAGGGAGAAAGCAAGAAGCAGAACATTTATCTCTGTATAATATAAACAGAATAATTAATGGGGATCAGCGAAAAATTAACAAGTACTGATTGAGGGAAAACGGTATTTTACGAAGGTATGATTCACTTTCATTGGCCCCCGAACTGTTATTACGATCATTTACAAAATTTACATCCTGTCCCGTTCTTTTCAGTTATTTTATTTTCTACTCGATTTTTGCAACATTTCCAATTAATTCTAAGATTATATATATATATAGCAGAGCATTTTTTAACCTAGTGAGTGGGCGACATGAATGTCACCTAGTGAAGAAAGTTTGTCGCCAGTAAATGAAATTTTAGGGTACTGGGCGACAAGGAATTTTCAAAATTTGTAAAAACAGAATTGTCTTGGGAGCCATATAAATACATATAATATATGCACATATGCCACAATTAGAACTGTTTATCCTAAATGTAAATATGAAATTTACATTGAATATTTATATATAGATAATGATAGTGTTATTTCAGACCACACGGGGATGGTGACCTGATTAGGGAACATCTGGATCCATAGTATCCTTAATCCAGGGGTGTGCTGGGACCGGTTCGCCCGAACCGGTCGTTAAATTTTGATTGGATCACCGAACCGTTTGTTTGTTTTTAACAAATATTTAACAGTCGGTGGAAATTTATTTATATCTAAATTTTTTTAATTTTTTCAGGATTTTATATTTTAAAATATAGGTAGTATCACAAGCAGTGGTCGTTTCAATATTTATTTATTTTTTGATGAAAATTTAGTTTATTTTTAGATAATTATGTCATTAGTGAGTATAAAGAATATGTTAAATAATTTCTGCCAAAATGTTAGAAAATGGTGTTTGGAAAAGCTAAAATGCGTTGGTTTCTGGGGCTCCGCCCCGGACCCCGCTGGGGGAGCTACCGCTCACCCGAGACTCCCTATCTTAATGACTCGCGCCAATGGCGCTCGCCGATTTACACCCCTATCTGTATCAGAACCGGTTGTTAAGAAATTGGCAGCACCCCTGCCTTAATCCCCACCCCCAATTTCCCGATCTGCCTTTGTCGCCCAGTGGGAAAAGCTTAAAAAATGCTCTGGTATATAGAGCATTATAACAATATCCTAGATGGACTTGAAGGTAATGAAAACTATGATGCCATATACACGGGTTTTGCTAAAGCTCGACAAGTGCGATCATAGTATAAAAGTACATAAAATGAAACATATGGGAATAACATGCAAAGTGGGAAAATGGATCCACAACTTCCTCAGAGAACGACTACAGGTGGTCAAAATTAAAGGTGTATCATCATCAGAATCAGAAGTACGTAGTTCAGTACCACAAGGTACAGTGCTGGCCCCACTCCTGTTCATTATCATGTTAACAGACATAGACAGTGGAGTTAACAGCAACAGTATAGTAACATCATTTGCGGACGATACAAAAATCAGCAGAAAAATCAGCGATGCAAATGAAGTGGAGGCCTTGCAGAGGGACACAAACAAAATATACAAATGGTAAGAAGACAACAATATGACATTTAACACCGAGAAATTTCGCTCTTGAGATATGGTAGAAATGAGGAAATTAAACAGATTGTATATTATGCTCCAAAAAGACATGTAATTCAGAGAAGCACGAAAGCGGTCGACTTGGGAGTAATAATGACCGAGGATGCCAAATTCAAGACACAAAATCAGATAGCAATAAACAAAGCAAAAGAGTCGCGGGACATGTACTAAGAACGTTCAAAAGGAGGGACAAGACAGTAATGATTCCTCTGCCGAGAACACTGATCGCACCAAAACTTGAATTCTGCTCAGTTTTGACGTCCCCATATAAAAAGGAAGAAATTAATAAACTAGAAGAAACGCCGACACATTTCACAGCCAAAACTGATGGCTGCAAAGAACTCAACTACTGGGAAAGACTATGTAAACTAAATCTGTAATCCCTGGAAAGGAGAGAGGTGTATACCATAATCTACATATGGAAAGTGATCGAAAAACTGGTACCAAACCTCAAACTAAACCCAATTACCATCCAAACAACACTGGAAAATAGGAAAGGTAGAATGTGTAGTGTTCCCAAATTAAAGGCCCAACAAGGGACCTCCTCAACACAAAGAAAATAGCTTGGTTGTCAGGGTGCCGAGACTTTTTAACCAGCTTCCTAAGGACCTCAGAACCGTTATAGGTGTCAAAGTTGAAGTCTTCAAGAGAAGACTAGATGCCTGGCTCAGGACGGTATCAGATGAGCCGGGTGTACCTGGCTATGTGCGGTGGAGAGAGCAAGAGAGCAACTCGCTCCTCCACCAAACCAGGCCTAGAGGCGGGGCCACCAGTTTGACCTTCGTGTGGAGACCGACGCACGGAACCGCAACGAGGCACACACACACACACGTGTACAGGGTGTCCCATAAGTCTGGAACCATAGGGTAAAGTAAGTAATTCATGTTTTCTGTTTATGCAAGTGCTCATGATGTATGAGTAAGGAAGAACGTATCCAGTTAATTCTGCTCGTAGGAAATCGGAGTCAGAGGGAGGTCGCTGAGGAATTTAATCGATTGCATCCTGACTGCGCGCCGATAACACACAGCTGTCGGAAAACTTGTAGCAAAGTTCAGGGAAACAGGATCCATAGGAGATAAACCACGCAGTGGACCTCAGAGGACATCCACGGACGATGACACAGCCGCTACCATCCTCGCTCATTTCACAAACAGTCCCCAAAAGTGTCTTCGGCGTTTTTATGGCCATTTTTATCACTTTGCCCTATGGTTCCAGACTTACGGGATTTATTAGATTATATATAAAGATACGGCCGTACGAATTGAAACACCTTAGAATTTATGGAATGAGGTTTCAACAGAAATTACCAGTAACATCACTGATGTATTTTGAGTAGGCGACTGATAATGAATTTAGAAACATTTGTAAAGATATGTAAACTTCCTCAAAGATTTGGTGTAATTATCATTTGCTATAATTAGGTTTAATATGTCGTACTTTTTCAATTTTTTTGCAGTTTCTTGTTAAGAATATTTAAACTACAAAATAGTATGAAATTCACTACATCAATTGCGCATAATTACTCAAAAGCTCCATGCAGGTTTCATTTGATTTTATGAGCCAAACATAAAATGTTCCTGGGTGATGCAAAACTTTAGGCCAAAGCTACATATATCGTAATTAGTGTTCTTGATGCTTTCTTTTAAAGTCTATGCAAGAAATAAAAGCAGCAGCTTTATATATATATCTAAATTTAATAATAAACACGTCATTTAAATCTTTCTTACAAAGACGTATGTCAAGGCACAAATAAACATCGATTCTAACGTGTTTCAATTCTTCTGGCCATAATTGTATGTACTGTATATAACGTGTGAAATTATATAATAAATATTAAAATATAATTTAAGTTAACGTTTTTTTCACAGATGATTTGGTTCTTCTTCCAAATACTAGACGAAAAACGAGAAAAAAACTGACGCAAAAGTGAGCCGAGTTTCAGATCTTGTTATAGGGAATATGCCGCTACATTGAAGTGGTCTCTCAGTCTAATATAATTACCACGTCACTTCATGAATGAGATATATCATACTAATGTAAAAATATGATAATCGAGACTGAAGGATTCGTGAATGAAATTTGTACGAGTAATTTGGACTGTTCACGAGGGAGGGTACTGCAAATTTCAGTACGAATATTTATGAATGAAATGAGGTTTTAGAAGGGAACTTGGTAATTATATTAGGCTATGATGGTCTCTGCAACAAGCGTTTCATTATATGTATATTTTTATATAGAAATGGTCGTTATAGCAATATGGGCTTCATAAAAAAAAATGCCATTGCAGCTGTGTTTTTATATGGCGGGATGGGTGTTATTAAGTGGAAAATGGTCTTTATAATCAGGTGGTTGTTATCGATGGATAGTGGTCTACTTGAAAATGAATATGCTGGACTTCCAAAGAGAGAGAAAATAATTTAGACTGTGTATGCCTAACTTTATGTAGTACGCAATATTTTCTGAATAATTACAGGTGAAAAAAATATTTGCATTCAAGATCACTACACGCGCGCGCGCAAAAATAAAACCAAATAGAATAACGAGTGATGAGTAGTAGTTAAATAAAAAGGAAGGGTCAACTGAACACAGCGTTTAAACTGCAGAACATGTTTCAATAATGTATGTTGAAGGTTGCGGATTGATTTCGAAATAATCTCTCTGAAATAAACCTAGCATACATCAGTTACACAAAGCCTACCGATACTTAATTGGTCCACAGTCGCATTATAACATGCGAGCGCTTTCATACGAAACATTTTGGACGAAATTTTAAGCCAGTGAAAGCGTAACGTTTAATTCAAGTTACGAGGCATTTAAATTTTAGAAAAATTCAAAATTTTGATGGTTTTCTCATAAATTTATGGTCTCACTGGATTTCTCTCGACATTAAAAGAATATGAAATTTTGTACAAGCGTGGCCTAACTATAGATGTAGGTAGACTTCAATTCACACGTAGTTCTGTACAAATTATATGAACGTGGATCGAGGTGGTAACCTTCAAGACAAACCAAGAACAGCTGAGGATAATAATAATGTTGGGGTTGCTTAACCTCTTTCGTAACGGGAGGTAGAGGAAGGTAGTGTAAGGGAGGAACATACAGCTTTACGGGAATATCAAGCACGAGTCACTACATCATCTGAACGTAAAGGACGATCACCTACCAACTCCTGAACAGACCCAACGTCCCTTAACCACGCTGATCTAACGGGAAGCGATGTTGCGACGTGGTCACGAGGTAGTCCCAATCAGCTGAGGATGAAAAAACATAATTGAAGAGTTACTTTTACATATATATAAAAAAACATGGACGATTACAAGGTTGGAAAAGAATGTATGGTATTTACGAGCGCTCAACTATCTACGAGGAGGCAATAAATGGCCAGGTCATGTGCAACGCGTAGGAAGTTGAGCAGTCTGCATCAATGATTGAATTCTCTCTCTTTCTCGACGAGAATCAATCTACTTCAGCGATAGTGTTCATCCGCTTAGTTTCGAAAAGCCAATTTAGGAATGCAAATTTGCAAAGCATTTAATGCTGTTAAGTTTTTCAAAAAAGGCATTAAAAGACCACGAGTGGATTTTATCTTTATTTTAAATTAAATGACGATACATGAGGAGACAGAGGCAGGACATTGGTGCAGCGGCGAAGTGGGTCCTGTATGGGAGGGGGGGAAGGGGGGGTCAGTTCTCCAACCACTACTATAGTGGCAGTCATATCCACAACACAACCAACCAGTCAATCAAATGCCAAACATCCAATATGTACAATCTTTTTTCATTAACCTTTGTAGAAAATCATTAATACTTAAAAAAATCTCTACAACTACATCTCCAGCCCTGAACTACTACTTACCCATATTATGTCATCGTTACTAATGTATTTCGTGGGTCCTTCAAAATTCACTTTAAGAATTTACTGGAAATGAATAACGAAGCTTTCAAATAAGATACAATTTGCTAATAAACCTTAACTACTTATTATTATAAATATAAAAAAAATCGATGTGATTACGACAAACTGCAACAGGACATCAATTGTAAAACACACGAAGCCTCTCATGGACAAGAAATAATTAATCTAATTTAAAATATTTTTCCAAGGATAATTTCAAAAACAAATTTCAAAACTCCAAATTTGGTAATAAAACAATTTTCAGTCTGTCTTTTTTCTTTTTTTTTTCTTTTTTTTTTTTTTTATTATCCAAAATATGTAAATGTAATACAACCCTTGAAGCGATATAGGAAACGGTCACTACAAAATGGTTTAGTCAATTTGAGCTCCTGTAAATACCGTAAATTTTTTATTTTTTTTTAATTTTTTTTTTATTTTTTAGCTTTTTGTTACGATTTTCATTTGTTTTCTTAACCAGATTTTCAGTTTTCACAAAATGTTTATTGCACGAACGAAAAATTTCAAGATGTTCGTTAACTAAAACGAGAATTATGGCAACAAACTGCTCGAATCACTTACTTATACCCCGAATTAAATTACATTTTTCTCGATACTTAATTCAAATAAAATACACATATTTACAAGTTTAGAACGAGCCCCTCAGTTTAATAAAAAAGGCAAAACATTGCTTCCTATAACCTATTAACCTATGGACCAAGTACAACTTAACTTGTATGGAAATTTTTTTAACAATTTTAAGCCTCTTACAAATCACTGTACAAACACATATTGGTCCGCAACTAAAAAATGAATTTTACGAAATAAGTTCGAAAAGATACTTTTAAAATGTTGAAATTAATGGAATATTACAAGCATTTAAAACCTTCATATTTTTTTTTCACGTTACAAACGAACGAAGCGTTCATATTAATACCATAAAAAGAGTTGCGATGCAGTTTTTCATTTTTTAAGAAATCATTATTATTATAATGCGCACAAAATGAAGTTTGTAGTTTTATATATTGTACCGATGATGATGATGGTGGTGGTGTCCATATTGGATGGGGACATTAGCCAGAATGCTTTTAGACAGGTGATTCTCTATCACTACGATGAATGAGTATTGACCAATGAGAAAACTAAACTGAATGAAATGAGGCGAAGGTGAAATGCAATTTGGCTAATGTCGAAGGTTCTTAATCTAGCTTACATTTAAGGGAATGAATCTATATATATATATATTTATATTGAGAGGAAAAGAGCATCCAATCAAATAACTGAAAAGAGATAATGCGAATCGCAAATCAATTGCGCTTCTCCTTTCACTTGAGATTGAGGTGAAGGTGGCCACTTGGCGAAACGAGGTTCGGTGTGTTCGGTGAGAGAACATCAGGAATTTCACGACTCGGTAATCTCTGCATAGGAAAACCGAAGTTAGAACTTCATTGGATACAAAACTACAAATGTTTCATATATTTACGCTGTGCCAATGAAAATTCTGAATGAGGATCTACTTCAATTAAAAGAACCTGCTTTTCGCAATACAAGAATAGCATGCCAACTAAATGTTAAGCGAAGTATTGTATCCAAACCCACACTGACTAAATTAGACGAAAGAACTTACCTTCGCATCACTTACGCTGGTTACAAGGTTAATGAAGGAAATGTTGGTTAGGTGAAATGCTTTAGTAAAATAGAAGAAATAGCAACTCTAACAAATAATCTGTCCATTCTTGTTAAATGGAGAAGCATAAGAAAGGGCGCGAACACAACCTTTACTAGGACAAAACAACTGAATGAAAGAAATAAACCCCTGCCAACGCTAAAGTAGTAGTAGTAGTAGTAGTAGTAGTAGTAGTAGTAGTAACTCATGCTGTCTATATAGTACCAACCTGACGAGCTATAACAAGGGCTGGTGGTTTATTTATCCTCGAAAAAGTTATTTCCTGACATGTTATACTCTGATTTTGCGCGTTGGTAGGGTTAAGGGAAGGAGTAGAGTTGGCTTTGTGAATGGAAGGTGGCTTAACTTTGTTCTTGTAATTCCTGTGTGGCTGGATGTGAATGCGACTACATGGACTGACTTTCGGCGAATTGGGAGGAGAAGGGGTCGAAGAAGAAAGGCTTAGATGACTGCTCGTTCGTTTCATTCCGTGAGAAATCCTTGGAGGAGTGAAAGAACAGCGCTCATTAGGAGGAACGAAGCTGTTTTGCGAAAAAGGAGAAGGGTTCCTGAAGGGATTACTATCGATGGAGGTTTCTCTCTCCAAAGGGGTTGTGGAAACATTAACGCAACATACATTAGGAAGGGTTGGCGTCTGAGGGTTAAAGAGAAGGTTAGGACAATAAGGATATACGTTATAATGGGGGAAAACGGAAGGGTTACACGACCCAGAAACGTTAAAGGTGGCAGTGGAGTGGTGGGTCATAACTCTGTCATGTAAATGAGCGTTCTCTGAAGACTGATTTTGATGTTCGATAAAAGGATGTAAAACGGGAAAACGATTGGGAAACTGCAGAGCTTGAAGGTCTCGTGATGGATGTTCACCCGACTTTTCAAACGGCCCATAGAAAAAAACGGGAAAATAATTAGATGAAAATCCCGCAGGGATACGCGCACACGGCAGAGGTAATGGAGAATAAGAGGGCAGAGGAACACCATGGGGTATAAGGAAAGGATGAAAGCTATGACTATTCGCGGGAAATTGTGACAGAGGGTGTGATAACGAGAGAGTGTTTGATATTTGCCCTGCTGAGGGATGCAATACGGGACTGTTATGCGAAGGAGTGGAATGCGTGATCGCACCAGGATGGGAATTCATGCACATGCAACTACCAAGTGGCGAAGAGTCACGTTCTCTGTAGCCTGTTTTGTTATGGTCACACAAAATTTTAGCACTTTCAAAACTGTTGGATTGGCACTTAAGGTTTCTTGCCTTTTCACACGATGCATCAGTAATGACACACGCTTCAAACGACTGAAGTTAAAAAAAATAAAATAAATTGATGTAAAGCATAAGAACATAACACAAACACCGAACTTTTAAATCATAGAATTATGCAATTCTAATTCTATTTAAAATAATATTGAACGAGAAAAGGCTTTTAAGAAGCTAAAATCTGAACAAAATTTCACTGAACGATTTTTTATTTAAAACATTGAACAAGCGGAGGCCGTGCACTTCATGTCAATCGCTCACAAGCTGAGAGAAGGAAAGCAAAGCAATCAGTGATGTATTATATGTACAACTTACATCATTCTTCATATCTCAGCTTGATAAAGGTAAAGATTGCTGAAAAAATATTAAATGACTGAATAAAGTTGAGGAAAGAATTAATGTCTTACCATTAAATCCTAAGTCTCACAATTTCAAACATTATTTAACATGGAACATACTCCTATCTTAAATATGGTTACTCAGTAGTCACAACTAAAACAGAAACAAAAATCATTCCAATATAACTGTCAGCAAACAATTAACTTAAATTTAATAAAAAGAAATCTTGACTTGGCTTCAAATTTATTTCATTGGTCGAAAATTTAAGCTGATGTACCTTTATTTTCGGACCTTCAGGTAAGCTTTTCACTGCTTCTAGAAACTCAATTTAAAATCTAACCTGCGTTACACCTGAATTAATATCATCATTAAGAGTTGTAATGGGGAGATTGTTCGAGCTCAAACCTTTACACGAATTAGTAGAAAAGGGCTCGTCACCGTTCGCCAACTGGAATAAAAAATGTAAATATCAGAATTATTTCATATTTTGAAACAAGACGTAATTATCCTTTGTGCACAAATGTAACCATTTAATGTTCCTAATCCAATCGATTGTTTAAGCAGTAGTTCTCAGCCTTTCTAGCTCCACGTACCCCTTTTCATCACCAGAGTTTTTCAAGTAATACCAGTGAGTAGAGGTGGTGGTGGTGGTGGTGGTACCACCTAACCAAAGGGTTGTGTTGAGGCCAATGTCGTAACACCGATTCCCGTCGACCAGTGAAATTAAGCGACCCACCCAATCATATGACTTAGATATCGCAAAGGAAGTTAAACAACGCCATCAAACACACCCCATCTAACCAAAACCGTAGGAATGAGACTAATTACACTGGTCAACAAAGATTTTTCATCAGAGTAAAATTTGTGGTGGCTGGATAGCATTTTTCACGCTGATTTCAAAACTGCATTCAGATGTTTTCTAGCACGTATAGTTTTCAAGATGAAGGCATATATTAACTACACAGATTTAACCATTTTAAATAGGCAAATACTAATATTTCAACATTTGATTGTGTTTATTTTTATTGTTTATTCATCTTATTGATTTCAATTATCTTAATTATACATCTTATGTATTTCAGGTGTGAGCTTTTACGTCTAGCAGCATTGTGATTCAGGCAACAACGCCGTGCTTTGTGTGTCAAAAGATCAGTCAAGTCCAAGAACTTGTTGTGTCAAGTTAGTGTACATTTTTTTTGAATTTATAGTTTGTTCAGGTCAGTCAACATGCCTCGACAATGTAAGAATGACCCCTGAAAGCAGTTCTTTTGCATAATGGTAATATAATGCCATCCATCCCCATTGCCCATTCCGTCCATCTAAAAGAGACATATGACAATATGGATATACTACTTAAGGCAATCAAATACGACAGTCATCAATGGAATGTTTGTGGAGATCTAAAAGTTATAGGAATGCTTATGGGTATGCAGTCAGGATTCACAAAATTTTGTTGTTTCCTTTGCCTGTGGGACAGTCGCGCCACTATAGAACATTACACCAAAAGTGACTGGCCACTTAGGTATACATATGTCCCAGGGATAAGCAATGTCCAGTCTGTCCCTTTAGTGGATCCCCAAAAGATCTATCTGCCACCTCTTCACTAAACCAGTGGTTTAATGAAGAATTTTGTTAAAGCAATGGGTAAAGTCAATTCTGAAGGGTTCCAATACCTTTCAAGGAAATTTCCGAAGGTTACTGCAGCAAAATTGAAGGAAGGAATTTTTGTTGGGCCACAAATAAGGGAGGTTTTGAATGACACTGAATTTGAAAAAGTCCTAAGTCCGCTGGAATTGAAGGCTTGGCTGGCGTTCAAATGGATATGTGAAAACTTTCTTGGAAGCAACAAATCACCTGCGTATAAGGATGGAGTCAAGAACCTCCTTGATGCCTTCAAAGAAATGGAGTGTCGAATGTCGTTAAAAATTCACTTCCTGCATTCCCACTTAGATCTTTCCTGAAAACCTTGGTGCAGTGAGTGACGAGCAAGGAGAGCGCTTCCATCAAGATATTCAGATGATGGAGAAGCGCTACCAAGGATATTGGAATGAAAGCATGATGGCGGACCATTGTTGGATGCTGTATCGTGACAATCCAGGCCAAATTTACAAAAGGAAATCACACTCACAGCGCTTTTAATAAAATAATGTATATATTCTTTATTTATAAGTACATTGAATAAAGTATATGATGTATTTGTTGTTTAGCATTCCTAAGTGTGATCTATACATCCATAAATTTTCTTATAGCAATATCAAAAACTTAAAAATATCAAAACCAGTGTATCTATATAACTATACGTGCTAGAAACAACATAAAACCAGATTCGGAATCAGCGCGAAAAATGCATTAAGAAAAGTGTGATCATGTTTGTGATGAGAAAAAAAGGTTTCATTTTGTTGGCCAGTGTTATTATCACCTTTAAAAACATTATGAGAGTAGTTATCAATTAGCAAGTTGCGTATTTATAACTCTGGCGTACCCGCTAAAAGAGCTCCGCGTACCACAGGTTGAGAATCACTGGTTTAGGATTGAAGATCAACTAGACAAATTGGGAACTTTTTTTTTTACCTCATCGTGAGAATCTTGTTTGACTTTGAGCTTCTTAACCTCTGCATTGTGCTCTGGAGAGAGGGGACTGCAAACAGTATCGCTCTTTCTCTTCTCAGTGATTAAATTGGAATGCCCTTCCTCTTTGTGGCCTTTGTACTTGTCTAAGGTCTCCTGCGACAGGTACTGCGAGAGCTGTTTCCTTTTCACGTATTTGCAGTTCACCTCCATTCCTTCTTTGTAAGCTTTGTTGTAAGTACTCAACACATAAACTGAAAAGAACGACAATCATTAACTGTAAGGGTTACTCATTCAAATTACCATTTAAAATTACAAGGTACGTGGTAATCACGTTGCGACACCGCTTCCTGTTAGATCGGCGAGGTTAAGTGACGTTGGGTTTGTTCGATAGTTGGATGGGTGACCGTCCTCCGCGCTCAAATGATGTAGCGACCCGTCGATGGTACGCCTCCATGTAAAGTTACTCCGGAGGGGGGGGACGTTAGGCAGGAGACAGGGAGTGCCAGAACTCCCTTTTATCCTGTCACTATTCTCTTTAGCTTATCTTTTTCCGTGTCTCATCTATCCTGTGAGCAGGCAAGCATGTTCTCAAACACACTTCTTCTATACTTCATTACACACACATTTTACACACTACACAATCTTTTCAAAATTAAAGAAAAAATGGCATCGTGAACCTCGGAGACCTTGACTTCGGCTCTCTTATAAAAGGGGGCATTTTTGCGGGGGCTTGCCCTTGCCGCCTCCTTCCTCCATCCATAAAAAGAATACAAGTTACGAACTAGATTAAACACGTCTAAACATTATTATTTAAAATTATGAGGCTGTGTTTTGGGGGTTGTTTAACGTCCTCCGGAACAGCAAGGGTCATGTAACGGAGAGGGATTACAACTTCACTTTAGACTCAAACCGGTCGCAACGTCGGTAATTATGTCGCAAATGACATGCCCTGAAATTGAAATAAAAACTACATTTTTCAAGTGTATTTTGGTGTGCTCTGTTCAAATATGACCTTCATTTCTTGTGCAAATGAACAGAAATACGTGTTTGGGCCATGCAATGACAACTGTATTTCTGTTCATTTGCACAAGAAATGAAGGTCATATTCGAACAAAACACACCAAAATACACTTGAAAATGTATTTTTGACTACATTTTATACAATAAAGCATAACCTAACATGTTCATGTTACGAGATCTCGTAAACGACGCATTACCACAGGAAACGTGCAAAACATCTCAAAATTAACCAGAAAAGTTTGCTCTCGTCATTTTCGTTTAAACTAACGAAAATATCACGACTTAACCTAACCAATCATCAAGGGCGTACAGTTGACCTAACCGGGCATTCAATTAACCTAACCGGGCATTCAATTAACCTAACCGGGCATTCAATTAACCTAACAGGTTAATATTGGTTATTTCACCTAAATATCTTCTGATCTTTTCGTATCATCATCTAGAGCACATGACCAATCAAGTTCTCGAAGTGAAACCACACGAACGGCACGTCATAATTCTATCACAAACACCACCAAACTGAATCCAATTAGAAAAAAAAATAGCCAGAACAGAAACCAACAAACTAATTAAGTCGCAGAGTAACATGACGTCATACCACCCCCGACTACAAATACACTACGTACATATATATTTATATTAATATTATTATTATTATTTTCTAGAATAGTTTGCACAAAAAATGAGTGACAAATTTGAATAAAGCGACTAAAACTACCTCATAAAAAGTTATTTTGATTTACAGGTCCAGCCCATGTCATTTAAAACATATTAACCGCAACATCACCTGGACGCGGAGGACGGTACCCCATCTAACTACCACCCAGATCCAATGTCGCTTAACCTCGGGATAGGTTAAAAATTAACTTACCAACTTCGACAAATTTATTAATATCACTCGTTAAATCGATATTAACATTTTCAGACTTCTTGAAATCAATTCCAATAAACCAGGCGGCGTGAGGTTTATCCTCGTATTCCTCATCTTGAGTCGTGAACGATGTTGGGTTAATGTGGATGGTTTTGATTGCGCTGTTATGTTCCAAAGACGATATCAAACGACGAATTTTCGATTCAACCAAGCCATACCACTCCAAAAAATCCTCCGAGGTTTTGGCGGCAGCTAACACGAGCAGAAAATGCCTAAAACAATTCCAAGTTTTAAAACGTTATAACGACTAACGGCTGATTTAAATAAATGTAACGAATATTCTCTATAACGACTAACGGTTGATTTAAATATATGTAGCGAATATTCTCAATCTAAATCATCCTACACTGACATACGAACAAAAAGTATATATTTTACTTACAGCTGTATTAAATATATTAAACTTACTCCGTTATTGCGTGTGGAGACTCGACTAACTAATTCACCAAACTGCGATGAAAGCTTCAATTTTTTACTTTTTTAATCATACTTTTAATTTAGAAGCACGGTACTTTTTACAAAATTGGCTTCAGTTTTACACTAAAGTCTTTCCTCAACATTCCTTTTCATCTCGCATCATCCTTTTCCTCGAATGAAAGCGACCTTTTCTATTTTGTCTTATTCTCCCTTCCATTACCCATTTTTCAATTCCTTCTAACAGACAGACAATTTTCAGAATAATCTCTAATCTTGAAAAAGAACTTGAAACTACTTAAAAATAAAAAAAAATCCTTACTTGTATTTGCTGAAAAAGTTTGGTGGAGTAAATAATGGTTCCCAAGAACCTTTTTCTGCGATAATTTTCTGCGTGATTTCCAGACTCGTATTAAAAGCTTCAACCAAAACAGCTTTTGTACTCTGAGAGATGTTGAACGTTGAATTTTGTTGAGGATAGGCGGGAGTTATGATTGGCATTAAGTGAAATCGATCTTGAATGTTCAATCGGGGATCCCAAACCTTAATTGCGCAAAAGTTCAAAATCAAATTACGTTATTGGCGTTCAAAAGTTTTGAAAAAGAAGGGAAATTTGTAAGCTAAAACCTTATTAAAATTAGGATTTACAAAAAAGAGAAAAAAAGATCTTCGGCCTCCTCACTGTTTAAAACAATCTTAAACGTTTGACTCGAGGAAGGTAAACCTTTCCGTACCAAGTGACAAAGTTGTCGCGTTAGGTTAGCCTTCTGCTATTTACGTATATGATGTAAAGCGGGGGTGTGACGCTTTGGCACGCATTCCATTCGTTGTCAATCCCTGGTCTACATTCAGCCTCGAGAAGGCATCCCCCCAAAAAAAACTCTCGCTTAAACCACAACGCAACTTGGTTAATAAAATTTATTCTATATTTTTAACAGAATGATCTTAACTGACTAAAAGAAAAAAAAAATACAGTATATAGCTCTTAAATACAACAATCTTTTTCTTTGTTAACATTTTAAGACAAATATATAGCTAATACTTCTCAGTTTTTTGGTGTCTTTTAAATCCCATTAATTAATAGGCGCATTCTGCTCGCCTGATTGCGATAAAAGAATAAAGCGCCTACATTTCATCACTCTCTACTTCGCTAATGGCTGTCAGCAAAAGAATAGCTTTTTTAAGAACGTAAATGAAATATGGAGGAAAACTTTCTGATCAAATCGGCATAAAACGCGCAAACATTTTTCATGAATCATGGTTATGCACATTTCGGGGATTATGCTAGAACTCTTCAATTAGCGGCCCGCACAAAAACAACGCTGTAAACAGAACGGGCCGAAAGCCGGTTGGACCATCATTAAAATCATTGAGGTCCGATGCTAATGTCTCAGAGAAACTGATGCAGTGAGAAAACGGACGGACAAATATTATAATTTGTTTAATGTTGAATTCTTATACAGTTTTAAATGCTTAATTCTGAATTAAGTTTTTAAATATAATAAAATAGTTTGAGATTGGAAAATAGTTGCGGACTGCCTGCTCCTAACGTATATATAATCCAGACTCCTTAAAAACTACTTGAAGAGCCCTGGATTATGCAATGGGTCCCACAACTACAATGAAAACCAATGAAATTTGGAGAGAGATATACTAGTATTAATTTCCCATTATTCGCCAAAATCATATTTAACCTCATTTGATCCGAAGGTTCAAAAGTGTGACGATGTAAATAACCATTATCCTAATTCTTGTTATTTAACCGCCTCCATAAAGGGGGTCACCCATTCAACTAGTAACTAAACTTAAGGTCGCTTAGGGAGTAATTAATATATTTTTTTTGATTTGTGCGGGTAAACGTAGTAAAGGTAATAAGGTAATAAAGGTACCAATATCCTTTCCAATCTTTATTACTCCCTATGGTTCTATTTAAATGGGAGTAATCAAGATTGGAAAAGATATTGGTACCTTTTTATTACCTTACCTTAATTACGTTTACCATCACAAATCTGGAAAAAAAAAAATTATTAATTACTCCATTTAAATGGAACACCCTGTAGATCCTTCAGGAATTTAAAACAAATTGAGGGGTTCCGAAAGGATATACTGTCAGGGGTCTAAAAAATGTCATTATTACTGTATTATTATTAAGATAAAGTTGTAGAGCACTTCCCCCTTCCTAGTCATCGCTTTATAGATTAATATCTCAACATCCAAATCAGATGTCATTACTGTGCTTTCAATTTGGTAAAACAGTCCATCCAGAGACAATTTATAACTATGTTCTTTGATTTACTTCTAATACAACCTCCATAAATTCTTACCGAAACAATTTTTATATGAACAAGAGTGTGATAAAAGTCTAAAAATGATGTTAAAAGGTGGTGATAAATAATGTTCAATGCCTTTATTGTCCAAAGAACCAAAACATCTTGAAAAGTTGTAAATGATAGGTATCGTATACTGACTTATAAGACAGTTTAAAAGAAGAACAAGCTTTCTAAATTAAGAAGTTCTTCAAAATCATCTCCAGTTTGAACAAGGTGACCACCTACAGGAACTTTGCAAATAGGAAAATCAATAAAATCCTTATTAAAGTTCGCCTAACTTAAAAAACAAGAATAATTCACAAATTAAAGTGCAGAATGTTAACATAACCAACAAGAATTCTCTAACCATATAATTCTCTATTCAGTCACGATCTGGTACCATTTGACTAGCTCTTACTCGTCCCTTTCACAAATACTTAAACAAATTAATTAATATTTGTACAAACAGAACTTGCTTTTTCTTATGACGCTTTCATCAGTAATGGAAAAATCTTAATTCAAAGATACAAGAAGATAATGTATTCAATGAAACACACACACACTATTACTTTCAACTCCTCCATCGATGAACACTGAAAGGAACAGTGTCAAATCGCGAGTGTGATTTATAAATGACTTTGGTGACTGCCGATTTAATTTCTCGAAATCAATTACTTTTTTTCTATAATCCCAAGAGAACTCGCCACCAAAACTTAGCGATCCACAATCTCTGAGTTACAAGGTAGGTAGGTAGGTAGAAGAACTCATACTGCAAATTTAAAAGGAATCTGAAAGAAAATGGTGGAACTAGATGCATGATCTTCCCTAGAATGTATCACATACCAAAAAGAAGAAAATAAAAGTTAGCAACGATGACGACAAAGTGGCGTGGAGGAACATCTCGCGATAACAGTCAAGATAAGATTGTGCAAATAACAGAAATTCCAGTTGTAGGCTCTCCTCAAGTTAAAACTCACTTTAAATAGTAGTTTGGCATCATAAGGTTGTTTCAAATAGACAGGGGCAGGCCACGACCATCTTGAGAAGACCAAGAACAATTTTTCAACGATCGTAGAAGCAGCGGCATTGGGATAAAGCTGACACGTCCTCGCCACTAACATCGCCCACGAAACACCCCCGAGATACCCCAATACGTTGCTATACACGCCATGCCCTGAAATTGGAAGGAGGAAGCCGACTACAGACTTTCGTAAGAGAAATATTTCATTATTAGAAACTATTAATAAAGTATTTACAGAGAAAATAGCACTCAATGACCAAAAAGGGTTTAAATTGTTTGTTTAATTCAGGGTTTGGTTGAAGATGTGACAATTTTTTTTAAAGAGGAAAGTGCAACTACAGTCTGCATACAGAAGGATACCCGGTGCGCACGAGCGAATGGTGCACATTTTATTGATAAGATATTTTCCAGATCTTGAGTTATATTTGGTTATAAGCAAGGATGGGTTAGGGGTCGGGTTAGGTTTGATTAACTTAGGTTTTAAGTCGGGTTAGGTTTGATTAAATTAGTCAAGGTTAGGTTGGGTCAGGTTTGATTAAATTAGGTCGGGTCTCGTTAGGCGAACACGGTTGTTTTTGTTTTTTTATAATTGTTAATTTAATTCTTGTTGGTACCATACCATAGCAAAATTTTAGGAAAATACAGTTTCTTCCGAAAGTCAATAACAAATATCAGGTGAACGATCAAATCTGCTCCCAAACACCTAACAGGTAACGGCCAAAGCCTCTATTTCCCCATACGGAGGATGCGTGAACTCCGAAGCACGAGTCACCCGAGCCCAGACAATCACGAAGAAGGTGCGACAGCGAGAGTCGAGCCCGGATAATCGGAGATAGGTGGAGACGGTGACAGTCGATCCTGGGCCTTCGCAGGCTGGATCCAACCTCTAACCAACCGTTCTCGTCTCAGTGACGCGAAGGTAGTAAGATGCGTCTCTCTGGTTCTTTAAGAATCTAAACAAGCATCAAATGGTCCTTATACAAAATTAGCATAAAACTGTAAAATGCTCCAAAAGAAACTGAATTGGAAGACCAAGTTGAAACGCCGGGAATTTCCAAGAGGAGAATACAGTTGAATAAATCAACTGATAAGATGTCATTCATTCAACCAGCTATTCTCTCTCGACAAATATAAGTTAAAGGAAAGGAAATTTGGATTGGATTTTCGTTCACATTCATTAAAACTTAAAAAAAGGGAATATTACTGGCCATAAATACGCATTTTTTTATGACCTATACAACTTACATGAATTATTACTGCTAATTAACAGAATTTATCGGAATTGAATCCTTTCTTTGAGGACAAAAACTCTTCGAAACTTTTTAAACTCAAAGAAGCGGTTTTTGTGTTCAGTATCATAAAACAAAAAGATCGACAAAATGTATTATGAGTGTGTCTTTGGCTGCGGGAATAAAAAATATTTGGCAATCGCATATACAGAATTTGGTAGAAACATACCAGATCTGATGCGTCACTTGTTAAGTTAAAAACGTTAGTTTCATATCTGGTGGCATTACTTCTTTGATTATTTACTATTTATATAAGCACACCGGACAAAAAATTAGTCACCCCTCTCAGAATGTACCTAATAACGTGTGACGGCGCCTCTGGCCTTGATAACCGCACGAATCCGGCGAGGCAGAGACTCTACGAGGTTGTGCATGTACTGAACATCGATTTGCTGCCACTCGTTCATCAGCCGGTCCCGAAGTTCCGCCAGAGTCCGTGGGTGTCTATTCCTGCGCCTCACTTTCTGTTTCCAGCCTGAACAACACCTTCGACGCATTCAGGATTAAAGGCTTCATTGGACCTGCGATGTACTCGTCGCCTCCCATCATTGGAGAACAAACAAAAACGGGACTCATCGGACCAAATTACACGTTTCCAATCTGCAGCAGTCCAGTTTTTGTGCCTCTGAGCCCATTTATAACGTGCCAATTTGTGACTTGCTGTTAACAGCGGCCTCTTCCGTGGTACCCTGCTCCAGATGTCCATCGCATGCAGTTCTCGTCGCAATGTCCGTTCGGAAATTGGTCGCTGGAGAACCTCATTGGTTTCTTGGAGCAATTGTTCTCTGGTTTGAAAACGATTTGCAGTTACTAGACGAGAAACATGGCGGCGGCCCCTATTGTCGAGAATTGTTTTCCGGCCACAGTTACGCCGTCGATTTTCAGTTGATTGCGAACTACACCACTCTTTGTAAACTCGCTGGACAGTACGCGTTGACACACCAACAAATTGGGCTACTTCAGACATTTTGTGTCCGTGGGCTCTGCCAAACACGATGGCTCCTTTTTGCCACTGAGTAACGTCTGCCTCACGACCCATTTTGCAGACTATATCCAACACACACTTTGTTCTTCACCACCTCACGAAACATCTGATCCTGTGTGCTACGTCACCGCTACTTGTCACTTACCAATGCTACATCAGCGCCCTCTGTGTGACCTTGAACTTCCTACTATCGGTGCTATTAGGGGTGACTAATTTTTTGTCCGGTGTGCTTATCATAGAATATCAGATACATTTTTTTTTAATAATAGAAATGGGAGTCACTTCACTTTACTTTTTCGAATCTAAGCATCACTTCGGCCAAACTTTTCATACTACATACTAGTCTGAAGTTTTGTGTGTGTGTGTGTGTGTGTGTGTGTGTGTGTGTGTGTGTGTGTTGTGTGAGATCTCATCCATTTATGTTGAGTAATTAAAAAATTATGGTGTGTATCTCCATTTCACCTCTGACCTCTAATTGTGATCTTAACCTTTAATGCAGGGACCCAAATCTTGCTGAAAACGCATCGTCTTGTAATGATCCATGTATGTGTGAAGTTTCATCAATTTATGTACAGCAGTTCAAAAGTTATGGCGCGGACTTCCATTTCACCTTTGACTTCTATGCAACGACATTATCCTTGATGGCGATATATCATCTTGAGATGATCCATGTGCGCGTGTGAAGTTTCATCCATTTATGTTTAGTAGTTAAAAAAACATTATGGCATTGACCTCCCTTTGACCTTTATTTGTGACCTTGACCTTTGATCCAGGGACCCGAGTCTCGTTCAAAACTATCTTATTAACCATGTGTGTGTGAAGTTCCATCAATAAAATTATAGCATGTCCCTCCATCTGACTTTTACCTCTATTTGTAGTCAAAGGTCAGATGGAGGTCTTGCTAAAAACACACCGTCTTGAGATGATCCATGTGTGTGTGTGTGTATGAAGTTTCATTATTTTATGTTGAGTGGTTCGAAAGTTATGGCGTGAACCTCCACTTGACCTCTGTGACCTTGACCTTTGATGCGATGATTTGATTCTTGTTCATGCCACATCATCTCGTGATCATCCATATGTGTGTGAAGTTTCAGTTCTGTCGAGTCGTTCAAAAGTTAAAGCCCGAACACGAAAATGTGACAAACAGACGAACGAGTAGAATCTAGTACGAACCCCTCCAAATTTATTTAATCAGGGACACAATTACCCCACCACATATGTGAATTACCACACATTCGACCTCACTCGGGTCCAGTTGCGCACTTATACGCACACACTGCAATACTGTTACCCGAGTATATAGTTACACACAAGCTCATTGTTTGAATAAATAACTATCTGAATCTTGATGATGAACAATTACAACAGAGCCACTAATTTCACTGAGCTATGACTGACTCGGTGAAAAGTGGAATTTCCGCGTAACCAGCGTCCTCCGTTTCTGTACAGGGTGTCCCATAAAAGTGAAGGGGGGAATTTAATTCTGCACTATGGGACACCCTGTATATAATGTACGGGGTGTCCATAAATGTTTACCCTGAAAACAGTATGCTCTCATGTTTTAATGACGAATCTTACATCCGTTTTCTTTTTACAGGTGATCTCGTACACGCATAGAGTTTCTGTGCTGGTGTGTTTCGTCTACCGCATTCGCCGCTAGGAGCGCTGTAGTAGCTGTTCAGTGGTAGAGTCAACAGACACAATGTGCGTATTTGGGGATCGGAAAACCCACGTGCCGTAAGGGAGCATATTCGGGGCAGTCCGAAGATCAATGTCTGGAGTGGACTAATGCATGGTGCTCCTTGTCACTATGCCAAAATTGTTCAGGATTATCTAAATGGACGTTTTCCAAATCGCTGGATCAGACGCGGAAGCAACAGACCTTGGCCAGCGAGATCATCAGATTTAACCCCTTTAGATTTCTTTGCATGGGGCTTTATCAAATCGCACGTCTATCAGACGAAGATTACGAGTCTTGAAAACTTACGTACACGTATACGAACTGCTGCAGATAACATAACCCCGCAAATGCTCTAGAATGTGTTTAGAAATGCTGCGGAACGATTTGAGCTGTGCAGGGATACTGATGGGCGTCACGTCGAATCCTACTCTTAATTATTTAATAAATGTTACCACTTTATCATTTTATGATTGAATTCCATATAATTTCCAAGTGCTTCACAAAAATAGATCCTGACTTTATGTACACCCTGTATAATGAAATCTACTCTTTCTTTAGTTTCTACTTATTTTTTTATCTTGGTTTTTAATGTTAAGTGGTTCGATTGTTCGGGACCAGATTGGGAACGTTAACACGCAGGTTTGAATCCCCACCTTACAACTCGTAATGCTAGAATTTAGTTAACTCTCGGGAGTTCGCGTTCACTCCCTCCGCTCCGTATGGGGATATAGAAATTTTGGACATTAAATTTTATTTTTTAATTCCAACATTTTGAATTTTACGCTTCGTGGGGGATAAGTACATTTCTCGAAACATCCGATGACGATCGTACAATGAATGTAGTTTGAAACATTGTTTATTTTTTGTCTAATAAATAAATAAATAAAAATTTTATATATACAGGGCGTCCCAAAAAAATGTATACACACTTTAAATAATTATAAAGGCAGTGTTTATTAAAATACATTTCATTTTCAAAATGTAATAGAATCTACAGACATTATTTAATTGTTTTGTCAATGCCTGTTTTCAAACTGACGTCCGTTCTGGTCCAGGCACTGCTGATAACGCGAAGCAATGGAATCGCAAACATCACGAAACATTTCGTTTGGTATTTGTGTGCATTCTCGTTCAATGGCTGCTCTCAATTCAGCGACTGTTGCAGGTTTTATAGCGTAGACTTTGTCTTTTAAGTATCCCCATAAAAAAAGTCTAGTGGTGTGAGGTCTGGTGAACGCGGAGGGTATTCTACGAAACCCCTTCGTCCAATCCACATCCACATCGTGCCAAGTACCACTCGCAATACTCCACTCTTCGGTCCGGATCATCTTCATTAATAGCATGGACTAATCTTGGAATGTAACTTTTCCATTGACAGCGCTTCAAAATGCGTTGGACAGACGATTCTGAAATTTCTACCTCACGACTCGCTTGCCGCACAGATTTTCTTGGACTTTGGTGATACGTTTCCAGTACTCTTTCTTGCTTTGTGGGGCTTGTCGATGTCCGTGGTCTTCCGGAACGCTTCTTGTGGACATTCTGAACAGTTCCATCGGCTTCAAACTTCTCTCTAATTCGAGTGATGGTAAGTCGCGTTGGTGGATCTGTTTGAAACTCCCTCCTAAACTGTCTTTGCACTTCAACTGCGTTTTCACACTTCCAGTAGCATTTTAGAATGAATTTCCTTTGTTCAAAGCTTAGTCTGACTGCCATTATTAATTCTAATGGGTTTAACTTGGAAAGAAAGAAACATCAATTGAGCTATCAGCTGTTAAAGTGTGTATACATTTTTTTGGGACGCCCTGTATATATCGGACCTCGCTAATTCGACACTCGGTATTTCGGATATCGCGATAAATCGGCTGTTTTTCTGCGTGTCTAAATATCAGGCAAATTTCACCAAATCTTCCGAAATTTGCCTGATATTTCGACACGCAGAAAAATAGCCGAATTGCGATATCCGAAATACCGAGTGTCGAATTAGCGTTGCTGTGTGTGTGTGTGTGTGTGTGTGTGGGGTGGGGTGGGGTGGGGGGGGGGGGGGTTCGATACGAACATTCACGCTGTTCATCTCTAATTTCAAACCACGCGCAGAAAAGCTATTTTCCCCAAACCAAAATCTTCTTTCGTCCGTAAACTGGTGAATATTTACTGATTTAGCAGTTTGGTTTGATATGCAATACGTAAGATTCGGTACCGACATTGCATTCTGCATAATTTTCAACGGAGAAGAACTGTCCTTGCCAATAAACATTGTTCTAAAACGGGGATGAACAACGTTTATTTGGCTTGGGATAAACCGTCTTTCACCCCAAGCGGTCCTGGGTCTCAGCCTCTCTACCGAAATAGGGATGAAAGATAATCCATTAAAAAATAACGACGACTCCGAAAATATATAGCCGTCAAGAATGAGAAATTACCGCTTTACATTACAATGCAAATGTAATTGTACCAATAATGCTATAATGTTTCAATAATAATAATAAAAAATGACAGTGAAAATGTTATTGAAAGCTTTGGGAACAGTGATCTGTGTTGAATTTAAAAAAAAATTCGAGATACACGCGAAGGAAATTTAATTTTTGGTTATTTGCTTTCGCTTCAAGCTTTTTTTTTTGTAATATTTTATGATGAATTATATTTGTACTTTATTTGTTGAGAATTTTCGAACAAATATTTCGAGGCCAGGGCCGGATGCAGCCCGCGCGCCACAGTTGGCCATCCCTGTTCTAAAATAATCCATTTGAACAACTGCCGTATGTTTGCATTCTTTGAATATTTTACATACTAGCTTAAAATACGTAGCCATAATTCTTTTAAGATTCCAAACCAAGAAATTAGCATGCAAGATTGGGGTAGACTTAAAAATAAACAAATCCCCCAAACATATACGGTACATGCACAGTGCAGAAACGAGTTGAATCGTTTTCCACTCCCGACAACCATACGTACAATTGCCACTTTCTAGTATGATGAAATGCCAAAGAATAAAGTGTTCATTGCTACTCACGTTTGGCCCAAAGTTTAATTGCTCTCAGAGCGAGTTTAAATGTTTCTCTGTTCGGTACTTGTCTGAGAATTTCATCCGTTACTCGACAACCATTCAAGCTCCTGACACACTTCTCATCCAAGTTTTTGAGAATTTTATCATCCTTCAGGTCAACGTCATCAGGCACTTCCTTCAGAGCCAACCGGGCGAACAGCATATCAATCTCAATGCCTTCATATTTCATCTTTATTACTGGCACATAAGCGTCTTCTACAGCCTAGAAGTAAAAAATAAAACTGCCCTGTTTAGTCATATTCAAAATTACTTTTAGCTTACCGTACAATACCAAGGAAAGGGAGAAGCGAAGCAAACTAATCATGCATGGATAATTCCAAATCCCATTTCTGTTACTGAAAATACAGTAATAAAAGTACCAATTTATCTTGAAAGGCCACCAGTAGATTAAAGCTAGTTATAAAAAATTAAAAATGGTAAGTCTAGCATTTTAAAATCAGTATTAGGACTTCAGCAACAAGTATTGTAAAGCGCATTGTCATTTCATCTTCACCAGGAATACTGCTGCTGAATTTCTCTCCAAGACCCTTTCACTGTTAACATATTGTAAAAGCGAGTTGCCAGGTTGCTTTTAGCCAACTTTTTATTCTCCACAGATTCAGTCTATCCACAGTTCTCCTCACCTCAAGTGATGTGAAAGAAAATAAGCTTACGATTCACATCAGACACAATACATTCTTTCACTTTTTGCACAGACTGCACTTACACTTTCACTTCATTTTTAGACATTATTTCTACCTCGTGTAAGTACTTTCACCGCATCTTTAATACATTTTTGTTTGTTTTTCCATATAATGGTTATTACTCCCCATTTTTCACACATTCTCCCTTATGAATTCTGCTCCATTATTAGAGCTGAGTAAATGAGCAGCAGATATTTGCCGATCATAAAGCACAATATGGTGGTAACTAAAATACACAAGAATTTACTGATACTGCAATAAGTAATCAGTCGGGAGGGACTAAAAGCAATAAAGTGCTCAGGACAGACAAACGCGACCTATTGCACTAACTCCTGGATTAATATTGACTGGGACAATCAGGAATCGAGCCCCTAACCTCAGTGACTTCATTTCGCTTACAAATAAAAAGTGTTACCCACCAACCCCTTTTGGAATCATGATACCAGAGCTGGGTCATTCCATGTCAGTTCAACGGAATTTTGGGTCGAAAAAACGTGACCATCATCGATTTTTTTAAAAATTGGCACTTATAGATCTCGGTGAGAAGAACAGAATGGCACTTGTTTCAACACTCTAGGTCATGTAGTTCCGGAAATATGGCCATTCAAATTTTGTAAAAAAAAGGTCAATTTCCAAGGTCATACCATATTTCAACATGAAATATCTCAGCTCCTATTGCACTTTCAGAGACCATTTAAACACTATTTTAAAGCTTTTAAGCAGATCTACAACTTTGTTTCTATTCATATTTTACCTCAGTGGTAAAAAAAAAAAGTTGCTCTTAATTTTTACCTTTGACCTTGTGTAGATCATTTGATGTCACAACCGATTTTTTTCTCCTTTCACCCAATTTTGGGTACACATGTCTACCTTAACCTAGAACAAGATTTTTAGTGTTGATTAAGTTAGTATAGACGCTACAGACATTTCAGTGGACCATACCTACCTCCATTTTGACCAAGTACCTTTTTCCACCAAACTTTGGAGCGCCGTTTCTTTGGAACTGTTTGAGCTAGAGCAGTGGTTCCCAACCAGTTTTGGCTTATGGCCCCCTTAGGAACCTTATTTTTTCCTGTGGCCCCCATAAGCATTATTTTCAGTAGGTAATATGCAGATTTAACTCTATTTTACAAAATAACATTTTCCTGTGGCCCCCTTCAAATGTGCCATGGCCCCCAGGGAGCCATATGGCCCCCGGTTGGGAAACACTGCTAGAGTGTTAAGAAAAGTACCATTAGATTTGTCTCACTGAGATCTATAATGTCTGCTATTTTTAAGACAATTTGCTTTTTTAATATGTATATTAAAATAACCTATGCCTTTATTTTTACCAATTGAGTTATAAGAACCGATTCTTGTCTAGCTGGGTGAAACCATGAAAAAAGAGGCATCAACATAACTTTATATTTAAAAAAGGCAGTTATTAGGTATTTACCATATATTTTTGTTTTCTTTCCCACCTACCATCAGCTCCTTTTACAGAGTCTTTCAACCCTGGCATTTGTCACTCACATCTGGCGAATGATAGAAGTCAATTACTTTGGCAACAGTTTCACTATTCAGGCGTTTCCCCAAACGCGGATTAGGAGTTGGAAACACTCCCTTCTCCCTCACCAAACTCTTTGCTTGCCTAGCCATGTAATCTGAGCACTTAAATTCTTCTCTGATCTTTACTTGTGTCCATCTTTTTGGTAGGATAGTAAGAATTGTCAGTTTCTCACTTCGACTTGTCACTTGATTAAATTTCTCTTAGTTGTTGAAGAATCTCCAGTTCTGTATCATCTGAGTCACTGCATGAAACTGGTTGTTTAGTTGCAAGTTCAAGCTTTCTTTTCACAACTACTACTTTCCTCAACTTTCTCTTTGCGTAACCAGTGCTGTCAGAGAGTTTACATGGTTTTATTGGGGTCTCATCAAGTGTGGCCAATGAAGCATTGAATTTACTAAGCTCATACTGCATTTCAACTACATCTCCAACGGTTTCTCGCTCAGATGGAGCACTTGATGAGGTGGATGGTGATTTTTCAAGTAGTTCACATTCAGGCATTGGGGATGGACGACTTGTTAGTATATTTCGACAGGTTGCACATACTTTATGATTATTTGTTAGTTTCAATTCAGGATTTTGATCAATCAAATTTTTAGTCAATGCACGAATGCCTTTTTTCACTTTTCCTTTGTTTTTTTAAATGGGTCACAACAGAACCTGCCCATATTCAAACTGCTGAAATCCATGTTTAGGTATCTAAAAAGAAAAAAAACATATGTAGTTTAAAAGACAGGGTTGGGTTCAATTACACAAAATGGAAACAATTACAATTTTTTTTATTTTTCATCAAATTAATTAGTGTTAGTATTGTACTTCCCAATTTCAAGATCAATTGCAATTACAATTAATTTTGTCTGAATCAATTACAATTACAAAAATATAACTATTTATTCTATATATCTAAATATATACCTAAAATAAATATATATCTATAAAAATATATATCTATATCTAAGTATAACTAAATAAACTATCAAAGGTTTATTTTCATTGGATGATGTATGACTGCCATATCTAGGGGTATAATTTTTAACAACTGACATTAATTGATCAATTACATCAGTTATCGCTCAAAAATCAATTACCTTTATTTTTATTTTATTTTGAATCAATTACAATTAATGGAAATTAGGATCAATTAATTAAAAATACAAATATAATTATTCACTGTATCCAACCCTGTTAAAAGCTATTTTTGCTTAGATGGCACAAATAAAATTTGGGACCTACTGATCTTGTTTCAGAGGTCTACAACAAGAAAAAATGTGCAGTTTGATTTACAGATTGGAATAAATACAGATGCCAAAAAATCCTTGCTCCAAGGTTTAAATAAGCTTATTTTCACGTGGGTACATACTATTGTACACAATGAATAAATACACAAAGTTAAGTAATTCTATTAAAACTCATCTAACTCTTAAAACTGAACTAATTCCATAGGGTAGTACCTATAGCCTAGTATAAGGTACTTATATACGTACATAGCTTTACCTTTAAACAGGATAGCAGGTTCAAAGTTCTTCACACTTTTGAATGTCCATATAAATTAATTAATTATGTAATTTAAATTACCTATATTATATGAGAATAAAAACCCACTCTAATAGACAGAGTTTATTTCCACGACAGTTTCGACGCCCACTGGCATCCTCCTCGGGTGGATACAGAAACACAAATGAAACAAAACAAGAGGGAAAAAACAGTTCAGGGATCGACCGTTAAGAAATTCGCACCTAGGTTGGATTCCATTCTCTCGAGACAGGAGGGGCATTTTCATTAAGTACATTCGCACAAATTTTAAAACTATCTTCCTGTTCTAAACATACAGATTCTATTATTTTTACATAATTATTACATTTATAATTAAATTTTATTACATTTAATATTGCATAATTATTAATTACAGAAATTATAAATTTATTATTACATTGGTTATTACATTGTTGTAGAACAAGAAGATATTTTTAATTTGTGGAAATGTAGTTATAAGCTGACCCTGTAATAAAAATGCCCTTCTGGTTTCGGGAGAACGATATCTAACCTAGGTGCGAATTTCTCAATGGTCTCTGGATTATTTCCTAATCGCCTTTTTTCATTCGTTTTTCGGTTTATAATTTCTGTATAATAAACAACAATGTAATAACCAATGTAATAATAAATTTATAATTTCTGTAATTAATAATTATGCAATATTAAATGTAATAAAATTTAATTATAAATGTAATAATTATGTAAAAATAATAGAATCTGTATGTTTAGAACAGGAAGATAGTTTTAAAATTTGTGCGAATGTACTTAATGAAAATGTCCCTCCTGTCTCGAGAGAATGGAATCCAACCTAGGTGCGAATTTCTTAACGGTCGATCCCTGAACTGTTTTTTCCCTCTTGTTTTGTTTCATTTGTGTTTCTGTATCCACCCGAGGAGGATGCCAGTGGGCGTCGAAACTGTCGTGGAAATAAACTCTGTCTATTAGAGTGGGTTTTTATTCTCATATTTTGACCTTCACGTAAAAAAGTGAAGTTTTTTGCATTTACCTATATTATATAATTCTCTGAAATATACAAAAAAAAAAAAATTTATAATAGGGCCAGATACTTATTCGACCAAATAACTGGGTTAGGTTAGGTTAGGTTAGGTTAGATAATTACCAATTTTTTGAAAATTAGCAGACATTATAGATCTCAGTAAGAAAAATCTAATGGTATTTTTCTCAACACTCTAGCTCAAACAGTTCCAAAGATACGGTGCTCCAAAGTTTGGTGGAAAAAGGTACTTCATCAAAATGGAGGTGGGTATGGTCCACTGAAATGGCTGTAGTGTCTATACTAACTTAATCAACACTAAAAATCTTATTCTAGGTTGAGGTAGACGTGTGTACCCAAAATTGAGTGAAAGGAGAAAGAAATCGGTTGTGACATCAAATGACCTACACAAGGTCAAAGGTCAAAAATAAGATCACCTTTTTTTTTTTTACCACTGAGGTAAAATATGAATAGAAAAAGTTGTAGATCTGCTTAAAAGCTTTAAAATAGTGTTTAAATGGTCTCTGTAAGTGCAATAGGAGCCGAGATATTTCATGTTGAAATATGGTATGACCTTGGAAATTGACCTTTTTTTACAAAATTCGAAGGGCCATATCTCCGGAACCATATGACCTAGAGTGTTGAAACAAGCGTCATTCTGTTTTTCTCACAGAGATCTATAAGTGTGCCAATTTTCAAAAACATCAGTGATGGCCACGTTTTTTTCGCTATTGAACTGACATGGAATGACCCAGCTTCATTTATCACCCTCCTCAATGCGAGACTTCAGTTATAATACATGCACATCCAGTTATGGGCAGTATCTAGATACATGTATCGCCGATACGTATCGATCGATACTTTTGTATCGGTATCGGTATCGCTTTAGCTACTTGACAAAAGTATCGATTTATCGGTATCGCTAAGGTCAATTTTCTTAAATGTATCGAAAAAAATCGATACATCGATACATTAATAAGAATTTTTAAATATTTAAATAGATGTTATAATATGACACTACTGAGTTATATTTATGAATATACATAAATAATAATATTATTAAATATTTATTTAATGACAAGTACTACTCTACTGGTCACGTCACACAGTACGGCGCAATGTTTAAACACGTTTGTACTTGTGTTATTGAGATTAATTAACCATAATATAGAAACACTCATATAATGAGCTTGATTTTCTCCAGGAATACCTAACCGTACTACAACCCATTGCAACAGCACTTGATAGGTTGCAGTCCGACAAAGAATGTTTTTACGGTTGCCTGCTTCTGACATTGTTAGCTGTAGAGAAGAAGCTAGAGCATTTGAATTCAGAGGCACTGCGTCATTGTCAGCCACTTCTCAATGCAGTTACAGTAGGGTTCACTAAGCGGTTTCAAAAGTTTCTGTGCCTTGATGCGTCGCATGAGTGTAAAGCAGCAATACTGGCATCGTCTTCAAATCCTCTGTTCAAGTTAAAGTGGATGACAATAAAAGGCAAATTTAATACTAACATTGTCAAAAAGAGGGTTCAAGAAATGTTGGTTAATGCTGTTAAGAGCCTCAGCGAACAGACCCCCCAGCAACAACTAAGTGATGCTGGATCTGACGGAAGTGCAGATGATTTTTTCTGTTATGAGTCTGCTTCCACTAATGTCTCTGCAACCCAAGATTCCACTGAGATGGAAGTTTTACAGTATCTGGGTGACGGAAGTCATTCTCTCCAATCTCTGAGGCAGTACCCAGGAATTCTACGGGTCTTCCTGAAGTATAACACACCACTACCATCCTCTGCTCCTGTAGAACAGTTGTTTAGTTTGGCTGGTCACATTCACGCTCCAAAAAGGAATAGACTGTCTGACCAGATGTTTAGCCAGCTGGTATTTTTGAAGGGTAATAGTAATTACTTTTAATCGTTAGTGTAATATTTTCAGTCATTCATGTATCCTACAAAATTAAAACATACTTTCATTAAATAAAGCAATTGTTTTTATTTACATCTATAAAACCCATTAAAATGTCGTTGATTTTACTTACAGTGTGTACAAATTACTAGTATAAACAATAATATCTAATACCTACATATTAAATGAATAATTATAAAAATGTACCGGCAATGCATGTATCGGTATCGGTATCGCTTAAGACATCTAGAAAGTATCGGCGTATCGGTATCGCCTAAGACGTTCTTCATGTATCAATGTATCGGTATCGCTTTAGCGATTTTCATGTATCGATGCCCATCACTGTGCGCATCTAAACTATGTACAGTACACTGTAGCGTATGAAATTCCCCTTAACCTATTAACATGGTAACATATAATAATAAAGTCTGTTCTAACAACTAAGCAGCACTTACTCTCATTTCTGTGACTTCAGTCTGTTTTTTAAGTAATTCATAGAAACTGGTAAAATAATCGGCCCTATCAATATGTCGTGGAGCAACACACAGGGCATCAATATCTGCACCTCTTCCAGCAACTCCGAGACGAAATGACCCAAATGTACAAATTTTGCCTCCTACAGTTTCTGCCACCTGAAATAAATGCATGAAATAGTTTAGAAAAACTTTGAAATGGAGTGAAAAGGATAAAAAAAGATTCAAACTCATTCATAATAATAAAAATCAGATTTTTGGATACATCATAGATTATGGGTCAGATGGGCAAAGTTGTTTTGTTAATTTCAAAGACTAATAATGATGTATCCAAATTGTAACATGTATCCATTGTAATTAACTTATCATTTATAACTGATCATGTATTAAAACCTGACATTAATTAGACCAGGGGTTGGCAACATAAGGCATTAAGAATGCCAAATTGTGACATGTATATGCCTAGCTATTCTAGCAAACACACTTAGGTATACTTTGAAATTTCATTAAAAAAAATAACTAGAACATAGCCTGCAATTTATATACATACATACATACATATATACATACACACGAGGTAATTCGATAAGTATCCACACTTTTTAGTTTCACATCTGATACATTATAAACACATCACTTCTTAACATAGTCTCCCTATCTCTCAATACACTTAGTCCAGTGATCTACAAGCTTCCTAATGCCATCACAAAAGAATGTTTTTGACTGTGTACGTAGCCAGTCATGCACCACCTCCTTCAGGTCATCATTGCCTAGGAATCACTGACCTCTCAAAGCGTCTTTTAGTGGTCCAAACAGGTAAAAATCTGATGGTGCCAGGTCTGGACTGTAGGCTGGATGGTCGAGAACTTCAAATTTAAGTTCTTGAATGCACTGGAGATGAAACCTGGATTCATCACTATGAACCAGAAAGCAAATGACAGAGCATGCAGTGGAAACATCCAACATCTCCCATTGCAAGGAAGTTCAAGGCGCAGCCATCAGCAGGTAAAGTTATGCTAACACTGTTTTGGGATACACGAGGCCCTATCCTTGAACATTATCTAGAGCGTGGAACTACAGTAACAAGTGCATCGTATTCTGACATGCTTCAGAATGAGTTAAAGCAACAGAGAGGGAGATTGTTGGAAGGTGTTATTCTGTTACATGACAATGCACACTCTCATACCACTGCACAGACTAGAAAATGCCTTCAAGAACTTAAATTTGAAGTTCTTGACCATCCAGCCTACAGTCCAGACCTGGCACCTTCAGATTTTTACCTGTTTGGACCACTAAAAGATGCTTTGAGAGGTCAGCAATTCCTAGGCAATGACGACCTGAAGGAGGTGGTGCATGACTGGCTACGCACACAGCCAAAAACACTCTTTTGTGATGGCATTAGGAAGCTTGTAGATCGCTGGACTAAGTGTATTAAGAAATAGGGAGACTATGTTTAGAAGTGATGTGTTTATAATCTATCAGATGTGAAAATAAAATTGTGAAAATAAAAAGTGCGGATACTTATTGAATTACCCTTGTGTGTATATATATGGGAATGAACTCAGGCTATATATATATATATATATATATATATATATATATAGAAGAGGAGAGAGAGAGAGAGAGAAGAGAGAGAGAGAGAGAGAGAGAGAAGAGACACCAATTGACCTGGGAAGTACTCCAGGGGGGATGTTAGGCAGGAGAGAGGGAGTGCTGGAACTCCCGTTTCTCCTGTCATTGTCCTCCTCAGCTGATCTTTTTCTCTCTCTCATTTAGCCTACCTTGTCAGCAGTCCAGCATGCTTCCAAACACTTCTCCCTCTATTCCTCAATACAAATACATCCATCTTACATGCTGCTACACATTCTTCTCAAAATTTTGTAAAAAAAAAAAAATGAGTTTTTAACAGCCTTGGAGACCTTGATTTTGGCTCTCTCTCCTTTTCCTTCTATTGGGAGGGGGACGACCATTTTTGTGGGCATTCGTCCTTGACCCCTCCTTCCTACATAAAAAAAACTTGCTAAAGTAAAGTTTTAACACTTTACACGAAGTTGCTACCCCTGAATTAGGCTACAGAGTTTATGATGTATTAAAAGCTAATTACACTGTACCTGAGGAGGCATAAGTTTAACATTCATGCTGACATCCTTGATCCATTCCTTTACCAAATTATTTAGTTTGCCTAAAACTTCAAACCTGAGAATTGAATGTTACATTAGTATATCAAATAAAAGAAAATGGTTCCAAACTGTAAAGGAGAACTAAAACTTTCAACCCTTTTTGGTGAAAATTTATATGGGATCATTGTACCAAAGTCTCGGAGGAACGGAAAAATGAGGGAAGATGGACAATTCATAAATTAACCTACGTAAATTAATATAGTTGGCTAAATAAATCTAAAAAAATGGCACATTAACCACATTTGTCTATAATAAATCTAACAGAGATCCACCTCGAATGAGTAGGGTACCATACCTAGGCCTACCTTAGAAAACCTGCATCCCACTAGTGATGCAATGGACTCAACCTTTTTGGCAAGATACTAGATGCTGGACACCAGACATTCCAGCTCTGAGATGCTGAATCTAGCTGGTGACCAGACCCTAAGAATTAAAAAGCTATCAAGATATCAAAATGTGTTTGCCAACTAAACACACACTGTAATTATAGTTAACTGTGATAAAGCTTTTTGAATATGGAATACATAGTGTGACCCCCAAACTTACACCTTATAAAAACTTTCCAACAAATTTTCTTAATTTAGTTGGAGGGTACGGGGAACATGCCTTCAATTTTCAAAATAATTTGCATGCTAACTAAAAACTGCAAGTGTTCAAAATAGTACCTATACAATTTGTGGTAATATTGTTGAAAGTTGATGACAATGATAAGATTCATAACCTCCAGTGCATCAATATATATATATATATATATATCTTACAGGGAATCTGTGTAAATAGGGATTTCATAAAATCCCTAAAATGTTCAGGGATTTCATGTAAGGTTAAGTTGTGATATTTTCATTAAACCTATGGGAATATTATTGTTAAAACTAACAAAAATATCATGATTTAACCTTGCATGAAATCCCTGAACATTTTAGGGATTTCATGTAATCCTTAGTTACACAGATTCCCTGTAACATATACCTACATATATATATATACACGCTGTAAGCCAGCCAAACTGTCATAAGTTATTTAAAACACAATATCATTACATACCAATAGGCCACAATCCAAAGAAACAGAGAGGCTAAGCCAAACCTACATGTTATAATACCTCTTTTTTCATAGAGATACATAGGCCTAACTCAGTACTAGCCAAATGTTAATTTATTAAGGAACATAATTTTGTAAATTATATTGCCAAATAAGCTAGTATTAAAATTTTCCAAGCTGTTAGCATTTTCAAAATAAAGTCTTATTAGAGATGTACATAGTTCTTTTTTTCACATTTTGTCATATTTTACTGTTCCAATATGGTACATTAATATTAATAAAGGCTCTAATTTTAATTACTAATATAATTATTAAGTTCATATAAATGTGGCAGAGAATTAATGATAAACAGAAACGAGTGGAAGTGGTTTGCAGTGTCTCGGTGGTGATGTTAGTTTCACCTGATGTACCACTAAAGCAGTGGTTCCCAACCTTTTTGAGGCTATGACCCACTAGAGCTGATTTGAATAACTCATGGCTCACCTCGTATGTTGCTAAGCTGGTATCATGTTTACATAAGGCTTAACATGCAAATTTTTTTATTAACATTTATTAACATAATAATGCTAAAAAACAAGCAAGGGTAAATATTTACTATTATAGGTACCAGTCTCCGGTAGAAAGTTTTAAAAGCTGGTTTTCAATGTTTTTCAATGTGCTGAAAAACAAATTTCACCTTCAAAATTGGCCAAACCTAAAACAACCTAAGCAAACCTAACCTAACTGATTCAAATTAAAATCGGTGGAAGCGCCATTTTTTTACCCTTTTCCCGTTAGAGAGTTTAAGCATCAATAACTTTTTAACAAATCATTTGTGACGGAAATGAGTATCATTTTTTAATTCAGCACATTGAAAAACATTGAAAGCCAGCTTTTAAAACTTTCTACCAGAGACCGGTGTAATAGTAAAGAAATACCCAAGCAAGTGGGGAACCAGTGCACTAGAAGTATACCCCAACTTTGTCATGAAGGTAAAAACTAGGTCCCTAAAGTTGGGATACTATCTTATTTCTACAGTAGTTGTGATCCCTTTATATCTGTGCATTTAACTGATTTGATTGTATTAAGTCCTGAGCTCACAAGCATCATGTCAACCCCATGGAGAATGGAATTTATGGGTTATTAGTAGGGCGGTCAAAAGTCAATAAAGTCAAATTGTTTCCTATGGGGCACTTTTCGCTGAAACGACTGAAAATGCAATAAAAACACCTGTAGGGGGTATATTACCAAAGTTAATAGGTCAACCAAAAGTCAACTTTTAACTGTTAGGTCAAAAATAGCAATGAGGTAAATAAAGTAAATTTTTTGGAATAAATAATTAAAATAACTAAAATTGGCATTGCTGAAACATGAACTCCTCCAGAACCGATTGTAACACGTTGTGCAAGCTGGCTGAACGCTGCTTTTTATTATGCTGACAATTTTCCAAATGTGAAGACAATTGTGGAAAATTTTGAAGATGAAGGATTCATTGTCAGAAGGCTGAAGAGAGTGTTGCTAATGAAAACTGCCAAAGCAACTAATGTCAATCAAAATGAATTATAGTTTGATTGCTAGCTTAGTGACTAGGATGGAAGCATCTGATTGCACCATTAGAGAGGCATATGAAACCATTTCTTCTATCAACCTTGGCGAAGATATGTGTTCAGTCAAACAATACATTGAAACAAGACTCAAGACAAATGGTATTTGTGAAATAATTAACCTCAGTAGACCTGAAATCTCACCAACAGTTTATGGTCAGCTTTTGCAATCTCAACCAACAACTGCCGCTGTAGAGAGATCTTTCTCCATGCTTAATAAATTAAGTAAGGATCGCAATTTTTTGCCAGAAAATGTCGGCAAATACTTCATAATTTACCACAATCGGTCAACTGATGTAGAAGAGCAAGAATAAGTAATTAAAGTATCGTTTTTATTATTGAAAGTAAAGGCAGCTTTATAAGTCAATTTTTTCAATTCGTAAGGTCAACTTTCTTAATTTTTTCAGTCAACTTTTGACTGCCCTAGTTATTAGATAATACACTTTTTTTTAACACTGTGACCAAGCAGAGATTGGAAAGATAATCTGGTAAAAACAAAATTTCACAATATAATTCTCTCAACATAAATGGTAACCATAAGACATTTGACAATCAAGCCACACTGCACCAAATTTGTTGGTTTGGTTAGTTAAATTTTAGGTCCTACACTGGGGGGCACACACAATTTGAGATCAACATTGTCCTGACAAAAGGGAACCAACTATATTTTTTAACATGAGTTTCAACAACTCGCGTTCCCTAATGCCCTGATATTTATCAACTTTGGAGTCCATATATTTACAGTTTATAACACTATGATTTAAAAAATTTGAATGTTTTTAGATATTCAGTAATAATTACAGGGTCATAAGTTCAATGACAACCATATTCCTTCAATAGATTTGCTGATCAAACAGATAATGGACACATGAGTCAGACCCAAAAGATTTTCCACAGATCCAAATGTTCCCAATGGAGGGGTAACAACAGGGTTATGCTTTGAATTAAGCTATAAGGTTCCCTTTTCCACTGATCTGCACCTAATTTGTACGAGCTTGGTGTTCAACTTGGCACTTGCATGCATTCCAAGAACTAATTATTTCTAAAGAAAGGGTAACTCCTTTTGAATTTCTCAAGAAAAAAATGTTAAGAACTTATGAATTAAATCCTTTAACTAAATAAGCAAATTATGAAGTACATCTCTTCTACTTTTAGCCAGTACTGATGCTTTTCTTTGGCTATAAACCCATTCTGGAGAATTTTAAAGAAAAGTTTGATATTATAAAATGTTCATTAAAAATCTGGGTAATTATGTTGTCAAGAAAATGTCAACTGGTAAATTTCTCCAGGATGATCACAGACATAAGAGTTTAAGTTATAAGGATATAGGTTTCAAAATTTAAAAATTTCATGAATACATCCCAGCTCATAAAATCATAAAAAATATATACACCACAATCTATTTTTTTCCCCTAGTTAAAATTGAAAAAATCACATCATTATGGTATGTGTCAGCTATGCATCATATGCAATCATACAAATTTACACCAAATTTGTAGGGTGTATATATATATATATTTTTTTTTTGAGGGCTAGTCTAAGTTGGGCTGTCATACAACTTCTTCAGTTAGTCACTTTTTTGATGGAAAGATACCCCGCCTATAGGCCTATGTAAACACCTACACATTTTGCATATGAAACTAAAGTGTAAAGCAACAAGCCTTTTAGGATTGGTGTCATTTGCTGTATACCAAAGTGAAAATATAGAGGAATAAAGACTTCCACTGACCCTTCAATACTAATGTTTTGCATATGAAAATAATTCTAAACTCAGTGAAGGTAATGTGAATACAGATACATGATTAATAATGTCAACATAGCCTTAAAAACTATATAATTATTATGAAGATTTCCAATAAAATAGAGTATTGGTAAAAATTAAACTAGTGTCCTGATCTTTTAGTTTAATTAACAATAGATGGAGTGCTAAAAACAGTAGTTTTAACCTTGATTTATTTATTTTATTTTTTAATATGGTTAAACCCATTTTATAACAGTACACAGTAAGTTTAAATACACTAGTGTAGCTATTTCACCATTATCTTTACACTTCTTGAAAAGAATAATTCAAGTTCACTCAAACTAATTTCAATTAACATTTAAGTTATACACATACCTGTGATGTAGCTCAGCATCTGTTTCAAACATGCCACTTTCTTTTAAGTATTCTTCAAGCTGTTTTGTTAACAGAATATCTGATTCTTTTGGTGCAGCTGTGTTAATTGCTGAGGTCATCCCAAAAGTTTGATTGTTATCCATTGTTACAGACTGAAACAATGTAATTTGTTTTTTTAAATACCACACACACACACACTTCTGTGAGGCTATGACAGTGGATTGTTCTTTATGCAGGCTTAGGACATGGGATATAAGGATGATTAAATTTATTATCGACAGAAGCTACATAAGCTTCCACTCAAACACTCAGGGCATATGGGCTCTCTCTTACTAAAACTTTGACCAATTGGGCAACTTAAAAAAATCATGTAACTCTCTGGATCCCAATTATCAGTAAATACTTTAATTAACCTACATATCAATATGCATATAATTCTGCATTATGGACTACTACTAAAAAATCCAGGTTAAAAAATGCCTTAATATTCGCAGTTTACTCAAATACAGAACAATTTTCTCTCTCTAAATAAGAATAGACCAATTTATTGAAAACAATCATAGTGGAATGGCATAGCTAGTGTTAAAAAATAACTGTCAGTCAAAAAAGAAAAACAAAGTTCTGTGCAACAGAAAATCCATTTATGTAAGAAATAAATATAGTTTTAATAAAATATTTTTTAAAATTGCAGAATCAAAAGAATATTCTCACTGTACATTTTAAATATATTAAGTAAATTTTGTTTTAATTAAACTAAAGACCTACAGGCTGCATCTTGGGATAAATAATTATTTTCAGCTTTTTTTATATTTCAAATCAAATATGTATGGTATACTGGTGGTCAATTCCATATGAAATCACCCAAATTTTGAACAACTTCTCAAGTCACTCTCAGAAAATTCTGAAAAAATTATCATTTGTAATTCTATCAAACTTATGCACAAATCCCAAATTTTAGGTCAATATTACTTATAATTTTTGAGATACAGCAATTTGAAATTATGCTTTTTTCCCTTATTTTTTGGCATTGTTGGCAAAATCACACGAATGTCCAACTTTAGGCAACCATATCTTTTTTGTTTATCCCTTCACAAGACTGATATGTGTTATATATGGTAAACAGTAGTCATAGAATCCATATTTGATGTCAAATGAAACCTATCTCTTATAGTTTGTCATCTACAAGGCTTCAAAAATCAAAGAAAGCTTAAAAATTCACTAATGGTTACCTTCTTTTCACTGGTACTGATAAAAAACTATCCATACTTGAGAGCTGAAATTAATTTTAGTTTGTCATAATGTATTTGTAGTCAGAAATGCTTTCAAAAGCTCTCTATTATCTATAGAATTGGAAACAATAAATAATAATAAAATTGGAAAATTTTATTTTTGCAAAAAGAAGCCTATATTCATGCCATTATTACCCCATCAGGACAGTTAGCCATCACTTTCATATTTTTACCATATGTTCATATACATTTAGGCAAACTACAGTCACAGTTTGGTTGTCAGCTTCCTTCAATTTAATTTTTTTTTTCAAAATTACCATAATTTACACAAAAATGCAAAGTAAAAATATCAGAGTAACATGAATATATTTCAGCATTACACATACATATATCATGAAAAATGATCATCTGAAACATTCAAGAATTACAGATACAACTTTATATCCTTCTGTCATTTAATAAGGGACCTGAAACTGAAAAATATTTCTGAAATCAAGATTCCAACTTAAATATTCAATTTGTTAAATTCACCATGTCCTCAATTTAGTAAATATGTACTGCTTAAACATGTGTTAAAAGTGAAGTTCCTACAAATAAATTACTTGATTACTCGACATTCATCTCATACTTAAAGCACTCTAAAGAAATGTAGGAAATAGTATTTGAATTTTGTTAAGGTCACTTGGGTTTAGGGTATAATGATGAGCACCTCTTCCCTGAACAGTTGGTGAACTTACTACACAGATAACATGTTGGAATGGCACCCAGCATTCATCTGTTCTTGATATTGCTGGCCAAGACAAAACACTTTTGTGTGATCTTTTCATGAAAGTGACTAAAACATCAGAATGTTCATCAGAATGATTTTTTATATTACCCACATACCAGTTTTTACCATAAACACATGCTACATATTTGCCAGGCTAGCAAGTTTGCCATTTGCCAACATTTTGATCTGTGAGATCTGCATCACCACCACCAGTGCCTATGGTCAGTGGTTAAGAACTTTGTCCTTGTCACTCAAATTTTAGAGGAGAACAGTCCAGGACACTAGCACTTGTGTTCAGTTCCTGACAAAGAACTACTTCTGGCTGAAATCTTCAAATAATCCACAAGACCTACTGGTACCTGCTCCATCATCCAGTAGAGGCTGTAGGCATTGTTCTTCATATTGTGTGGGGCACTTGCTGCACTCTGGGCACAGATTTTGTCCTGGTTTTATATTCATCATCCTGGCAGTGTCACTGTCTACAGTGTGTAGGGATTTTGATAATCATAAAATACAATTTGAAATCAAATTTTTCTCAAAACTCACTCACCATAAGATACAAAACTACAAATGTTATAAATGAATATAAACTTACTGGTATTAGATAGGAATGTTAGAACAATGTAAATACAACATTCAACAATAATGTAATATATAGGAAACTTACTTGCGATTTTCTTTCTGTGAACTTTTCTTGGGTCTGCACAATAGCGTTGAAGATTTTCGTAATGAAACAAAAGCATTTTCTCATGATGAAAACACACAGTATCACTGTTTGCCAACAATATATCACATCTCCATGACAGCAGCGCTTTATCCTCACTGGTTAACTGATCCAACATAAGTATACCAAGTTTTTCTCGGTAAGTCCTTTTATGACATACATCATGTAATTTCTGTCCAATAGAACAGCTTTGTGTAGCCTCCAACTCCATTTCTGTAAGTATGAGAATTCATGAGATTGGGACAGCTTATATATAGTACCGTAGCAGGGATTGCACAAACTATGTACAAGTTCAGACAAGATTAGGTCATCATATTTCCTGTATGTAATATTGCGCAATACTAATATTTCTTGAACAAACTCAAACAAGTTTACTGTTTGTTAAACAATGATCATGTTAACCCACTGTGCACCATAGATGGGGGAAAGTGGGGGTTAATGGGGTTATCATATATATGGGGCTCTCACCAAGCCATATATATATATATATATATATATATATATAATATTTAGGAGAAATCCAATGACAAGGAGGAATGTAAATGCCATGAAAAGTCTTCTTTAATGCGAAAAATGCTTATACTGTACTATAAATAACTCTTATGAATTTCAAAAAGATCTTCTTAGTGAGAATTTCGATTCAAAAAAGTTTTTTGTCAGTTTTGATGTAAAGTCGCTTTTCACGAATGTACCTGTATCAGAAACTATTGCCATTATTTTAGATAGGGTTTTAGCTCTGTTGATAGTTTTCATGGTTTTTCATGGTCTTATTTTAAGGAACTTTTAGAATTGGTTTTTAAGCAATGTTATTTTACTTTCAATAATAAGGTTTACCAACAAATTGGTGGTGTTGGGATGGGATCACCCGTCGGACCTTTATCAGCTGATTTTTTTATGACTCATTTAGAAAGTGTAATTTTTAGACAATCTCCCACCCATTGTAAACCAATTTTCTATCGACGCTTCGTTGATGACTCGATAGCTGTTTTTGATAATGCTGTACAAGCGCAACAATTTTTTAACTTCTTAAATTCTCTGCACCCCAATATAACTTATACAATGGAAACTGAGAAAAATGGCTCCCTTCCCTTTTTAGATCTTTTAATTTCGAAAAAAGGTGATTCTATTACTACATCAGTTTACAGGAAACCCACTTTTACTGGTTTGGGCATGAATTTCTTTAGTTTTACTGATTTTAACTATAAGATGTCGTGTATTAAAACTCTTGTTCAGAGGATATAATTTGACCTCTAGTTTTACCTTACTTAACGATGAATTTAATAATTTAAGATCATATTTTACCAATAATAGTTTTCCTGTTCAATATGTAGATAAACTAGTAAGATCTTTCTTAAATAATGTTTATAGCCCTCAACTTCCCTGTATTTCAGTGCCTAAAGATATAAAATATTTCTTGGTACCTGAAATGGGTCCCATGAATAAAGAATTTAAACTTAAATTTACAAAGTTGTTAAGAAAATTTTTTTATCATACTGATTTTCGCATTATATTTATTAACAAAATGTCTTTAGGTAGCTTTTTCTCAGCGAAGGATCGAACTCCTGATTCGTTGCGTAGCGGTGTTGTATATTTATTTACCTGCCCAAGGTGTCTCCTTGGTACTTATATTGGCAGCACCGTGCGCTCCCTCAGGGCTAGATTTTATTTGCATATGGGAATAAGTTGCCGAACAGGTAAAATTTTAAATAAAAAAGAAGCCTCTAGTATTCGGGAACATAGTATTAAATGTAAAACTGATGTCACTTTAGATAATTTTAAAATTCTCGGTTGTAATTCTTGTCCTAACTCACTTAGAATTTTGGAAATCTTTATATTAAAACATTGACCCCTTCTCTAAACGTGGATTCCTCAGCTGTCCCTCTAAATTTTTTATAATCCCCCCTCCCCCCTCCCCAACTTATAACTCTCCAACCGCCCAACCCATAGTTTGTTTTGTTTTAAATTACTCATGCCTTGGAACCAGCATTGAAAGGTTCGTAGTGTTAATTATTCCATTGTATTAGTGTTAATTATTCCAGTGTACTAATTTCAAATTTACTATATGTAATTTAAAAATAGCTTTTTAAATTTCTTGTAATTTTATATGTAAATTTTTATAGCTTTGAATTTAACCCTCTTCTTTAAGTCTTTTTAAAATTTGCTTTTAATGAATAGGTTTTATAGAAATTATTTTGTCTTGTTCTCATTTATTTATTGATTCTAATTTCATATTGTTATTATCTAGCCTGATGATGAGCGTATTGCTCGAAACATTGCGCATTAAAGAAGACTTTTCATGGCATTTACATTCCTCCTTGTCATTGGATTTCTCCTAAATATTAAATTGAAGCTTTGTAGAAGCAACCCGCATGACTATATATATATATATAATTTAGGGTGTCCCAGCCTCACGTGTGAAAATAAAAATTTGCAAGAGTCAAATCGCACACCCCTTTAATTAATTACACTTGAAGAAAGGAAAACATGGGCGAAATTTCATTGGCCTATTAGGAGGGGAAGGGTCCCCTCATTGACCTTGTTTATTCGACCCTATATGAACAAACGTAAATGTTCAGCATTAATCATTCTAGAATGGAAGAATGAAATGTAAATTCTTTCTAATGACTAAATTAAAGGAAATGGAAATTCTTCCTAATGGCACATTTCATTTCGGAGGACAGAGGATCTTTTTGTCTGCTGAGGGGAACTGCTGGCGGTGGTATTCGACGACTTGGTACACGAGCTGCCATTCCTCCTCGTTTTTTGTCAGGCCCTCATTGAAATCTTCCGCCAGTTTCACCGCCCGTTCACAGATTTCAAAGATGGTGCACATCCTTCGAGATCTTTGGGGGTTTTTGGAACCGGCAGCTTCAGGCAATGAAAAAGGTTTTGAGTCCTTTTCGTGACCAAGGTGCTCAAATCCGACCGTCTCACGGTCAAGACACTCTTTCCCTCCAGCCGACGCAGATCTTTTGGGTTTTCGGTCTTCTTGTGCAGGTTTTGGAGCATGGCCGTCTTCTCTGCATCGGTGGTTTTGGAGGAGAACATAGCGAGTCTGGCTAAATCTTCGCTTAGGTACCAGAGGTGGCCCTGGAATTTCGTCAATGCGGCGGTACCTACATCATGATCCACCGCCTTGTACCGCTCTAGGTCCTCCAACAGCTCCAGGTCATTGACGGGCGCGTCCGCCGTCAATGGAGCCTCGAACCACCTCTGGAGGTAGATGGTGACGGCAAAGACGTTTATCCTGCGTAGTGACCGGACCTTGTGAGTGGTCAGGTGGAATTGGCTTCGGAAGATGAACATCTTAAGACAGTAAATGCCTTTGGCCATCCACCTGGCCCGGTGGTATGCTCCAGGACAATTGTACCGGAGATCTCGTTTGCCATGACCATCGAGGAAGACCAGAGCGAGGATCAGGAACTCCCGGTAATCGTCTCTTGGGTGGCCAACTTCAAGCTGGTCTTCAATGAAGTGGACAATCTGCTCTTTTTTCAATGCCACCCATTCCGAAAGGATGTCGCTTGGGCCATCGCCGTTGAACGGAGAAGCCTGCTTCTGGTCGATGAACTCCCATTGGGATTTGAAGCGAGCGAACAGCGCAATTTCGGGGCCAGAAGACTGAGGTGATTACCAATTCCATCATGTGGTGTCTGCAAGCCAGGAAAAGAAAGTGGCGGTCCATTTGGTCCTGGATAATCGTACAAGCGCCGCTGTGAATACCGGTATTCGCCGCTGTTGTGTCGAAGCAGAGACCGGCAATCTATGGTTGAACCTGCGGCCAATCGTCCAGCACCTTCAGAACAGCTCCAGCCATCCACTGTCCCGTGCTGTCAGGGATTTTTGGGATTGCCAACAACTTCTCAAGATTCTTCCCGCTGACCAGCACTGGTATGCGATCCGATTTCCCTCCATCCGAATCAGGGAGGAGTTTGCCATCAAAGTGGACGACAAGCGGCATATCAGGATTGAACTCGGTCTTGATTCCGGCTGCCAAGTTCTTCCTGGACTTCTGCCGTGAACGGTGAAGACTTGATTTGGACAAGGTGACCGAGGATAACTCAACTCCCGCGGCAGCGAGTGCTGGAGCCACAATGTGCATCGCTTGGCGTACTGAGGTTCCACTTCGATCCAGGGCTGCAGCAAAATTGGGATATTGGATGATCCTCCTTGCCGACACTTGGCCATCCTTGGGAGTGGATCGAGGAGCCGAAAGACCAGGAGAGGAATATTGGACATCATCATTGGATGCTTCGGCCATGGACTCCGAAGAAGAAGAAGAAGAAGAAGACCCACTTTTCACCGTTCCTTTTGCTTGCAGTGAGTCCATCTCTTCGCGGCTTTTCTTCTTCCTCTTCTCTTCAGCTGCTCGGCGTTTCTCCCGCTCCGCTGCCCTGCGAGCAAACTCCAGGTCCTCTCCTCCGATGTACATCTTCCGCACGGTTCGCTGGTCATTCAGAGTCTCGATCTTCGGGGACTTTCATGAGTTTCATGGCGCTGGCATGAGCTGTTTCGAACAGTGTATTCAGGTTGGCTTGGAATCCCTTTTCCCGCTCCAGTTGCTTCTCTCCCCTACGGTTTCGGTTTCTGGCAACCTTCTCATAGTCCGTGGAGAGGGCCTTCATCCTCTCGACGCACTTGGGCTTGTGGGAGGTCGGAATAGATGCCCAAGCCCACACCGCCATAACCTCATCAGCTACCACATTGGCAGCTTCCGCCGTGGACGTTTTTTTCTTCCGAGTGAAGAACAACAGACGTCGAAGAACACTCCCACTGTCGGGAGTTGACACAGCGTTTCCAGGGGTTCATTTCGCAACACCCCACCAACCACACAGTCTCCTGCTTTCTTGTATCCATAACCTGAAAAGAAATATGCTACAATTAGTATAAGGTAGAGAGTAGCCGTTCAGCAATAGTAACACATGGTTTGAGGGGACCCTTAAAATTAAAAAACACGAATGAAATTCATCTTGCTGGCATGTTTTCACGAGTGGAAGAAATTAGGGGGGTGTGCATGACAAACTTCAGGAACAAAAAAAATTGGGACACACTAATATATATATATATATACACACACACATTTCAACTGCAAAGAACACGCAGTATAATTAACGTAAAGAACGACGCTTGTATAGGATAACATTCCGCGCAAGATGAGGAGAGAGAACGAACAAATGAAAAAATGAGGTAACCACCCAGGATTCGAACCCGGGTTACCTCATTTTTTCATTCTCTCTCCTCATCTTGCGCGGAATGTTCTCCTATACAAGCGTCGTTCTTTACGTTAATTATACTGCGTGTTCTTTGCAGTTGAAATGTATATATAGGTACAGCATGCGGGAGGTGCCCCCTTTGGGGCATTGGTTTCTGCGTGTATGTAGGAGAATTACGACTTCTGATTGAGTGAGGACCATGGTGTAGTGGTTATCATATCTGACTGGCAATCGGAAAATCCCGGGTTCGATTCCCCGAGTGGTTACCTCATTTTTTCCGTGACCGGACAACTCATACCTAGGACAACTCATACCTAGGACAACTCATACCTAGGACAACTCATACCTAGGACAACTCATACCTAGGACAACTCATACCTAGGACAACTCATACCTAGGACAACTCATACCTAGGACAACTCATACCTAGGACAACTCATACCTAGGACAACTCATACCTAGGACAACTCATACCTAGGACAACTCATACCTAGGACAACTCATACCTAGGACAACTCATACCTAGGACAACTCATACCTAGGACAACTCATACCTAGGACAACTCATACTCTCTTCAACAATTACCACCCCAATGTTGATCTTTTCATCTATATCCACCCCGAAAGTTTAAACTCTGCAAATTAACCAAAATAGATAAGAAAACAATAACAACAAATTTATTATTTACTGCAAACATATAATAAATAGAGAACCATTATTTACATAAGATAAAATTTGAATGCCCGGTTAGGTCAACTGTACGCCCTTGATGATTGGTTAGGTTTAGTCGTGATGTTTTCGTTAGTTTTAACGAAAATATCACGACTAAACCTAACCAATCGTGAAGGGCGTACAGTTGACCTAACTGGGCATTCAATGAACCCAACCGGGTATTCAGTTGACCTAACTGGGCATATATATATATATATATATATATATATATATATATATATATGGGAATGAACTCAGAATGGTTCCCTGAGTTTTTTATGATACACACAGACCGTGCATGGAACAAGGAACTCTTCTGGGATAATTAAATCCACTATAGTCCGAATAAGTAATGGTAAATGACAAATACCATAGTTTTTCTTTTTCATGATGCAAGCCCGACGTGGGCAACGGGTCTCTCACAAAGAGGTCCCATAAATATAGCTTCCCTCACCAGCTATCTGCAAAGCAGACAGGATCCAGCTTTGGGACATGGATCTAGGGTTTTAAAGCAGCCTAGCCCCACTACATTTAGAACCTCAATATAAGTAAAAGACTCGTTGCCCCTTTTTCTTTGATTTATTCAATCCGACGTGAATGCAACGAGTCTTTTACTTATATTGAGGTTCGAAATGTAGTGGGGCTAGGCTGCTTTAAACCCTAGATCCATGTCCTAAAGCTGGATCCTGTCTGCTTTGCAGAGAGCTGGTGAGGGAAGCTATATCTATGGGACCTCTTTGCGAGAGACCCGTTGCCCACGTCGGGCTTGCATCATGAAAAAGAAAAACTATGGTATTTGTCATTTACCATTACTTATTCGGACTATAGTGGATTTAATTATCCCAGAAGAGTTCCTTGTTCCATGCACGGTCTGTGTGTATCATATATATATATATATATATATATATATATATATATATATATATATATATATATATATATATATATATATATATATATATATACTGTATATAACTTGCATGAATTTTAAATGTTTAAATTTAATTTTTAATTTTACAAAATAAATGTTTTCATTAATTTTACAAAATAAATGTTTTCATTAATTTTACAAAATAAATGTTTTCATTAATTTTAAAAATAAATGTTTTCATTAATTTTAAAAATAAATGTTTTCATTAATTTTAAAAATAAATGTTTTCATTAATTTTAAAAATAAATGTTTTCATTAATTTTAAAAATAATGTTTTCATTAATTTTAAAAATAAATGTTTTCATTAATTTTAAAAATAAATGTTTTCATTAATTTTAAAAATAAATGTTTTCATTAATTTTAAAAATAAATGTTTTCATTAATTTTAAAAATAAATGTTTTCATTAATTTTAAAAATAAATGTTTTCATTAATTTTAAAAATAAATGTTTTCATTAATTTTAAAAATAAATGTTTTCATTAATTTTAAAAATAAATGTTTTCATTAATTTTAAAAATAAATGTTTTCATTAATTTTAAAAATAAATGTTTTCATTAATTTTTCATTTTTTTTTCTGGTCCTATGTATGAGTTGTCCTATGTATGAGTTGTCCTATGTATGAGTTGTCCTATGTATGAGTTGTCCTATGTATGAGTTGTCCTATGTATGAGTTGTCCTATGTATGAGTTGTCCTATGTATGAGTTGTCCTATGTATGAGTTGTCCTAGGTATGAGTTGTCCTAGGTATGAGTTGTCCTAGGTATGAGTTGTCCTAGGTATGAGTTGTCCTAGGTATGAGTTGTCCTAGGTATGAGTTGTCCTAGGTATGAGTTGTCCTAGGTATGAGTTGTCCTAGGTATGAGTTGTCCTAGGTATGAGTTGTCCTAGGTATGAGTTGTCCTAGGTATGAGTTGTCCTAGGTATGAGTTGTCCTAGGTATGAGTTGTCCTAGGTATGAGTTGTCCTAGGTATGAGTTGTCCTAGGTATGAGTTGTCCTAGGTATGAGTTGTCCTAGGTATGAGTTGTCCTAGGTATGAGTTGTCCTAGGTATGAGTTGTCCTAGGTATGAGTTGTCCTAGGTATGAGTTGTCCTAGGTATGAGTTGTCCTAGGTATGAGTTGTCCTAGGTATGAGTTGTCCTAGGTATGAGTTGTCCTAGAACCCATTTTTTCATTTGTTCGTTCTCTCTCCTCATCTTGCGCAGAATGTTCTCCTATACAAGCGTCGTTCTTTACGTTAATTATACTGCGTGTTCTTTGCAGTTGAAATGTATATATAGGTACGGCATGCGGGAGGTGCCCCCTTCGGGGCATTGGTTTCTGCGCGTATGTAGGAGAATTACGACTTCTGATCGAGTGAGGACCATGGTGTAGTGGTTATCATATCTGACCGGCAATCGGAAGATCCCGGGTGGTTACCTCATTTTTTCATTTGTTCGTTCTCTCTCCTCATCTTGCGCGGAATGTTCTCCTATACAAGCGTCGTTCTTTACGATATATATATATATATATATATAATATATATATATATATATGAGTAATTTGAGGACACCCTCATAGTAACAGCTCACAGAGTGCCGGACCAAGAAGTTCCATCCATTTTTCAGGACATCAGCTTGAAATTCTGGCTCAGATCTGATCGAAAGTCATTTGACACCCTGAGGCTCGCTGCAGTGAGGGTCATATGACACCCTCTGGCTGATGCAGCTTAAATATTGAAGGAAGCTGACCGCCAAAACCAAACTGTGACTGTAGTTTGCCTAAATGTATATGAACATATGGTAAAAATATGAGTGATGGCTAACTGTCCTGATGGGGTAATAATGGCATGAATATAGGCTTCTTTTTGCAAAAATGAAATTTTTCATTTTTTTTCATAGTTATTATTTCCAATTCTATGGATAATAGAGAGCTTTTGAAAGCATTTCTAACTACAAATACACTATAACAAACTGTAAAATTAATTTCAGCTCTTAAGTATAAATAGTTTTTATCGGTACCAGTGAAAAGAAGGTAACTATTAGTGAATTTTTAAGCTTTCTTTGATTTTTGAAGCCTTGTATGTGGCAAACTATAAGAGAGAGGTTTCATTTGACATCAAATATGGATTCTATGACTATTGTTTACCATATATACCACATATCAGCCTTGTGAAGGGATAAACAAAAAAGATATGGTTGCCTAAAGTTGGACATTCATGTGATTTTGCCAATGATGCCAAAAAATAAGGAAAAATAGCACAATTTCAAATTGTTGTATCTCAAAAACTATAAGTAATATTGACCTAAAATTTGGGATCTGTGCATGAGTTTGATAGAATTACAAATGATAATTTTTTCAGAATTTTCCAAGAGGGTGACCTGGGGACCTCTAGGAGTCTAGGTGACTTCATATGGAATGACCCTGGTATATATAAATATATAACCAATAAAATGCTTGCTAAATATAAAAACAGAAAAATATCCAATATGCATGTAAAAATTATAGAAGATTTTCTATTAATTAATGTTAGGTCCAAGCCATACAGCAAGAGGCCACCAATTAATTTTCTTTGTGGTCCTCATTTGGCTACAGCATTTGTGCCAAAATTCAACTTGCTTTTGCAGGTATTTGCCCTTGGCCCCTCATTCCTGCATAAAAAAAATTCGTGTTTGTTCTAGACATAATAAAAGGATAAAAATATATTAGTTTTTAAGAAATAGAATCTCAGAAAGTCATTTACAGTTGATGTGTGAGTTAGACCCAAATAATCTCCCAGAAATAAACAGCTGATGCGAGAGAATCCTGACCCAGAATAACAAGTTGATTTTTTTAGAGCTTACCATTAGCATGGGAATCAGGACTAGTATATAAGTGATCAGGGGTGGAGTGCAATTGGTGTAGCATCTGGAACCCATTGATCATATTTGTCCATCATCATACTAAGGAAATTGGATGAGAACAAAAAGAAAAAACCACCACCTGAGATGCTACAGGATACCTGGGATGATTCCCTTACCCAGGCTTTTGACTATCACAAACCTGGAAATGTGAAAGGGTGCTTGGGTGGCTTGAAGATACTGACACTTGGGGACTATGGCCTACTCAGCCACTGCAGCAATATAACACAGTATAAGTCTCTAAAGACATAAAATGAATATCAAGCAATAAATAGATCAATAAAAATTGCGATAGCCACACCATGCTTGTTGTGCATGCTTAATAATATCTAATTTTATTTTCAATGTTATGGGTTTCCTCTGCCTTTTACTCACAGAACCACAAGTTGCTATTCAAATGCTTAGAGGCCATAGTACATAAATTTAATCAATTATTTCACCAAATAATAACCAGAGCAATGCAAGACAACCATTCAGTATGGCATTCAGAGAACAGATTGAAGGGAGATTTGAAGTTCAAAAGTTCTACATACTACCCCAGACAACCAAATGAACAAATGCACATTGCTTCATCTTGGGGCTAAAACAAAAAAATGGATACATGGGGGGGGAAATGGTATTAAGTGATTAATGATGAATAAGTTAAAAAACAGATAATATTTGCATTTTCCCTAAGATTTAAAATAGTCATTTTCATTGTTTTATTATTACAGGAAGCCATAGGTACTGGTTTTAAGATAATATATTGTAGGATTCTAAATATCACTGTATTCTACTTTTCACAATTTTTTCCAAAAAATTCCTGAACATGGAGTAGATAATGAACACATCAGCATGTAATTAGTTGCTAGTGCAGAATCACCCCCTTAAAAAGGGGTGTTACACAACCAATTTTTAGCATTGATGGGAATATTCCTTTGGAAATACTTTGATTGATAATTTTAGCCAAAATTATGGCTATCTTATCTTTAACAAGCTTCAACATAGGTACAGGAATGTTATGTTTTTTGTATTTTAATTTACCAATAACATTCCAGACCTCAGTAGAGGTAGCAGGAACAAAAGAATATGAATTTAGTGGGCTGGGTGGCACATATTATAACAGTGAGCAATCATCATCTTGTAACTGAGTGAAGCTTATCAGCTATTGGAATAAAATTGTTATTCAAAGAGGCTGCAATATGCAATAGAAGTATCATCAGTAATTTCTTTATTATCAACATTTAGTTGCTCTAATAAATTTTTCTTAATTTGGTTTCCAAGAAGTGTTTATGGCTGTCCAAGTGTTTTTCATGCCTCCTTCATGTTTGGAAAACTGATCATTACAGGTTATATTTTGCAATTTTGATTATTTTAGTAAATTTATTTCTATACTGAGTATATTGTACTTAAGAAATTTTGCTTTGTAATTGCAATTTAAAAAATTTATCTCTGTTCTTTATTGAAGTGATAATTCCTAGAGTGATCCATGTATTTGCAACACTTTTGGGCAAAAGTGCAAAAGTGTTTTCCTCCTCAAAGGAAAGCAAGTAATAAAAATATGGAATAAGGTGTTCATCATGAAGTAGTTCTTGTACCAGGAGATTTTGCTGAAAACGATTCATTTATTACTCAAGATGCACCTCAGTTTCCATTGAACAAATGATCAGGTGGCAATCCACCCATTTGTAGTGTATCATAAAAACAAGGATGGGGAATTAAATCACACTAGTTACTGCTTCATTACTGACTGTCTTGAACATAAACTTCAGCAGTTTACACTTTCCAACAGCATTTGATGAATGATGTAAAAGAACATTTCCCAAATGTACAAAAAGTGCATTATTTTTCTGATGATTACATTAGCCAAAATAAGAAGAGATTAATTTTAGTAATCTGTGCCATCATGAATAGGATTTTGGTTTGAAGGCTGAGTGGAATTTCTTTGCTACCAATCAAGGAAAAGATGCTCATGAAGGTACTGAAGGAACTGTCGAAAGGGGTGTAGCAAAGGTTAGTACGAACTGATGCTGATCACATTTTGACACCAAGAGCTTTTTGAGTTCTGCATCAAATACTTTGATGTAATCAAATTTTTCTTTTTTTCAAACGAGCAAGTTGAAGCTAATAAATTACATCTGTCTGGTACATTTGATGAAACTTTAGCAGTGAAGGGTATAAGAGGATACAGAATTGTACCAAGGTCAAAGAATCAGATAAAGGCTTATCAGACCCTAAATACTATTCAAGAGAATTCTAGTTTATTCAGAATTACAAGAACTGAACAGGATGTGATTACTCTACCAGTCAACAATGACAATGAAGACAGAGTATCATACTGACTAATATGTTGCCTGCAAGTATGATGATAAAGTTTAGCTTGGAATAATTTTAGATACTTCAGATAAGTTCAAAAGATGATGATTATCAAAATTAGCTTCTCGATCTCTCCAGGAAGTCCAAATAATTATTATTTACCACATAAAGATACTTGCCAGATGATAAAGAAGGACATAATTTATGCCATGTCAAGTCCAAATATCTAACCTGGCATTAAAATTATTTACTCTTTCCATCTAAAGGAAATCATAGTAGTAGAGCTCTCTGGTGAACTTAGAATAATGCTTGGACAGTCAATTTTTGATAGTCACTGGACAGTGTTTTTCTGGTGTGTTTTTAGGTGATTTAAATGATTTTGACCATCATTTCTATAGCAAATCACTCATTTTTGAGTTAGCGTGATTTTTGTTAGTTTTAACAAAAAGATCACGACTAAACCTAACCAACCATCAAGGGTGTACAGTTGACCTAACTGGGCATTCAATTAACCTAACTGGGTATTTAGTTGACCTAACCAGGCATTCAATTAACCTAACCGGGCATTCAATTAACATAACTGGGTATTCAATTAACCTAACTGGGTATTCAATTAACCTAACTAGGCATTCAATTAACCTAACTGGGCATTCAATAAACCTAACTGGGCATTCAATGAACCTAACAGGTCAAAATCATTCAAATCGCTTAAAAACATACAAAAAAACATTTTTCATCAGAAATTTTAGAATCAGATGACCAAAGAAGGCTTACCTAACCTTATCGTAGCCACATTTTACTAACTGGGGGTTCCGCAAGGTGGAAAGCCGAGATTCGTCTGTTCGCTGATTCATTGATTGGGGAGGATAAAGTTGAACTGCTTGGTGTAAGAAGTTATGTAAATCTCACCCACTTTGTATATTGACTTGCCAAACTTCAACTCATCTATCTCCACTACAATTTCAGGGTCCCCGATAGGCTCCTGATTGTCCATACAAAATATAGTCACCTTGGAACAGAAGCTTCGCCAATTCACACTTGTCTGGCTAGATATATGAAGATTCTCAATTACTTCATTGTGGTGAAACTGCTTCCATAGCTACGCGTTGATAAACAATAATAACTTCATGGTTCAAACTTCAAAGTGGATCTTATCAAGGAATGAATCCTTGTAATTGCTCACTGCAAAGCCACAAACACGTCATTTTTTCATTTTTGGGATCTTTACTTTGTGATCACAGTACAACTGATGGCAGTCTTCACAATAATTACAAGGGTTATTACACTTAGGACACACAACTGACTGTGGCAAAACAGTGTGTTCCCCAAAAAAAAGCAACTGTTTCATTGTTCTTCTGTTAGAATTGAGCTATAATTTCATAGTAAGTGAAAGTGCAGCCTCCACACACTGATGCCATGGCTAAAGTGAGCTATTCAAATCAAGCCCGGCATGAGGGTGGTTCAATTTTATTGGCTAAGACAATGACGCCATTTGTGAATGGTTAAATTAAAATCAGTGGCACATGCAGAGTTATATTCCCTTGAGAAACACACAAATGAATGAACGAGTGTGTCCCAAAAGATATAGAGAAGACGGTTTTGGACTTAGAAAAATTCTTGGATATATATCAATTTTATCTATGGTTATCTCAGTAATCAGTCCAGCAACTATCAAAAAATGACCACTTGGACTTCTCAATTTATGTACATATTGTACAAATATATGATGCAGCTGTCTGCAAATACAAAATAGTTCTACCGAGTCAATGTTCATATTAAATGATGACTTTTTAAAAGTTTTGTTGACTGCATTATACTCGTGAATAAAGTTCTTCACTGGATATGAATAATTTTTTTTCATTTCCCAACTACTGTAAGGTGTATCATCACCACTCCATTCAGAAAATTAACTCATAATAAGGATGGCAAGTCAAGTGTTTATGAATAATAATAATAGAAAAAGTGAAATGTTATGATTTTTCAGTGAAGTTAGCATCACTTAAATCTAAAAAACTACCTTTAGATGTTAAAACACATTTTTTTCTCAATTTCCACTGATGGAGAAAGAGGTAAATTCAATTTCATTCAAATAAAAAATAATTTTCTTTTATATCAAGGGGGAGAGGTGCCCCAAAATAAAAAAATTAACTTTTTATTAATGGACTCCTCGGTATTTTTTGTGCTTATAATAATTTATTCTTTTGGAAACTGCTTTTCACTTTCACATGCACTTTAAATCATTCTTCTATCTGAATTAGGGAGAGAGATGTGGCAATTTAAAATGTAGTAGTATGTGGAACCCCCTAAAATAGGGGGTTACATAAATTTTGAACCATAACTCTGACTGAGCTATAATTTTATATTTTGAGTTTGTTAGTTTAGACACTGCCATATGCCAAATTATAGGAAAATTGAAGATGGTGTGGTGTCATGCACTACACGATTTGTCTTGGAATGTCCTAGAATTCACTCTTCATATTTATTTGGTCTAAATTCCAGATGCAGTTCTGAGACAGCATTCATAACAGCTTGGTAATATTTTACATTATATTAGGTTTGGTTAAGCCACTGTAGTAATTAGGGGCCTGTTAGGGTTGGGTGATAATCACTTGAATCATGATATTCATGTGCCAGTTTTTAAATGGTGATCATCATCAGGCATTTTTATGTTTGGTGATTATCAGCAACATTTTTCAACCAAACATGGGTAGAACACCTAAATTTTGAAAAAATTATGTAAATAGTTATGAGTAAAACAAAAATATTTTTTAAAAATTGGTTATACAGTAGACTCGCAACTTACATGGATTTTTCTTACACGGTTTCAACTATATGCGGGTTATAATTTTACAATTTCCAAGAACAAGAAGAGTCAGCATGTTGGGATATCCAGGTAGTTCCCGCCTTTACGAATTAATTCGTTCCAATCCCTCTTTCGTAAAGTGAGAACTCATTTCCCATAAACGCAATGTAATAAACATGTGTTCCATTCCAGACAATTAATTTTTCCCATTGAAAACCTTAATAATGTTAAATAAAGGATAATAAAACAATAACTAATGTATAAGCAATGATTTATTTACAATACAAAATGAAAACATAGCAAAGAAATATACGCTGTAGGTACAGTCAACCCTCGCTATAACGGACCCCGTTAGAGCGGATATCGGATAAACCACACACACCACTGGCGACATTAACCAGGAAAAGAAGAAGCGTGTGACCCTGTCGGTGACCCAGAAGCTGGAATTAATCAAGAAGTTAGAGGCGGGTGCTTCGGTGGCCAAGGTGTACGCGGAGTATGGCGTGAAAAAGCAAACTGTTTCCGACATTTGTAAGGCCAAGGACAAGCTAACTTTTATATTTTTATTATATTTCATTATTTTCTGTATCATTTATCATGTATCGTGTTCAGCAGACAGTGCACAGTACTGTATATAGTATCTCCATTACCATATCGTATACCGTAGGTTACCAGTACCGTCAGTTATATCGGACAATCAGCTATAACGGACACCTTTTCCCCCCTATTAGTCCGTTATAACGAGGGTTGACTGTACAGTAATACATATTTAAAACTTGTTTAATCATCATCATCATCCTCCTCAATGACTAAATATGCTGCACCGCACAGTCCACCCTCGATGGTCCAGTGCTTGTTGAAGGCTACACCGCACTTGATGCTTCAGTAATCGTATAATGAATTAATTAAGAGGGGGGAGTAAATTTGAAATATTATGTAACAATATTTCAAAGGAAAGACAATGCAATGCAATCACTCTTAACAGCGTCAGCGTGGCAACTAACTGCGTACTGGAAATTGGAATCTGTCTGCCTGAACACATAAACGCACGCACAGAAGTACAGCTTGGCATGATGTTTGAAATAACTCTCATAGTCCAGATAGATTTTTTGATATTATATCATTTAAAAAAAAATTCGTAAAGCCGGAATTCGTAAAATGGGAATCCATAAAGTGGGAACTACCTGTACACAAGTTTAGTGAATTGTTTCAGGTGGCTGAGCACTTGTAAAACTTAAGTGTCTGAGTATGACCCCTCTATGAGTGCAGCATCAACTTCTCACAAGGTCTTACAAGCCTTATGGCTCAATATAATAATATGTTCCAGCAGCTTAAGAAACAAAAATGACAGCTTCCCATCACCATGTTCTTGAAGAAAACCTCACCATCAACATTGTCAGCAGATCAGCCAATGCCCTCAACTTCTCGCAGTGACCTTGAGCTGCCCACATACTCCCCTGCATCTTTATCTGAGCTTGATGATCCCCCCCACAGTGACGTGGGAAGAGGATGAATAAGCTCAAAACAACAACACCCAGAAACACCCGTCTCCATAAGCTCATCATTCATAATTGTACAGGTATGTTATAGTGTATATGTACATATAACAGAGTTAGAATATATAGTGATTTAATGGTGATTTGGGGGATTTTTTTTTTGTTTCTGACTTTATGCAGGGTCCCAGGAACGTAACCCCCACATAAGTTGCGAGTCTATTGTACAGGGTGTCCCGTAAGTCTGGACCCATAGGGATTTATAATACATTTTTTTATTATGTTGCAGGTAAACCATGTCACTGACTAGAGAGGAGAGAGTTCGTTATTTTGCTGGTCGGGACCCGCAGTCACCGGGAAGTGGCTGAAGAATTCAACAATATGCATCCAGACTGTGCACCAATCACACACAGATGTGTTGGCAAGTTGATAGCCAAATTTAAGGAAACTGGATCCGTAGCTGACAAGCCTCGCAGAGGACCTTCAAGGACTGTTACGGAAGACGAAACCAGTACCAATGTGTCGGCTAGCTTCGCTGTCAGTCCCAAGAAGTCACTTCGATGCATGTCCAGCGAAACTGGGACTATTTTGTAATTTTATTAATTTTGCCCTATGGGTCCAGACTTACGGGACACCCTGTATATATGTATACCTTGGTTACCTTGGTTTATGACAGTTTCTCATATATATATTTCTCATATATATATATATATATATATATAATTATATATATATATATATATATAATTCTAGCATTAAGTAAAAACTTGTGTAACAGTCTAACTATATAAAATGCAAGTTTGGAAAAATAATTAAAAAAAAATTTTCCTTCTATATTTTTGCCAAGTAATTGACAATTTCTTCCTTTTTTAAATTACCTAATAATTTTTTTGATTAAGCTTAATCATGTAATTGTGTTAAAATTCTGCAATGTTCATTTTTTTTATGTCCTCTCTTAAATCATAAAAGATAAAGTCATATCCTGAGTCAGCATTTAATTTTAAATTTTAAACATTTAATTTTAATAAGGTGCATATCTTAAATTCCATTTTTAGTTGCCATGGCAAATCATGATAACATCAGATTTTTCAATGTGCTATTACAGTGGAATTTGCCTTCATCTTCAAATATTTTGCTTTATCAGTTTCTGCAAGATTCATATAATATGGATAAGTTAGCAAAAGAATTCAGCCTATTAAGAATTAAAAAAAACCAAGTCAACATTAAATAATAATGACAAAATTAAATCATATATATAAACCATCATAATCTTTCAGTTTATTATTCTGTCTGATCTGACCTAGAGGTTGAAGCATTACCTGTAATATTTTAGAAGCGGCATAATATGAGGGTGGTCACAAAATAAGTTTACACGGCATATAATTTCATAACTAAAAGACCAATGTTCATTATGTTTGTATCAGGTGAATTCATTAATCATTGTTAACAACACTGCACCTTGATTTGGCTGCCATCTACCGTACATGTGTTATATGAGTCAGTTGAACATGGCAGCTCGACTGGAAGAGTGCCCTGCCCTACGGAGCAGTCTAGGATGCTTACATTTAATGGCTGCTCATAAACATTCCAGTGTTGAACAATGTGCAGTTGCATTGATTGTTGTGCCTTTTTGCATGAAATCTGTGAGCAAAACGCCTTCGTGGTCCCAAAACACAGTAACCATCACTTTGACAGTGGACCTCACAATCTTGGACTTCTTTGGTTGCAGGGACCCAGGGTGTTTCCATTCCATGCTGGCATGTTTTGTTTCTGGAGTATGGTGATGAACCTATGTCTCAACTCCTGTGACAATGCACTTGAGAAATTCTTAACAACTGATAGACTTGGAATATAATTGCAGAAATGACAGGGCACTGTTCCAGTTGAGCCACCATGTTCAACTGACTCATATAACCAATGTATGGTAGATGGCAGCTGAATCGACATGCAGTGTTGCCAACAATGATTAACAAATTCACCTGATACAAACAATCAATGTAGATCCTTTAGTTATGAAATTATACGCTGTGTAAACTTATTTTCTGACTGCCCCTTGTACATTAAGATATCTTTGTCTTCTCCTGTGAGCCCTGTCTTCTCCACATAACTTAAGTTTAAAATAACAGCATCTTCAAGTAACAATAAAAGTTAGAAATTAATAGCTCTTAAGTCTGAGATCAGCATTGCCTCACAAATTTCTCCATTATGCTGCAAGAAGAATCAGGGGAATCACCAAGTAAGTGCTCACAGCTACCCTAGAGTAAGAAATCTGTTGTTGCCACCTAACCAGAACCCCCATGAACCTTGAACTACCCAATGGTTCTTTTTGGTCCTGTTATGTTTTTTTCTTTGCAGTATAACAACATTGATTTTAACCCAGGTATTGGTGACAGACCATAGCCAAATGTTATTAATCCTCAAAATAGTGTATTCATACAGTAATTTTAACAACAGGTCTATTATAACTGATAAAACCAATGACATTGTAGCAATTTGATTAAAAAATTAAATCATTTTCTCTATTCTCTCTTTACGGGCCATAATTGAAATGTCTATGGAAATGTCTATGCAAAGAACTATAAGCAGATATAAAGAATCTGGATCATGCTCTTCAAAGACAAGATCTGGCAGACCTAAAGTGACAACTGATTCTGAGGATCATTAACATCAAGGTTACATCATGGCATGACAGAAAAGCCAGAGCTACACAGAGTCAAGCACAGTTGAATGAACAATGGGACTCCAATAAGTACAAGCAGGGCCACTGAGAGCTGCCCTGGGGAAGGATTGGTATATGGGCCCCCCTGTTTACTCTGTATTTTATTATGAATGTTTTTTGTGTACATAACAAACTGATTATATGTCCAAGTCACTATATTCAAAACACACCATACAGTATGAATAAACAACTCAGAGGAAAATGACCATTTTATTTTTCGAATCAATTATATTAATTCTATCACCATACAATTTACAAATGCAGTACCAGTCCATGCAGACAAGACAACTGTTTACTGCAAGATTTTCATAATTAGAAGTGTACTTTCTTCGCCTTCTCTCTAGTGGTAAATGATTCTGATGAAATTTAAAGTATAGGCTAACTGGCTTTCAATTATAATGGTTCCCAGATCTGTCAGTCGGTCTTGGGCATTGGTGGACCGCAGATAATATTTTATCTGTTTCAGTTTGACTATGATGATCTCTATAAAATGTATGTCTATTAATTATATTTCCTCCGTTATTTAATCAATTGCTTTATTAATATTTTTAGATTTTATCCCCCCTCTTTCCAGGCCCCGGGAATTTATCCTGGCTTCCCCACCCTCTCAGCAGCCCTGAGTACAAATACTATAAAAAGAAAACTCATAAAAGCTCATCTCCATGGTAGAGTTGCTGTGTCCAAACCACTATTGAGGAAACAAAATAAGGCTAAAAGATTGGAGTGGGAAAGAGAATATCAAAATTTTACTGTAGACAACTGGAAAAAGTTCTTTTTACTGATGAATCAAAAGTGGAAGTTTTTGGGTCTCGTAGAAGAGTTTAGGTTAGATGTAGAACCATGAAAAACTGATAGATCCCCATATAAAACATTCAGTAAAACATGGTGAAGGCAACATTCAAGTTTGGGGTTGTTTCAGTTATTCTGGAGTTGAAGATCTTCACAGAATCACACACACTCTCACAAAAGAGAAGTACTACTCCATTCTAGTGAGACACGCAATACCATCAGGATTGAGGCTATTGGGTCAAGGATTCATTTTCCAGCAGGATAATGACCCAAAGCACACTTCTAACCTTTGCATGAACTACGGTATCAAGAAAAAAGATGAAGGTGTTCTACAAATTATAAAGTTTCCTCCACAAAGTCCTGATCTCAATCCAATAGAGTAGTGATGACAAACCACTGACCCGCGAGGTAATTTTTAGTGACCCAAAAGCTCTTATTTAAATAAAATATGACATTTTTAATATTTTCTGCCTTACAGTTTTAAAATTATTTTAACCTGTTGGCCCCAATGGAAAATGTGCATTATCCATATGCAATTAATTTTTCTACCGCTTTAATATTCCTAGGAGGATATTACTGGGGAATTTATGAGTTGTAGGAGGAGTTTATTGACTCGAATCTTTCAACCAATCAAAAATTAGTATAATTTGTGGGTGGGGCTAACATTGAGATGGTATTGTTAACACCCCAAGTTGGTGGAACTCCACTATTGGGAAGGATTCCTGAAAGCTCCCAAACCCCTCAGTAGGGCCTGGGAGGTTTCAGTAATCCCCATTGGGCCAGAGCTTTCTTAGAAAGCCAGGCCTTCAGAGTTACTAAAAATGTTTTTTTTCTCTTTTTAATTGATTATAACAGATTTGAAATTCTCTCAATATAGAGAATATTAAGCACATTGAGGCAATCATATGCCTGAGTATAACAGCTTTGAAATTCTCTCAGTATAGAGAATAATCAGAAGCTTGAGGCAATCATATGCCCATTTCAAGAGATGGGAAAGCATCTCACTTCTCCTTGATGGTGTGGTAGGTGATCCTATAGTCTTGTTTTTACCATTGGTGTTTTGTATTGCTTAACCATTAGCTATAAGAACCATGTCTCACATATTTGGATCACTTAAAATTATCATGTAAATATCATAATCATTTTTGAATGCCTGATTTCCTTCATAAAGACCTTGTTGAAAAACCTAACTTCGGTTATCAATATACATCACAATGGATTTTGAGCTTTCTCAGGCTGTGAACTAAATTGTACCTTTAACTGCCTTATGAGCAACATATTAATGCAAATACATATCCCAAAATTTTAGAACCTTAATTATTATCATTGTTAATTTTGCTCCCTTTTCTGGCATCATTGCACTCATGGATTCCTGTGGGTCCACTGACGACAGTGCTGGGGGGATAATCTCTAAATATTGTTGGTTTTTTCTCTCTTTATCAGGGATTTGTTTTTGGCTGGGACATTTGCTTATTGAAGTGAATTTGGACAAAGCTTTTTCTTCCCCAATACCTGCACAAATGCTGAAGCCAGTATTCATATATTTTTTGTTATGAACATTGCTTTTGTTTGAACTGATTGAGCCAAGAATACCTTTAATGATTGTGAAATGAAGTGGTTTAAAATGACACATCTGGGACTTATCAGGTTTATACAATTTGGGTAACACTCACTGACCTTGCCCTAGTGACTAATATTCTTTTTTTTTTTTTTGCATTAGTTATGTAAGTTCCTTCTTTTTCTGTAAGTCTTATTTCTTTTGTGTGGTAATGGGCTGGTGATGGCCAATAATTTAATGGTTTTATTTTATGTTAACATTTTTGTGTGTGGTATGGGACTAATGATGTTTGTTTCTTTTGTTTTGTTGTAATATTTTTTTTGCCCAAGTGCTTAGTTGGTTCTGAATACACATTGATGTATGATCAATAAAATTGTTCATATTTTCTTTAGTTACCTGTAAAAACTTGCCTGCTGATGCAGTTAATCTTGTAAGTGTTATTGTTGTTTCATTGATTAAATTAGGCAAAGGACATTTTACTTTTCTTAAATCCTCCCACCATAAACCGAAGAGTAAGTCTTTAAAAGAGGCAGACTGGCGATGCCCCAGAGATCTTAAAGGTGAGAACTCAGTTTCAAATTGGTAGGAGCTGCCTATCTGACATAATCTCAACCATACTAAAATTGGGAACTTGCTCACCTCATTTCTCTCATTCTTAGCAGTGCGGGTGGTGCTGAAGTCAAAGGATTATTTTTACTCAATTGAAGGCCCTCTGGGTGGTCCTCACTGGCAGCTAAATCTCCCATCTCAGCAACCAGCAGCAGTTGCCGTGACCCCACTAACAGAGTATCCAGTAGGTGAGTAACGCAAACGCATTTTTACAAGATAACACTTACCAGCATCACGCCCCCCCATTTCAATATTATAAACATTGCATCATTTATGCCCATGAGCAGTGTTTACCAAAGCTGGGCACAAACCGTTAATCCGTTAATCGTTAATTAACGAAGTTAACTTTTTCGTTAACGATTTAACTTTTAAGTTAACTTTGAAAATCATTATCGGACTAATTAACTTCCGTTACATTTAACTTCCGTTAACTCAAGTCCGTTAACCCAAAAAATTCATAAATAAACATTTAAAAGTTTCTATTATTTTCAGTGCAGAGCAGGTGCGCAATTAATCCGCCACTGTTAATAGTGATGAACGAATTTCCATTTCTATAGTGCAAAATCAGGCGATATATTTGTTTCCGTCGCCACAATTTGTGTCTTACCAAATATGGTAGTTATTTATGGCATTGGTTTGAGCAAAACATGGTCGACTGTAAAATCAGGCGGAAAGATTTGCCATTTGAGTTGAATGTTTCAACTTCTTTCAAGAAATATCACGAGCATTTTAAGGCACTTTCAATAATATATATGTAACAATTACAACAAATAACTACATTCGTTTCCATTTTGAATTTGAATTTCTACAATTTACTAATTCTCCATTGTTTTATTTCCAGATCATGTCACCTGTGACCAAAGCACTCGACAAGATCCAGGGGGAGGAACAAGCCTACCTTGGGACTCTGCTGCCAACAGTTGCTGCGACAATCTTCAGGCTTAAGGACTTGAAGTCCAAGGGCCTCGTCTACTGCAGCGCCTTGGTCGACGCACTTTTGGCAGGCATCGACAAGAGGTTTGGGCCCCTCCTGGAGGATGACGAATGCCAGCTGGCTGCTGCCTTCCATCCCAGGTTTCGCCTCATCTGGTTGGACAAGTATGACAACACCAAGGTCGCCAGGGTGAGGAAAAGCATGGAGGGCACAGTCGAGGAGGCCATGAAGCAGCAGTCCAACGAAGTGGGCAGCAACAGTGGAGGCAGCAACAACGAGGAGGAGGAGGAGGATAACTTCTTCAGTGCTGTCATCCAGACAAAAGAGAGCAGCAGAAGCCACAGGTCACTCAAGGGCAAGGCCCAGAACTTGGTCAAGACCTGGCTGGAGACCAACGCCAAGGACTTGCTGACAGATGCTGCCTTCTTGGGTGAGCAAGTGTTGGTGGACTTGTTCATCAAGTTCAACACAGCCATCCCCTCCAGTGCTGCAGTGGAGCGTTTGTTCTCTATGGGCAAGGACATCCTGAGGGCCGAGAGATCATCCCTGTCTGATGAAAACTTTGATATGCTAATTTTCATGAAGGGCAACATGCATCTCATGGACAAAATGGAGAATGAGAAGAAGAGGGAAAATTAAATTATATATATAGTGTGTTTTTCATTTTTTTTTATAATAAAAGTTAACGTTAACGGTTTATCGGTAACTTCCGTTACATGTTTAATGAATTAACGGTTAACGAAGTTAACTTTTTGGTTAATGGATTAGCGGTTAACGAAGTTAACTTTTTGGTTAATGGTGCCCACCACTGGTGTTTACCAAATTGACAGAGGTGATTGATCTGTGTTTGTCATAATTGCTTTTTATACTTATAAATATTCATAATGAGTGAAACAGATGTTAGTGACACTGATTCTGATTACATTCCTACTGAGGAAGAGGATAGTGATCGGCTTAGTGATTTTAGTGATGCCAGTGTTGAGTATGAATGGGAAAATAAATAAATAAATAAATAAATATTAGGGGTGGTCAAAGTTGGTACCAGAAAGCGAATAAACATCCAGTAGTCGTCGTTTCATCTATGAAATGTGAAAATCACAAAGAAATGCATTTTGATAAAAGATCAGAATGCGAAATTTAGCTTTTAAGTTTTAAATTTTTTCTGTTGTCACTTCATGCGTAAAATCCTGTATGCAGCATACGCGCAACCAAAACAAAGCAAACCCAAAATTATTAACTTGTTTCTACAGGGTGTCCCATAAGTCCGGCATCATAGGAGAAATTCATATTTTTCTATTTCTACAAACCATAATTCATATTTTTCTCTTTCTACAGGCCATAATGTCTGTGAGCAAGGAAGAATGAATCCAGATAATTCTACTCATAGGAAATCAGAGTCAGAGAGAGGCCACTGATGAATTTAACAGACTGCATCCAGACCACAAGCCAATAACACAGAGTTGTGTTAGCAGACTTGTTGCAAAGTTTAAGGAAACAGGATCCATAGAAGATAAACCACGCAGTGGACCTTCAAGGAGGTCCACTGACGATGATACAGCGACTGCTATCCTGGCTCATTTTAACGGAAATCCCAATAAATCTCTTCAGCGATTGTCCACCGAGACAGGAGTGTCAAAAAGTAGCATCCATCGCATTCTTCAGGCTCACAAATGGCATCCATATAAACTTCAGATCCTACAGAAATTAAGCGTAGATGATCCCAACTGGCGGATGGAATTTTGTGAATGGGCTACATAACAATACATATTGAGCATGTTCTGTAAATAAAAGCTTTTGTTTTGCCTTTTTTATTATTTTTCCTATGATGCCGGACTTATGGGACACCCTGTATAAGCATAAATATCAACATTTTGCTTGTATTTTTATAATTATTAATTATGCATTTTTATCAAAAAATAATGGTAAAATATTATATTTCCTGTGACCATTCACACTTATTTCTTACATATTGCTATTCGCATTAACACTTTTCATTATGTTTCAGATTTTCCGGTATAAATAATGCCAAAAGCAAAAACAAGACACCTGACCCAAAAGAAAAGTGAAGAAAAGTATGGAGGTGGTCCTTGTGAATTATTAATGACTGAACCAAGCACTTACAGGCAACTGATTCAATACTATTATGACCTTAATCATGCTAACCCTGGCACAGATTTTTGGGCCTTAGTGCAGCAAGTTAGCAAGGATTTAAAATCCATTTGGTCTTCAGTGAATCCAAGGCCGCCTTTGATTAATGACAAATCCATTGACAGAAAGGTTAAAGACCTACTCACTCTTGTGAAAGACATTAATCGCAAGCATGCTAAGGCATGTGTCAAGCAAAATCTGGATGCTAACTTGGACAAACTTTTTGATATTTTTGCCTGTTCCGATATTTTGCCTTGCAGTGATTCAAGAGTATACTGTAAGAAGGACAAGTGTACACAAGAACACATCATCTGTGTTTGCCCTCGAAATGCAAAGGTGCCACTTGAAGAAAGAGCATACCTTCGTGATCAGCGATCCAAAACAGGTCCTAAGGGTGCATACCAGCTGTCTTCAGTGGACACAGCTGCTGCCAAGAGAGACAAGAAGGCCAAACAAGGACAGCAACATGTACTACCTCAGGAGGAAGTTGAGCTAGTAGGATCTTTCATACAGCCTACAGAGTTGCCTGGACTTACAAGCAGTTCATCTGGTTAGTTTCCTTTTATTTATATTAATTATATATAATTATAAATAAAGTAAATAAAGTAAATAAATTAAATAAATAAATTAAATAAATAAACAGAAAACGCATTAATTTTTTCCATTTATTTTCAGGAAGATGATGAATGGCAGCCAATTTGCTATGGAACTTGTCAGAGGTGAATGTTCATCAAATCTGGGTGCAGCTCTTGGGAATGCCTTGCTCCATGACATCAAACACCTACTGAGACCTGAAGTTGACATCAATCACATCATGATTGAAAAGTGCAAATTAGACAGGGCCAAAGCCCAAATTAGGGTAGTTAGTGTGGATGTGGAATCAGAGAAAAAGACAGCTCATTTGTGTTGGTGTGGATGGGAAGGTTGACAAGAACATGACTCCAGATTTGAAAAAATTTACTGGAGCACAGCTCTGAATTTACTTTTTTCCCCTTACACCACTAGATAGGTTAATGATAGTAAACTCTTGAATTGACAACATACCAATTACAAATTGTTTTAGCTAAACATAATAATACAATAATGTACAGTTTATAACTCACCTTAAGTTTATTTATTCATTGCAGCAGCAACAGTGGACGATGTTAGACCTTGCATGTAGGCATTTGTTGTGAATTTACCGCCATGTATGCTTGGCCACTGATCAATGGCTTTCTGTGTGATCATTACAGCAGATCTAGTGCCTGGAGCTGGACCCTCCTTCACAATTCTGCACAGCTTAGTCAAATGAGATGGCTTAATGGATCCTTTGTGTTCAACAATGTAACCAAGAATGGAGAATGTCCCTTCAGCTGGTGCTTCACTCCAGGCAGTTGATCCATCTTTATCAAAATGCTTTAATCTCTCTGTGATTCCTTTCCACAGCTGTTCTATATATTCTGTCAGCCAATTTATCACTGAGTCTTTTGTAAAACTACTTTCAGATCTGGTTCTGGATGGTCTAGCAACTTCAGCAACCTGGTAGTAATCAGAACATTTCTTGATGTATTTGTAAACTTCATTTAGGATGTAATCCTCAGCTGTTAGTTCCTTTTGCTGCCCTGTGGTATCGTGCTTAAATTCAGAAACTACATCATTTGCATTTCCTCCATTAGCTAATTTGGAAATTGTTTCCATCACTCTTAACATAACAGTTTTCCCTCCTTCTTTATAAAATATATTTTCTACAAATTCTGCACTAACTGTGGTTTTTTGAGCTACTTGCAACATAATCTTTGTTACATAGGAAATCAATACATAGAACTTGGCACTAATTTCTTTCTCTTGTGGATGATAAAAAAAAAAAAAAAATTTCCACAAATCTGTCAAATTGATCAAATTCGTAATTAACCATGCGAGTATCAGATTTGAGTTTTGGTCTCTTAAAACCAATGATATTGTCAAGAACCATATTGGTATAGTCAAGGCCTGATCTCAGATTTAAAGAGTGATTCTGAATAAAGTCTAAAAGCTCACTTAGTTTACAAATTTTCTTCAATGCATCAACGTGGGCTCTGTTCACAAGATGCTTTAAGTCCCATCGAAATTTGAAATTTTCTCCAAACAACTTTTTCATTTCGTTTTTAAATGGCTCGTTGTCCTTACAAAAAGCCCCCATCTCCAACCATTCCAGATACCTTGGATTTAATTGCTTCTTCAGATAGTTTCAAGTGATTAGGAGACTTCAACACATCAAAAATTTCATTGGCCAAATAAACTCCTGATTTGCTGCGTACTAAATTTATCCCAGCAAGTTTTACAGTCTTATCTTCTTCACTCATAACTAATACAACTAGCATGCTTAATCCCAAAATTGTTCCAATGTCAGCTGTTATTGTTACTGAAGTTTGTTCTAAGAACCACTTTACAGTTTGTTCTAAGAACCACTTTACAGTTTGTTCTTTAAGTTGATTATCTAATAGCTCACAAATTGTCTCGCACGCATGTGTGCTATGATTCAAATTTCCAACCTCACAACCTGACCTATGTAAGACAGCTAGAAGTACTGGATATAGAGCCCATGCAGTGTTTGTTTTCATTATGTAGTATAAGATGTTGCCACATAAGTCTTCTATGCGTTTAGTAGTGTTCCGAGAAGATGTTTTCATCACTTCATAAACAGCAGCTCTTTGATGATGCTGAAGTTTAATTAAATGTCTCTTCAGGTGGGTTTTCAGATTTCTAAATCATCTCTCTTGATTTTCTCCTTGTTTGCATACATAGGTTAAATCTTTAACATTGAAGTAACCTTTTATGTTAGAATGTTTGTCTGAAGCACATGCTTTGGGGTCTGTGCAAGCTATGCAATATAATGTAAACATTTTATCATCAGAAGCATCATCAATATCTTCTTGATTATCATCATCTTCATCCTCAACAGCTATATCTACATCAGGCATATTAGTGTCACTATTTGCAATGTTTTCCATTATATCACTTGGTACTGAAAATGAATCATCAGCATGCCTAGATCCTTCTTTTCCACCAATTTGAATGTAGATTTGATCAAATCATTGTTCAGGATTTCTTGTATTGATTTACACTTGCTTAAATGGGCTATGGAAATGTCAAATTTGTTGCTTTTTGCTTTATTAGATTTGGATGCAACACTTGAACTTGAAGGCATATTTTGACTCTTCTCTTTATTAACCACAACAGCTTGGTGAGTTTCTTTTGTTAGGCGCAAAATTGCATTCAATGTCTTCTGGATTTGGGAATTTTCAAATTCCTCTAAAGCAGTTTTGTTAGTCTGATGCGCAGATTCCTCACTTACCTTTTGTTTCTTAGGTGGAGGAGAAGCACTTTCTTCAGTCTGTGAAACATCTAGTGAAAAAGTTTCATTTTCTAGATTAGCAGTTGATGAAGTTGGTTCATTTTTCTAAGGTCTAGCACTAGCACTAGCACATTTTGTGAACAAACTAAATGACTGCTTTGCCGTATCTCTTTGCTGCACTTCATCCTGGTATTTCTTTACTGCAATATCTAAGCTGTGGGCCCAAACTCTGGGACCTCTTGTATTGTAACAAATATTTTTTTTGGAATTAAAATGTTCCTCCCAGTTTTGCTTCTTTGAATATTTGTTCTTGCATTGACCACAAAAGTAACCCCTTTTAATACCCTCACTTGTCTCTCCAACTTCATCAATATTAGGATCCATTATTGATTATTGACTACCTGAAAAAATACAAAATAAGTAAAAGTTAGTAAATATAGTATGGTAAAAGTGAGTAAAAGTAAGTAAAAGTAAGTGCTTTAAACTTAGTAAAAGTAAGGAAGAGTAAGTAAAAGTAGGTAAGTTAAAGTAAGTAAAAGTAGGTAAGTTAAAGTAAGTAAAAGTAAGTTTAAACTTAACTAAACTTTTCAATTCTAGTCATGGTGGATTACTTAAAACCGCACAAGTAATTATCTGGCCAATTTATCAAACCTGGCCGAGATCAATGGAACATAGTCCAATCCTGATAATTTTATATTAAAAAAATATACGTTTTAATAAAATTTTAATTATCAAAACATTGAAGCTTAACAAAAAATAAAAATAATTGTTAAATATGGAATTACCAACTAAACTTAAAATAACTAAATTTGTAATTTAAAAAAATTGGTTTGTACAAGAACGTATACGCAAATAAATTGCATAACGTCTAGCGGATGAACAAAACCCAAACCCAAATTTACTTTTTCTCATGGTCAAATTTACTGGAGCAATGCTCCCAAGATCCCAGGAATCTGGAGTCATGGACAAGAATACCATGACTTACAAAGAAATGGGGAAACTGTTCTCAGAAAGTGTGTTGATGCAGAACATCACCTCACCTTCACCTATGAAGATGGAAAATCTCCTGGTGCCTACTTGACCCACAGAACAATTCCTGTTCCTCACTGGTGAGGTCCTTGCTCAGGAGAATCCAGTGTTCTTGAAGAATATAATAGCCTTGAAAATATCCGAGCCATTCTTCTTGATAATACCGCAACCAACACTGGCTGGAAGAGTGGTTTAGTGGTAAAACTTGAAGAAACTCTGGGGAGGAAACTGCACACTATTGGTTGCGCACTGCATCAGAATGAACTCCCACTAAAAGCTCTTTTCAAAAAAATGGATGGAGTGACAACTGGCCCAAGAAGTTTCAGCTTGGAAGATTGGTCCACTTAACCATGGAAGATGGCTCTTGCCATACGACTTCTTTGTTTGTACACAAGAGACAACAGACCAAACCTGAATTTGAAAAAGTTGGTCCATTACATTGTTTGAGTTTATGCTTCTGCATGGTTTGAGATAAAAGCATCCTCTAAGCTGCATGATTCTCCTCACATCCTCTTCTCTGCTATCAGCCGACTGAGGCTGATTCCATTTGATGATTTGAAATGCATTGTAAAGCAGAACATCCAGGGTAATGTTTTCTGCCTCTGACCTGAGAACATCCTCTATGCCATGGTGAAAGATGAAGACAGAATCAGGAATCTTGGGCTTCAGACTATACTCACTCTCAGACACAGGTAAATTTTGCGCTTCTTGTAATTAATTAATTAATTTTTTTTGCCAAAGCTGAGTTACAGTAATACCTTGAACAGCGTGGTTTTGATGTAGCACGGTTTGTATGTTCATCAATTTTTTAAAATTTAGCGCGCAATTTTCCTATTGTTTTCTAATTTCTTTTCGGTACTATTTCATTCGCTAAACTTTTGGACAGCGCGGACAAATTCTGGAACCAATTAACCACATTGTGCAAGGTATTGCTGTATTCTCCAAAAATTATGGAAAAAATATTAGAATTGTCACTTTAAGTGGGTAATTTGTTTGTATTATTGAAACGGCAATATTTGAGTACTATTTTTTCATTTTTATTTATATTTATATTTTCATTTAAATTCAGTTATAGAATGGAGAGCAACCAGGAAGCAGGGAAGAAAATTTCCCAGGTGAATTGGAATGCAAATCACTGGCATGAGCTCATCGACCTCACTGACCCTGATGTCATGGAACCACCTACCACACAGCACCTATCTGATGATGAAATCCAGTCATTCATGGACACTAACACTAAGCCAGACATTCCAGACTTGCCTTCTCACTCTCAGTGTTGAGAGGAGTGTGAAATTAGTGACAGAGGCTTCCCATATCGTGTACGGGTTTGAAACTCATCACAGATATATCCTTACTAAAGTACTGAGCAGGAAGATGCATCCTGCATTTATGTCAAAAGGACATTATTCTGAATCTCATGATGATTTATATGAATAGTTTTTCTTCTTACATGAGAACATGTGATTTTTTTTGGATTTATCACCTTTTGAAAGTATTTTTTCAAGTTTTGTAGCCAAAATGTGTGAATAAATTAGCAAAAATGCATGTTTTTTCAATGAAATTTTATCATTTTACACTTAAAACACATGATATAAATTAGGCATTATCTCCTCTTGGGATACAAAATGATATCGAGTTGCTACATCTATAATTAGTTAATATTATGTCTTCAAAAATGACGAGTTTACCTATCACGTATGATGAAAATTGGGTCAAAAACCATAAACTTTAATTGAAAATCCGCAAGCACCTTATCTTACAAAGGTTTCATACGATGATTCCTCATTTCACAAAAGTCAAGCTTGTCACCCCTTCTCTCAAGTTGCCTGGTGAAGTAGTGAGTTAGTTTCTTGTGCTCTCCACCTCACACAGCCAGGTATGCCTGGCTCATTGGGGATTGTTCAGAGCCAGGCATCTAGTCTTCTTTTGAAGGTGTCCACCAACTCCCTTCATGTTTCTTAGGGCTTTGGGCAACTGATTAAACAGTTTTGGTCCTCTCACTACAAAACTATTTTCTTTCAGGGTTAAGAATGTGCCCTCTCTCGCCTTTAAGTTGGGAACATGACACAGTCTACCATTTCTACTTTCCACTGTTGTTTGGGGAGTTATAGGGTTCAGAGTAAGATTAGGGACTAGTTTCTCCATTATTTTCCAAGTGTAAATAATGGTGTATCTCTCTTCTCCTTTCCAATGAATATAGGTCTAGTTCGCTTAACCTTTCCCACTAATTTAGTTCTTTGCACCCATTGATCTTGGCTGTAAAGCTTCTCTGGATCCCTTCCAGCTGTCTAATTTCTTCTTTTTTATATGGGGATTAGGGTGACACTTATTTTCGAAAGTTTGAATTTTTATCGGGACGGGCGCGTTTCTGGTTCCATTTTGTCAAAAAATATCGTGTGTAAAATATTTTTGAAATAAAACAATATTTAGAACTGCCTCAATACGGTCAAAGTTTGTATATTTTCTCGAAAAGTAGAAATTTTAGATCATGATGTTCTATGCCTCTAGCAAATAAAATATCACTTCTAGTTTGTTCAAGCTACTAATCTTGACCTAAAACATATAACTGGACTTCATACTTTCAACTCTAGGTCCCCCTCAACTCGAGTATTAGCCCCTCAAGGGGGGGGGGGGGGGGGGGGGATCATGGGCGCCCATCTCCCTCTCATTGTTGCCTACTTTGCAGAGGTCACGGTGGACTTGCGGGCGGTTGGGAAGTCACAGCGGTGCTTCTCGACCACTTGTAAGAGGAACTGCCTTTGGTCTTCACTCTTGGTAAGGGCCAGGTTGAAAGACTGCATCAACGCCACCCCGCGCTCCGCGAAGTCATTGACAACTTGAAGGGCCTGGACTCGGCGGGATGCGGCGATGAAGGCTGGGTCCGTCCGCCACTCCTCCGGATCCTTGAGCAGGAAGGCGGTGCTGATGTCCAGAACCTTGAAGAACTCCTTTGATGTAGTCGTTGTGAACTTGGCCAATGTATTGTTGGCGATTGAGGCGGTGGACAGGTCCACATTGATACGCCGCGGGGGATCCTCCGATCCTTCCTCTTCTTCCATCGCTTTAATCATCTCCCGCTTTGTCGCCAAGTCGATACCCTCGTCGAAGATGGCCAGGGTGATGAGGCGCTCGCTCAAGTACCATAGGTGCCTGGCGAAGACTGTCGCCGTCGCCTTGGCCACCGCTGAGTCCGGATAATAGACGAGGGCCTTGAGCAGCGCGAGGTCCGCGGCTGGGGCCATTGCCGGGAGCGGCGCTTTGTACCAGGCCGTCACGTAGATGGACACGGCGAAGATGGTGAATCGCCGGATTCCAGCCGCTTCGCCTGACGACATCTGAAACTGTTCCCGGAACAGGAACAGTTTGATGGCATAGATGACTTTTGCCATCCAGCGCGCGCGATGGAAGGCGCCGGGACGAGCGAACCAGGCACCCCGCTTGTTCGGACCGCCCAGCACAATTACAGAGAGCTCCAGAAGTTCCCTGTAGTCATCACGTGGATGTTGACCGTCGAGGAGGCGGCTGAATTCGATCAGCAGGTCGTCGCGGGCGTCCTTCAGGTGCTGCAGCATGGTTCCATCCTCGAAGGGCTTCGCTTTGGTTTGATCGATGAAGTCCCACTGGGCGGCGAATCGTTTGAACAGGAGGATGTCAGGACCAGTAGAGGGACCGAGGCACGCCGTGAATGCCTTCTCGCACACCAGTTCGTGGATGTGGTGGCGGCAAGCCAAATGAAGCACTGTCTTCTCGAGTTTCTGCTCAATGATATAGCAAGCTCCTCCTGAGAGTCCTGTGTTTGAGGCGGTGGTGTCAAAAGAGAGGGCACAGATCTGTCCCTTGATGTCCCAATCCTCGAGGGCAGAGAGGACGGCTTCCGCCATGGCGCGGCCGGTGCCGTCAGGGAGGCTGGGCACAGCCAGAAGCTTGTCGACGTTCTCCCCAGACACCAGAACTGGAAGGCGATCTTCAGCAGGGCCTCCGTCAGCCGCTGGTACGATTTTCCCGTCCCAGTGAACGGTCAGCAGCACAGTAGGATGGAAGGCTGCCTTCATTTCCGCTGCTGCCATAGCATGGAACTTTGCTCGGTCGCGGCGGGAGGATTCGCGGTTCAAGACCAGCTCCTCAGGGTCGTGGCCCAAGCTCCTCGCAGCCGCCGACAGCAAAAAAACACCTTCTCGGTCGGTAAGTTTCGTCCGATCCATCGCTGCGGAGAGATCAGGGGTGATCATCTTTTTCGACGCGCGGAATCGCTTGGGTGGTAAAGGGGTCGTAGATGCTTCTGCATTCGACGTGGACGGGCCCGGGAGAGAGAGCTCTTCCTCTTCTTCTCGGCGACGACGCCGTATCGGTGACCGAGTCGGGCTGCTTGCACCTGAGCTGGAGCTCGATGCCAGTTCGACGAGTTCTTCTCGGCTCTCTCTGTTCGCCCTTTCATCATCTTGCCGGTGGCTCCTTTCCGCTTCCTGTCTCCTCGCACGCTCCTCCTCAGTGTGCAGCGTCATGTCACGTGTGGAGGAAATGCGGCCGCGCCGCACCTCGGCCCTTTGTCCCATCAGGAACTCCCTGTCCTCTTCGATTGTGATCATCGACATCGCCTGTTCGTGTGCGATGTCGAAGAGGCGGTCAAGGGATGAGAGGAACTCGGCCTCGTTCCTGATTTGGGTCACAGTGCGCCGTTTCGAGTTCTTGTTCAGAGCCCGCCACTTCTCGTACATTCGGAGAACCTTGTCCCTTGCGCGTTGGTCTTTCTGCGTAGGAATACGGGACCGCTCCCAGAATTCCTTGACTGCGGTCACTGTCTCAGCGGCTGCTTCCTTGATCGGCTTCTTGACGTCAAGGTGAAGGTGGAAAAAGTACTGAAGCGCCTGCTTTCCCGTAGGCAGCATGCTTCCTGTGATGCTGTGGTCCACGGTCCCCAGGAGATAGACTGCTGTTTTAGATCTTGTTGCCGAAGCCATCACGTCGTTTCAGAACTCACTGAAAAAGAGAATGAAACACTGTTAGTGTTGGCAAAACTCGTCCCAACCCATTTTCTACTTAGAATAACATGTTCTTTCGCCTGTATCAATATTTGGATAAACTCGTGTTACACCCTGTATAATACCTCATTTTAGTCTTCTGTACACCAGTGCGGAAGACTAAACCAACGACTCTGACTGTCCGTCTGTCTGTCTGTTATCATTTTTCAACTCAGAAACTACAGCAGCTATCGAAACGAAAACTGACATGATAACAGAACGCCATGAGTACTTTTCGACAAAAAGTATAAACTTTGACCTCGTTGAGGCAGTTCTAATTATTATTTTATTTCAAAAATATTTTACACACAATGTTTTTAGACGGAATGACACCAGAAATGCGCCCGTCCTGATAGAAATTCCCAAAAAATGAAAAACACCCCAAATAAGTGGCACCCTAATGGGGATGTTAGGACCGAGCAGTATTCCAACTTGGGTATGATCAAGATTTTCAGTAGAGAAATCATTACATTCCTATCCCTTCATTTAAAGGTTCTCAATATCTGTCCTGTTGTTCTCTTTGCTCTGTTTACTGCTATCTTATTTTGTTTCAAATTTCACATCATCTGTCATTACAACCCCTAAATCTTTTGCTCTGGATTTCTCTGAATTTCCTGTCCATTTGGGGTATAATATAATATTCCATGGATTTTAGGTCTTCTCTTTTTCCGTACCGTAATAGCTGAAATTTCTCTGTGTTAAACTTCATATTGTTGTCTTCTGTCCACTTGTAGATTCTGTTTATGTTGGTTTGTAGAGATCCTCTATCTTCTGGGATTCTTATTTTTCTACTAATCTTTGTGTCATCTGCAAAGGATGTTACTGTGCTGTCTCTGGTAATGTCCTCATCTATGTCAGTTAGCATGATTATGAAGAGTAGTGGAGCTAATACTGTTCCTTGTGGTACTGAGCTGAGGACCTCTGATTCTGATGAAGATACTCCTTGTACTGTAACGAGTTGCCACCACTCACTAAGGAAATTATATATCCATTTCCTTACTTTTCCTGTTATTCCCCTATATTTCAGTTTATGTATTATGATTCCATGGTCACACTTGCTGAAGTTGCTGAATGCTTCAGCAAAGTCTGTGTATAGTACATCATAGTTTTCATTACTTTCAAGTGCATCAATAATGTTGTCTAGTAGTGTTCCATTAGTTGTGATAGGCATGATCTGCCTGACCGAAACCTGCGTTGGGTATCATTGAATTTTTTCTGAGTTTCCAAAAATGTCATAGATTTTCTGTCTAACTATTCTTTCAAACATTTCAGTGAGATGAGATGTAAGTGACACTGGCCTATAGTTTTTGGCCTCAGATCAATCTCCTTTATATATTGGGACTATGTTTGCACTCTTCAGGATGCCCAATATTTCTCCTGTGTCTAGTGATTGTCTCCATATCCAGTATAAGGGCTCAGCCATTTCATTCTTGCAGTTTTTGATCAGTGTGGCATTCCATTTATTCAGTCCTGCCACCAAGTGTGTTTTTAGTTTCCATATATATATATACTGTATATATATATATATATATAAATATATATATATATATAATATGAAAATTGTCCCTTGACATTCGCAAGGGTTACGTTCCAAATGTGGTCGCGAATGTCAAATTTTCGCAAATACTTAACACCCCCCTATATAATACCATAAGGCTTATACAATTTGATATGCAAGTTTACGCATAAAATAAAAAAATAAATATGGGTAGTGTACTGTACTTACCAATGACTATAAGAGTGTAGGCTAAGATGATTCACCTCGATGACGATGAGTTTTTGCCATACAGTACGATGAGTTGATGAATACTGACGAGAAGAGGGTACTGTACAGCATGATGAAGCTACTGGAGATCAGGAAGGGGTGGATCATCGACATCTTCATCCGAGTCATACGGCGATAACAGAGAAGGCATTGTAGGCTAGGTGGGCATTGCTGCTTCACTCTGATTGGTGGGAGAGGTGGTGGGAGAGGTGGTAATTCGTTCTGGGCCACGAAAAGTTACCCCCAAAAAACAGCCCACAATATACTGTAATCATTTTTCCTGTTTTAAAAGGAATCTGTCCAATGTCATCTGTGTCTGCCTACCCCTCATAATCTTCCTAAAGTGTTCAACCACATTATCACTGAAGGAATTGATGTTGTGGCTCACCAGAGCAATGTCAGGGTGCCATTTCTCCACTATGCTCTGCGTTTTTGACCAATAAAAAAACAACTCTAAGTTCATCAGTGGAAATTTTGGCAGTGCGAACCTCCTCCTCATCATCCGGTGAAGAAAATTCCTCTGCCAGTTCCTCTTCCTGCTCCTTGAGAAGATCTTGAAGTTCTTCTGTCTTGAGTTCCCTGCTGTGGTCATCTATCAACTACTCCACATCCTCCTGGTTCACCTCTAACCCCATAGACCCACCTAGGGAGATGATTTCTGGAACCACTGGCTCTGCCTCAAAGTCTCTGCTTGCCACAGAGTCAGGCAACAACTTCCTCCAAACGTTCAAAGACCGGGTCAATTTTTTCTGAACAAAATTGTTTGGACTCCGGTTTGTTCGAGGTCCGGTTCGTTCAAACACCGAGGTTCCACTGTATATATATACTGTAACAAAAGCAGAAATCATGTTTGCTAGTGCACCATTAATGTAAATCATGTTTGCTAGTGCACCATTAATGTAAATCATGTTTGATAGTGCACCATTAATGTAAATCATGTTTGATAGTGCACCATTAATGTAAATCATGTTTGCTAGTGCACCATTAATGTAAATCATGTTTGCTAGTGCACCATTAATAGGGTGCATCAAACACCCTTAGGTTCTTGGATTTTAATGTCTATTCTCTCAAATGTTACACTTGTTGCTAGAAGTGTGTATGCCAAAAATTAATTAAATCGGAGGTGGTCCTGGGTGGCCACCGGTCACTTTTATATTTTCGCGGCAATTTTCGGGGGCCGCGCTATGTAAAAATATCTATTTTTTTTATTTACCAACCAGTTGACTACTTACATTGTTTCTTTTAATATAGAGTTGCTAAGGGGTGATTTACATAACATTTGAGAGAATAGACATTAAAATCCAAGAACCTAAGGGTGTTTGATGCACCCTAAAGGGATGATTTACATAAAACATGTACCATAAACGAAACTTCACTTATAGTCTAATAATATCCTTTATTGTCTTTCAGAAACAATGGAAGCTGTAACAATGGAAGCTAAGAAGACCAGATTAGCAAGTGCCATTTTTGGTCTTGGCAATGCTCTTACAGAAGGAGATGGTACATTGACAGGAGTCCGCCTCCCAACTTGCCGGCAGGTTCTTCGATGCGTGATGTGGCACATCCAGAAAGAAATATGTGAAGGCAAACAAACACAGCCACTCAAATGGAAATCTGCCAGCATAGTCCTTATCCAGCTGAAAACATTCTACACTAAAGCAAATATTCCTATGCTTTCAGACCATCAATGCTGCAAACTAATACTTGACCTTCTTAATGACAATAACAAATTGCGTCAAATACCTGTTTCTCGCAGAGAATCTCCAAACACTTTGGCTAAGTTGCAATCCATGAATGAACGTCTTGATAAGACCTTTGGTGTATGGACAAAAGATGCAATGACAAACATTAAGAATGAGGAAGATAGAGCATTTTTAGAGTCAATGAAATCTGACAGAGTAGCCTCATTTGGTAGTGTTGACAAGAAGAAAGCTGATAAAGATCGTAGAAAAGAAAAATGCATCTTAGCGGAAGCTTCAAGACGAGAACGTCATGAATCATCCAGTGTACAAGAGATGAAAAGTTCTGTATGCTCTGATGATAGTGCCTCTGCAGATAGCTTGGAAGAAACTGAAGAAGAGGCGATTCCAGAGCTTCAAAGGAAGCGTAGTCACCACAGATCAACATATGCAGGTACGTCTGCCTTTATTCCTCATGATATTCTGAAAAGGCCTTCAGTCGTGTCTGTTGCTACTCGACTAAACATAACTCCTGTTCAACAGGCTGTGCTCACCAAAGCTGTAATTCAAGAGGCAGGAGGTGATCCACGTTGTGTGGCCAAGTCGTATTCAACTGCTGATAAGGCTCGACGATCAATAACAAGTGCTATCACCAAAGATATTCGAGAAAATTGGACTGCCCCAACAGCTGCAACACTTCACTGGGATGGCAAGCAGATGCATACGCTCACAAACAAGAATGGCAAGGAAGAAAGATTGCCAGTGTTGGTTGGGAATGCCACTGATGTAAAGCTACTGGGAGTGGCTAGATATCCTCGTGGAAGTGATATGTCATCAGGTGACATCATTGCCGAGCACACTTACACGTTTCTACATTCATGGAAGTGCAGTCAGTTGTCAACTTATGTTTTGACACAACAGCATCAAACACTGGACACGTTACAGCTGCCTGTGTTACCATTCAATCAAACTGGACCGTGCTCTTCTGTGGTGTGCATGTCGCCATCATGTTGGAGAGGTAATCCTGGATCATGTGTTTGACGCTCTCAAAATTGAGACATCAAAGTCTCCAGAAGCATCTTTGTTCCAAAGATTCCAGAAGAATTGGGAACGCATATCGCATGCAAAGGATGAAAGTTTAACCAAAATTGACATTTCAATGTACAATGACGATGCGCAACAACTGCTTTTATCCTGCAAAAACAAGGTTTTAAGCACAATCCGCACAAGCGCTTCATACTGTAGGGAAGACTACAAGGAAATGGCACAACTCTGCCAGGTAGTCCTCGATGATGATGTCACAAAACAAGGAACACTCCACAGACCTGGGGCCATGCATAAAGCAAGGTGGATGTCAAAGATTCTTTATTCCATCAAAATATGCCTACTTGAAGAGCAAATTTCTGTACTACCTCGAGGAACTGTAACAACACAACATCAACAGGAAAAACTGAAGGAGTTTGTTGTTTTTGTTGTTTATATTTATTGTGATTGGTGGCTCATATGTCAGTCTGCTTCAAATGCCCCATGGTTTGATTTGTGCTTATACAAGACTCTGCTCAACTATAAAGCTGTCAACTCAATCATTTCAGTCAGCGCTGTGAAAGCCTTTGATAGACATTTGTGGTATTTAACCCCAGAACTGGTTGTTTTGGCACTGTTCAGCAATGCAGTACCTCAAAAGGAGCGTCGTGCCCTTGCAGATGTGTTACTGGCCATACAACCAGATGAAATGCCAAGCACTCCAAAACACCGCTACGGTTCTGGATATGGCAAACCGTCATTTCCAAAAATTACAGAAGCGACAACCCTGGCTGATCTTGTGAACGAGGACTCGTGGTTTACAGTGAACCTTCTTCACCTGGATATGACCTTCCTAACAGAGGATGTTGACAATTGGCAGAACAATGACCACTTCAAGGCAGCCAAGTCCATTGTGGATGGGTTAAATGTTGTGAATGACCCTGCGGAGAGAGCAGTAAAGCTCACAACTGAATTTGTCTCAGCTGCAAGAGGAGAAGACCACTTCCAAAATCTTCTTCAAGTGGTTGAATGTGACCGCAAAGCGAGGCCAAATTTGCGGAAACGAGCAAAGTTGGAGTAGTGACATTGGCGTTGTGTTTTATACATTTTCAACTTTCAATCAATGTAAGTATAGTAATACCGAATATTTGTATATTAGTATTATAAGTAATACCGAATATTTGCCGAATATTCGGTGCATCACTACTAAATATATAAAAGTGGCCGGTGGCTACCCAGGACCACCTCCGATTTGATTTACTTTTTGCATACATACTTCTACCAACAAGTGTAACATTTGAGGGAATGGACATTAAAATCCAACAACTTTTGAAAATCATGGGGTGTTTAATGCACCCTAACCATTAATGTAAATCATGTTTGCTAGTGCACCATTAATGTAAATCATGTTTGCTAGTGCACCATTAATGTAAATCATAGTTTTATAAAATTAAGTTACTACAAGTTTGGATCACATCTACTATAACTATGATTTTCCTTACTACAACTTTTGTCAAGCTTCATAAAATTCAATTTCATAGTTGCAGTATTAGCTACTTTACTTATTGTTTTATAAAATTGGCTTCTGATTAATTTCAATAATCACTATCTATTTTCTGGCAATTATCATGGATCATTCTTCTTGGTGAGACCCAACCCGAGGGCCTATGGACCTTCTCTCTGAATTGCATTTGGCATTCAGAATTTTACCATTACAGTTGATCCCCATTATCTGTCATTAATCGGTTCCTTGAAAATGCAATGGATAATGAATAATTATTTCCCATCTAGACTCAATGTTATAAATGAGGGTTACATTCCCAGGTCCCCGAGTCTTAAGTATAAAGCGCCTTTAATAACTGAAAAAAAAATTTCTAACATGTTTTTAGCCTTGATATAACGCAGTACGTAGAGTCACCATTAGAACACTTATAGGCCATTGTAAATAAATCCCCCACCAAACCACATTCACCTAATGGTAAACTATCCTTAAGATTTTTTAAATATTCTGCTTGACATTTACTGATGAAATGATGCCTTGTAAGACCAGCAATCCTATTACTCAATGAATCTACAAAATCATTTGATGTTTTCAACTGTTTCTGTGATAATGCAATGGTCTACTGTGACTCACTGTTTATAGTGAATCTCTGAGTCAGGCCAATTCTCTATTACATCTAATCCTTCCAGGAAAGCCTTCACACTCTGCTGCTGTGGAAAATCTTGACATACTGCATATGCATCATACATGCCTCAGTGCTGATATCACACACTGAAAGCCCCAAAAGTTTCTTGTAGTCCAGCCCCTTCACTCCCAAAGCCCCTAGCTGCAATTTAGGATTTTGATGATATGTACATACACAAACTAAATTCATACACAAACTAGCGAGGACACACCATGGAGGACGCAGACTTGCAAAACTGCTAAACCCAATTTTGGGAGGATTTGAATCATTGGTGAATTCTTCATAAAGTTCCCTCAAATTGCAAAGTAATAAATGCTTTTGCATTTTCACTTTTTCTCCATCATTCCTAATGACTTTGCAATCTTTTTTTAATTCCTGGACATTTGTGACTACATTCATCAGACTCAGAAATTTTTCACTATCTCCTTTGTCTCATTTGAAATTACTTTACCCTTACTCATTGATGGTATTTCAGGAAGTATTCCATGTTGCTTCTTAAGATGGCAGCTTTTCTTTACCATGTGGGTAGAGGTTTCAAAGAATGTTGAAGTTTTCTCTATTGTGAATGGTGACAGTGTCAGAATTTGCAGTTTCAGCTTATAGTTGTTTGTTGTATTGTATTTATCCTTGAGCTCCCTCATGAGACATTCATACCTGATAAAGCACACCAAAGAATTAAGAAAATATAATAGGATTGTATTATATATATACAGATGAAATGGAACCCATTAATAAAATTGGATGTCTGTATACCTACAGTACCTAGGTAGCTATATATTCTGAGATACTATTGAATTAATATATTATAGGTATCAGTACTACTGTTTCAAATTTTTAGATGACAATTGAACAATATAAAGGAATGTTTTGAGTGAGAATAAGTGACACTAAATACTGATCTAAACAAATACAGTAGGTACTCACTTCTGTAGAGCATGATGTCCCTCTTCACAATGGTGCTGTTTCTTTAATGTGCCAGCTTCTGGTAGTTCAATACCATATGTAGGCTCTAAACTTCTCTTGATTTTGTCTGTTGTCTTGTTCAGTTTTGAAGTTCCTTTTCTTTGTTTTTGATGAGATGTCAATCCAGCTAAACAAAAACACGTTACTATGGACATTACCTATATACAATTACAAACTGTGCATATACATATACAGTAAAACCCCGATTAGCACAGTTTTCGAATTAATACGGTTTATAAATTGACACCAAATCCCGAATAACACGGGGTCAAACTTCGATTAGCACGGTAATATTTTCAAATGTCACGCGCAAAGTCGCTGTCTTCTGCTGTGTTCTCAAACGTTTTTAAACGTTTTTAAACATCAAATTACGTACTATATTGCATCATGAAGGAAATGACTGTAAAAGAATTTGATACGATGTTTCGCGAATTCAAAAAGTTCAAGCAACTGATAATGGATATCGACCCTAACATGCAAGTTCACCGAAACTTGGAAAACAGTCTTCGCTGCTACAGGCAGATGCATGCAGAGAAGAAGAAAGCAAAAGAAGAGGTGGTTCAAACGACCCTAGATAAATATTTTTCAAGGAAGTAGATTTGTACTGTATAGAATATTTTTCACTCTTTTTTGTACAGTACCTACTACATATAATGTTTCGTTTCTAATAAACTGTTGATTAGTGAACACATTTTGACTATCCTTTACTATTATATTAGGTTGAAATACGGTAAAAAAAATGCTTTTTAAAAAGTCAGCAAAAATTTTGAAAGTGCTGGAACCAATTACTGCATTTCCTATGTATTACTATGTTCGATTAGCACAGCATTTTCACAGAATGAATTAACGTGCTAATCGGAGTTTTGCTGTACTGTATTGTATAATGTTGAATTGTTTTTAAAGATATTTAATATATACCTTTCCTTTCAACCTTTCAAAGGTTCCACACAATGATTCCTCATTTCACGAAGGTCAAGCTTGTCGCCCTTCCTCTTGAGTTGGCCTGGTGAAGTAGTGAGTTGGTTTCTTGTACTCTCCACTTCACATAGCCAGGTACACCTGGTTCATCGGGGATTGTTCTGAGCCAGGTGTCTAATCTTCTTTTGAAGATGTCTACTGCAACACCATTCGTGTTCCTTAGGTCTTTGGGCAGCTGATTAAGCAGTTTTGGTCCTCTCACAACGAAACTATTCTCTTTCAGGGTTAAGGATGTTCCCTGTCTTGCCTTTAATTTGGGAACATGACACAGTCTTCCTTTTCTACTTTCCACCATTGTTTGGGGAGTTACAGGGTTGAGAGTAAGGTTAGGGACTAGTTCCTCCATTATTTTCCAAATGTAAATAATGCTCTCTCTCTCTCTCTCTCTCTCTCTCTCTCTCTCTCTCTCTCTCTCTCTCTCTCTCTCTCTCAGTGAATGTAGGTTTAGTTTGCATAACCTTTCTCAGTAATTTAGTTCTTTGCACCCCTTGATCTTGGTTGTGAAGCTTCTCTGAATCCCTTCTAGCTGTCTAATGTCTTCTTTTTTATATGGGGATGTTAGGACTGAGCAGTATTCCAATTTGGGTATGATCAGTGTTTTCAGTAGAGGAATCATTACAGTCCTATCCCTTCGTTTAAAGGTTCATATATATATATATATATATCAGGTAACCACAAAAGTTTGTGCGGTTTTCGATGTTCTCTTGCTTATGAGCTTTAAATAAATAAACCCTTCGAATGGCAACAGTTCGTAAGCATTTTCGGAAACATGAAACATATACAAGTCATTCACTACCAGGTAACCATATGGACAGTGTGTTCATAGCAGTAACAAGTGGAGACAACATGGCGACATCAAGGTTGGTTTTGAGAGCATGTCTTCTGTACGAGTTTAAACTTGGAACAAAAGCAACAGAAGCAGCCCGCAGAATATGTACAGCATTTGGTGAAGATGAAGTTAGTGGCCGCACTGCTCAAAAGTGGTTTAAGAGGTTTTTGACTGGAAATGAGTCACTTGAAGATGCACCTCGTAAAGGATGACCAGTGACCATTGATGACGATGAACTCAGGACTGATGTTGAATTTAGCCCACTTCAAACGTGTCAGATGCTTGCTTTAAAGTTCAACACAAGCAATGAAACTATTCGTCTGCATTTGCACCGCATCGGAAAGAGATACTCATTAGGGAAATGGGTACCCTACGAACTCAGTGAACAGAACAGACACCAGCGAATGACAATTTGCTTGTCACTTCTTGCATGCCAAAGGAATGAACCATTTTTGAATTGATTACTGACCTGTGATGAGAAATGGGTCTTGTACAACAATCGAAAGCAATCACATGCCTGGCTATCACCAGGTGAAGCTCGACCACAAACTCGCAGACCTGGTTTTCATCAACAGAAAATGATGATGTGTGTTTGGTGGAATAGCTCTGGTATTGCGCATTACAAGTTGATACGATACAACCTGGAATATCAATCACAGGAGAGGTATACACTGCACAACTACAGCAAGTCCAAAATGTGTTGATCCGAAAGCATCCAGCGCTAGTCAACCGCAAAGGAACTGTTTTCCTTCAGGATAACGCACGACCGACCACATATTGCTCACGTAGTGCAAGATAAGCTGCAAAGCCTAGATTGGGAACTTTTGCCTCACCCACCTTATTCTCCAGACATGTCACCTTCTGATTACCATCTCTTCTTGTCTCTAGATAATCACATGCGCAATAAAAGACTTCTTATTAGAGAAACACTCGAACAGGAACTTAAGTTTTTTTTGCATCAAAACCTAAGGAGTTCTATGCAAAAGGTAAGCACACCGGACAAAAAATTAGTCACCCCTCTCAGAATGTACCTAATAATGTGTGACGGCGCCTCTGTCCTTGATAACCACATGAATCCGGCGAGGCAGAGACTCTACGAGGTTGTGCATGTACTGAACATCGATTTGTTGCCACTCGTTCATCAGCCAGTCCCGAAGTTCCGCCAGAGTCCGTGGGTGTCTATTCCTGCGCTTCACATTCTGTTCCAAATAATCCCACAGATTTTCAATAAGATTTAAATCAGGGGATTTGGCGGGCCATTCGAGGTGAGACAGTGTTGCAGAATGTTCGTCGTGCCACTCAGACACACTTCTCACCCTGTGCACACGGCAATTGTCATCTTGGAAGACAGGAGTGGCAATGTGATGCTGCTCCTGGAGATGTAGGGCAAAGGGTACCAATTCATCATTTAGTATGCAGAGGTACGCCTGCTGGTTCAAATTCATCATCACTGGAACGAGGGGCCCATTTCGTGGTACGAAAAACATCCCCAGAACATCACGGAACCACCTCCAGCCTGAACAACACCTTCGACGCATTCAGGATTAAAGGCTTCATTGGACCTGCGATGTACTCGTCGCCTCCCATCATTGGAGAACAAACAAAAATGGGACTCATCGGACCAAATTACACGTTTCCTATCTGCCGCAGTCCAGTTTTTGTGCCTCTGAGCCCATTTATAACGTGCCAATTTGTGACCTGCTGTTAACAGCGGCCTCTTCTGTGGTACCCTGCTCCAGATGTCCATCGCATGCAGTTCTCGGCGCAATGTCCGTTCAGAAATTGGTCGCTGGAGAACCTCATTGGTTTCTTGGAGCAATTGTTCTCTGGTTTGAAAACAATTTGCAGTTACTAGACGAGAAACATGGCGGCGGCCCCTATTGTCGAGAATTGTTTTCCGGCCACAGTTACGCCGTCAATTTTCAGTTGATTGTGAACTACACCACTCTTTGTAAACTCGCTGGACAGTACGCGTTGACACACCAACAAATTGGGCTACTTGACATTTTGTGTCCGTGGGCTCTGCCAAACACGATGGCTCCTTTTTGCCACTGAGTAACGTCTGCCTCACGACCCATTTTGCAGACTATATCCAACACACACTTTGTTCTTCACCACCTCACGAAACAGATCTGATCCTGTGTGCTACGTCACCGCTACTTGTCACTTACCAATGCTACATCAGCGCCCTCTGTGTGACCTTGAACTTCCTACTATCGGTGCTATTAGGGGTGACTAATTTTTTGTCCGGTGTGCTTATATCTAAGCTTGTATCTCATTGGGAAAAGATTTCTGAAACCAAAGGGAACTATTTTCCTGATTAAATTTGTTTTTCTGTATTGTTTTTAATTCCATCCATGTTGGTTGTAAAAACTGCACAAACATTTTTGGTTACCTGATATATATACGGTATATGTATATGAGGCAACCAGGGATGTAGCCAAGGGGGGGAGGCAATGGAGGCGGTCAGCCCCCCCCCCCCCTTGGAGTGTCGCCATGGAGAGAGAGAAGCTAACTCTAGATGATGCGTCCAAAATATTGGATAGATTTGCAAGAAAAAAGGCAAGATGTCTCGATTTGTTATTGGAATAAAATGGATGGTGGGCAGTAATGTGATTTTGTGGTGTACCTACATGTAAATTGCGTATTTACTAAAGTATTTGATTTTGATTTAGTAAAGTAATTGTGTATTTGATAAAGTACATATTTTTTGTCAAGTAGCCCCTAAATTATTTTTCCATATGATTATCCTGTTTTAAATTTTATATATGTTAAACAGATGTACATTTATTCTGTCTCAACTGATCTAGCTGTTTCTGCATCTGTTTGACTTGCCTTATATGTGAGAGTTTCATTTGGATCTCTTCTAATGATTTCATTATTCATAGATATGTTATACTGTTAAACATGGGTAATTCTACGAGAAATAGACAAATGAAGTACACAGTAACCTCTTCAAAATTCATGAAACTTGGTGTGAGGGTTGGTTTATGTCCAAATTACAAATTTCTGAATTTTTTTGAAAATTGGTCAAGTTGGTCAAATTTTATGGCTTGACCAAATTTTGGTCAAATGAAAAAACCATTAATTTTCAAACGTAAATATCTCGGCTCCTAATTGTGGTAGTGTAGTAAGTCTTAAATGATAAAATATGTAAAATTAACTGTAGTTTCTAAATATGTATCATTTTTTTAGGGTAACAAAAATAAAATTAAGATTTTTTGGAATTTTTTTTTTTTTTTTTTTTTTGGCAGCGATATCATTTTTCGAAAAAAAGACCAGGAATAAAAAATGTTTATTTGATGTATGTACACCATAATAAGTAATAAAAAGTCAGCTTATCGACGATTATTATAAAAAAAAAATGACAAAAAAAAATCCAAATTTTAACAATTTTTTGCTTTCTTTCCAGATTTTCAGTATATACCTAATTTTCTAGTATACATAAATTTACCTAACCCTTAAAATGCCTCAAAACACAAAATTTTGTTGCGATCCTATGAAAAAACACTCAAGAAAAATTTTCTGTAACATCAAAAAAGTAAACTCTGCCATGGCAGCTGCAAGCTATAGAATTTTGGAAGAAAATCAATTACTATGCAGCAATTGCTATGTCACAATTAAAAAGAAGCCAATTGTATTAGAACATGTTCACCGTTCATCCAGAGAGCCGGAACCTGCACCAGACATACTTAACGAATGTATGGAGTGAAGCAGTAGCGATTCCACGAATCCACCACCATTGGAAGAATTTGTCGTTCAAGACAGGCAATTCAATAAAGATTTGCTCAGCGACAATATTTTACCTTTATTTGATGAAAGCCCTATTAAAACAGGTAATAAAACAATAGAGACTCCGTTCAGGACATTTGTTTCTTAATGCCAAATTCGTAGTTTTCTGTTTTTAAATATTAGCATCAGCACTTGAATACATATATACAAAATATTTGATATTTGATTATTTCACGCAACCTAAATTTATGAATTTGTTTTACAGCTGGATTGAAGCCGGGACAAAAACAGATAAAGGCTTCTACGAAATTCAGATCGACAACGGAAAAGGTTAAACGAAGTTTTGAAGCTGCTTATGGGGCTCCTATTGACTATTCTGAAGCTGGTCCGTCCAAAAAAAGTTGTTTGGAAGATGATTTAGAGAGGCAAGACTACTTTTGGACATAGTTATTGAAATTTGACATTTTAAATTAAATTTAATACAGTCATCGAAGTATATACTAAATTAAGTTTTATCTGTTTACATTTTTATAATCGGACAATATAATACATATACATATATTTTATGAAAAGTTTAATTAAAAATATACTAATTAAACTTAATGTCAAATACACTTTATTTCAGGTATCAAAAGGTTATGGAAGAATTAAAGGAGAAATTTCAAGCAAGTAACGATCGCAATCTTAGGTTACAAATACTATCATTGTATCCCTATCCCATTGAAAAAACTGCTGACTTCTTTGGAGCAACAAAGTATATGGTGCGTAAGAGCCGCAATCTTCAAAAACAGTTTGGGATTCTTCCTAACATTCCAAACATGACGAAAGGGAAGGTCGTCACAGCTGAAATGAAAAAAATCATTCGGAGTTTTATGAAAATGACGAATATAGTAGGATGTGCCCGGGAATCAAAGATTATAAGTTTGCAATAAATGAAGAGGGTGAAAAAATAAAAAAACAAAAAAGACTGGTATTGTGTAACTTGAAAGAGTTATATGCTGAATATGCAAAAAATGATGAAAATCCCAAAATAGGCTTTAGTACCTTTGCTCATCTTCGACCGTCGTGGTGCGTGCTTGCGGGACAAAGCGGAACTCACAGTGTCTGCGTATGTACATCACCAAAATCCGAAACTACAAATATCAGCGTTAGGCATTAAAGATTTAGACTACAAAAAATTAATGTCTTTATCCATCTGCGGCATGGACAATGAAGATTGTATGATGCACCGATGCAAAAGATGCCCGCGAGAGGTCGGAATCAAAAATTATTTGGAAAGTTTGGACTTCATGGCGATGGAAGAGATAAAATATAAACAATGGGTGTCCGTCGATCACTGTATGTTAAAAGATATCACCGAAACTCCAGAGGAATACGTGGAATGCTCACCAAAAAAATTGCACAACTGACAAGACACCACTTCACGAATAAATGTCAGTCGAGTTACTTCAAAAATCTAAAAGAAACTCTGCCCGAAAATGAAGGTGTTTTGGTGGGATTTCGCGGAAAACTTCTCATTCATCGTACAAGATTGTGCCCAGGGGTTTCATTGGGAGAACTCGCAATGTACAGTGCACCCATTCGTTTATTATTCCAAAAACAATGCAGGAAAACTAATTTGCAAAAGTTACTGCTTCGTTTCAAACCGTCGCAGGCATGATACAATTCTGGTTCATAGTTTTCTCAAAAAATTAATCCTGTGCATCCAACAACAAAATTCAAACCTAACTAAAATTCATTATTTCACAGATGGATGCGCGGCTCAGTATAAGAATAAAACAAATTTTCTAAATTTATGCCATCATTTCGAAGACTTCAAAATTCATGCTGAGTGGAATTTTTTCGCGACATCCCACGGGAAGAATGCCTGCGACGGTATTGGCGGAATGGTAAAAAGAGCAGTCGCCAGAGAAAGCTTACGACGGCCTCTCGACCATCAAATCTTAACAGCTGAGGACTTCTACAATTTCTGCTCTCAAGAATTCCTAACCGCTATTGACTTTTTTTACGTCTCTGAGGCAGAAGTTGTAGATGTAGAGCTTTCTTTGCAAAAACGTCTGAGTGAACCTATTACTTCTATCAAAGGTACTCAACAATTACATCGCTTCGTCCCAATTTCCAAGAATTCGTTGAAGGTTTATCCACTCTCTCAGAGTGCACAGTCAGTCGAAATAAGAGAGCTCATTAGAGTTTCTGCTTCGGATCAAGAACATAATACTGTCTCTCAACGCGAAATTGAAACAGGCTCTTTTGTGGGTTGTATGTATGAAAATAAACTATGGCTCGGATTAGTCCAGTCCTTTGACTGTGAATATGATGATTTTCTGATAAAATTTCTCCATCCTTCGGGCGTATGTCCCTCATACATTTTTCCTGCGCAAGATGATGTTTGTCACGTTCCAACAGAAAATATATTTGGGAGTATTGAAGCAAGTTTACGAGGAGGAACAAGAATACAATACATTTTTCCGCTTCAAGAATTAAATAACTTTTCAAAGAAGATAAAATAAATTCTATCGAATATACTATTTAAGATTGTCTATATAATATTTCTAAAATTTTTATCTAAGATTTGTGTATCTACTTAATAGTTATAAAAATCTTTTCAAATTCTTTTTTCTTATTATTATATTATTAGTGTCTAAAATTTGGATTCACTGGATGAGAATACTGTCTCTTAATTCATTCTCAAAGACTTGTGTACGTGTAGTATTAGGAAGAGTATTTTATACTCTGATAAGCGCTTTATAAATTAAACATTATTATTGTCAATATATTCTGTCCCTAAATATAAGAGGGTTATGTATGTACATTGTACATATATTTTAAAAGATTTTTTCTCCTTTGGTTTATCTACATGTATTTTTTATATGATTTGAAAATTGTCTTTTTTTGGACCAACAAGTCTGTAATAAATCTTCGTTGTCTGAAAAAAAATTTTATTACTTAATTTCAAACTCAGTTTTGAGCCTTATAATAAACTATAAGCTGACTTTTTATTACTTATTATGGTGTACATACATCAAATAAACATTTTTTATTCTTGGTCTTTTTTTCGAAAAATGATATCTTCGCTGCCAAATCGCAAAAAAAAAAAAATTGACATTTTTTCCAAAAAATCATAATTTTATTTTTGTTACCCTAAAAAATGATACATATTTAGAAACTACAGTTAATTTTACATATTTTATCATTTAAGACTTATTACGCTACCACAATTAGCAGCTGAGATATTTACATTTGAAAATTGTTGGTTTTTTCATTTGACCAAAATTTGGTCAAGCCATAAAATGTGACCAACTTGACCAATTTTCAAAAAAATTCAGATTTTTGTAATTTGGACCAAAATCAACCTTCACACCAAGTTTCATGAATTTTGGAGATGGTGGAGTGTACATTTGGCACTTTCATTTGTCTATTTGTCCTGGAATTACCCACATGTATACACTACGCGTTTTTATTGGACTTTCATCCAAGTAAAGGAGTCATGAAGTACATCTTTATACATAGTAACAGATATATCATCATGCTTGATGCCAGCAATTTCTTTTGGATTAGAGATGTTTGCAGTTGGAGAGTCACTGAAATTCTCACTGGTTTCTGCAGACATATCTTGTTTTTCTATTTCTTGAAGAACAGCTGGTTTCTTTGATATTAATTTGAAACAATTGGAGCAGAGTATTTGATTTTCATTCAATATTTCATGGCTTTTATAAATTAAAGCAGCATTAACACAGCTTAGGCAAGTGAAAATTCTTTTCTTGTGTTTTTTCAGGGGATCACAACAAAATTTCATATCCTGAGGTATTTTCAAAAGTTATAACTGGTACATGTCATGCTCACTGCAAAAGATGATGATGACAAATTAATAGGTAGCCTACAGACATTGGATGCATGTTGTAATATATGTGAATCTGTATTATTCATGTATCTTGTCTACAAAGTTACTGTACATATATAAACAGGCCAAATCTTGTATTACTAATTGTTATTTGTTATTCTTATATATCATTAAACTATATCTTACTATAAGACTAAATCCTAATACGTGGGTAGCATCTAGCTATTCAAGCAATCTCAAACTGAATTCTCTATTTAAAAAAAAAAAGCTATAGGCTTCAGGTCAAGAATTGTGGAACAATTTCAGTAGATGTTGATTGGAAAACAAGAAAGTTGGCATTACTCAAATTGAGTTTGATCATTTAAAATGGTGCACACACAAACTTTTCTAAGCTTATAATGATAGAGCAATGACAGGGCTACATTTTTGACATTTACAACTTTTTCTGAAATTCAGTACCGTATCCAAGAGGTCAAAATATGACCTTCATAAATCATTTCAATGTAATTTTTGTTTTTTCAACCTACATCAAAATAGATGGTATTTTTGGAATCTACAGATCATGCTGATTCCAAATATATATAGTTATATACGTATATAGGTCCAGGACCAATAGGAGGCCAGCTATGGCAATTTGAATATAGCAAGGTCAACCAATGACCTCAAAATGACCTTGGCCACAACTCATGACCTATTGGTCGGATTGAGCTAATATTTGAAAATTCTTGTTCTTTACCCAAAGCCAACCCCTGGACCAAATTGCAGCAAAATTGAAGAGGTGGTGGTGATCATCACTGGTTGATTTGTCATGGAATCCCCCAATAGTTGATTGCTGGATAGCGCAGGTTTTACTGTATAAAAATTTTTAAAAAACAATATAAGGCTCACAAAAACAGTGTATATGTGTGCACAGGACTGCTGGCTAAATAGCCTGGAAGGCTATCTGACCAGTAATAGCTAAATAGCCACAGTGAATGAATTAATACCATTCCCCGTCCCCCTCCCATCCATCACACATTCCCAATTATTCAGTTTTTTGTCTGTTAGTCCTGAAGTGAAGTGATGTGCATTTCATCATTCATTGTCTATGGCAGCATCTAGTACTTTTGAACTTCAAATCTGTCTTCATTCTGTTCTCCGAATGCCAAACTGGACAGTTGTTTTGTGTTGCTCTGGTTATTGTTCTACACATTTGAATGTGATATCATTTAATAGATCTCTTCATGCTGATTCTAAAAATGTATAGTTTTATAGGTCTACAAGAAAATGTTTGGGAGTTACTGCCCATTAAAGTTAGGTGGTAAAGTGGGGCTCCCAAGATTTTGGGGGCCCATATCTCAAAAACTATGGGTCACAGAACTTTTTTATTTGAACCAGTGAAATCAGCACCCGGAAGAACCCCATATGTCAATTTTCATTAAAATCTGGGTTGGAGTGGTGACAAATTTTTTAATTTTTGGGTATTTGTCTTGGAATACCCCTAAAGGTAATAAAATAAATGTAATAATAAGTGAAAAGGTAATAATAATAAATGTTATAAATGTAAATGTAATAATAAATGCAGTAATTATGTCAAAATAATAGAGTCTGTATGTATAGAACAAGAAGATAGTTTTAATTTGTGCAAATGTACTTATAAGCGGGACCCTTTAATAAAATGCCCTTCCGGTATTGGGAGAATGGGATCTAACCTAGGCGTGAATTTCTTAATGGTCTCTGGATTGTTTCCTTCTTGCCTTTTTCATTCATTTTTCAGTTTATAATTTCTGTAATAATAAACAACAATGTAATAATCAATGTAATAATAAATTTATAATTTCTGTAGTAAAATAATAATGCAATAATAAATGTAATAAATGTAATAATAAATGTAATAATTATGTCAGAAATAATCAGGGTTTCGGAGCCGGAGTCGGTGGAGCCAGTGAATTTTGCTTACCTGGAGCCGAGCCGGAGCCGGAAACCTTGAAAATACGGCTCCATGGTCTGGCTCCGGGCGATATATTGCTACCTAAATTGTTATTTGTTAAATATAGGTTTAGTTGCAAATTATAATTCTTGTAATATATTACGAAAAATGGTACCATAGGATTCTTGGATTTTATGGAGGTGTGGGAGTTGCAGGAATAATCTGCAAATTTCCATTTTTTAACCATTAAATATTTGGGAAGATTTGTCTTAACACTTAATTATATAGATAAAAAAATTTTTATGGTGGTGGAGACCTTAGGTAGGTAGGTACTAACTATTTATCTAAGTAGGTAACTACCTAGATACATACCTAGTAAGGTTGGTCCTTCTGACTTGGATTGAACTATTTTTATTTTTAGGTCAATTATCTTGTATTGCTAAATTTCTTTTTTTTCAGATTCTTTGTAATTTGTACTTGATTCTTTAATTATAATTATCAGTCTATGACCCTTCATAATGGATAGAGATTCAATAAAGAAGTCTGATATATTCAAGTATTTTACTGAAAGTTCAGATAAGAAACACTATGTTTGTATTTGTGAAGTTTCTGATGCTTCGGGAAATATTTCAATGTGTGGAACTAAAATTACCAAGCCTCAAAGCAAAAAGCCTGATGTCTCCTCAAGAGCATATAATTTGAAAAGACACTTGAGTCGATTACATCCTGAAATATCAAAAATGATGGAAGAAAAGAAGCAAATGCTTGAGCTTTCAAGACCCAGTACTTCTGCCAGTTCAAAAACTAAAGCAAACCAGCAAAACATTACTAAATTGGACAATTAGTTATATAAATCTAGATATTTATTTTATAATTAACAGAATTTACTATAAAAGAGCCGGAGCCAGACTGTAAAAAATTTCTGCTCCGGAGCCGGAGTCGGAGCCAGAAGTTTTTTTACCAGCTCCGAAACCCTGGAAATAATAGAATCTGTATGTATAGAACAAGAAGAAAATTTTAATTTGTGCGAAAGTACTTATATGTGGGACCCTTTGATAAAATGTCCTTCCAGTGTCGGGAGAAAGGGATCTATCTTATGTGTGAATTTCTCAATGGTCCCTGGATTATTTTCCCTCTTGTTTTTGGTTCATTCATTTTTCTGTATCCACCCAAAGAGGATGCCAGTGGGCATCAAAACTGTTGTGGAAATAAACTCTGTGTATTAGAGTGGGTTTTTATCATCATATTTTGGCATAGCTAAATTAAAAGTTCTCTAATTTTGAAATTGGAGGCACAAACTATACACAGTCTAGTGTGCTGTCAGCCTCGATAAGGGTAGGTTCATTTTCACGCTGTTCAACAAAATTTTTACTTGTATATTTCCAATTTGAGAGGATGGTTAAGACACACAAGTTATCTAGCCAAGACTTACCAGAATTGACTGCTCTTGTTAAAATGGGTAATTATTCCAATCCAAGTATTGCAAAATTACTGAAGCTAAGTGAAAGTACAGTCAGATACCATAAGAAACATATTTAAACCAAGGAAATACCTGTAAGTAGTCTGAACTGGAAAAAAAGAGGGCTTTGTCAGTGTGGTGTAAGTCATCTAAAATTTCTGGCTTTGAAGAATAGATTTATGACAGCAAATAACTTGAGTAAAGAATTAGTGAAGGCAGGAGAAAAAAGTTCATGATGATACAGTAAGGAGGAGGTTAATAGATAATAAAATATTTACTAGAGTAAGAAAAAACCTTTATCATCAAAGAAGAATGTGATAGCACAATTAGAATTTGCTATTCAACACAAAGATTGGGATGCTGAGAACTAGCCAAAAATTGCATGGTGATGAAAGTAGATTCAAAATTTTTGGTAGTGATAAAAGGAGGAAAATTGTTAAGAGACAAATTGGTGAAGAATATAAGAAAGAAATGCCTTATTCTGATGGTGAAAAAAGGAGGTAGAGGAATCAATGTGTGGGGCTGCTTCTCATCAAAGAGAGTTGGAAAATTATACTGGATCACTGGGAATGAAAATGGACACATGGATCAATATGTATTCAAACATCTATTCACTAATATTGCAATCCCAGCTGCTAAGGAACTTCATGGAGATTATGCAAACTTCATATTTCAATAGGATAATGATCCTAAGCATATTGCCAAATCACTAAAATAGCTCTACAGTAAGCTTGAAGAATGGTTTAAAATGCTAGGATGGCCATCTCAGAGTCCAGATTTATATCCTATTGAACATCTTTGGGATGAGCTCGCAAGAAAAGTAAGAACAAGAGAAGATAAGGCAAAAAATAAAGAAGATTTATGGAGAGTTTGTCAAGAAGAGTGGTATAAAATTAGTCCTGAATCATGCACAAAGTTGATTGACTCAATGCCTCAGCATCTTGAACTTGTCTGAAAGAACATGGGTGGCCATACAGGATACTAATTTTCATAAGTTTTTATAAATAAATTTTTACAAATAAGTATAGCATTTTTCTTTTATTAACCTGTTTTTTGTCAAATATATCAAATATAATATTACAATTAAATATCTTATTATATATACATTCTTATTCCAAATATATTACAACTTACGATTTGTAAATATTTCTGTGGCCCAGTGTATATATATCATCTTGTGTGGATGCTCTTCTACACAAGCATCGTTCTTTATATTAATTACACTATGTGTTGTTTACAGTTAAAATGTATATATGCATAGCATGAGAAGGTGCCCTCTCAGAGCATTCGATTCTTCTTGTATGTAGGACAATTATGAGTTCTGACTGATTGGGGAGCTTGGTGTAGTGGTTAGCATATCCAACCAGCAATTGGATGATCCCAGGTTCAATTACTGGGAGATGCCTCATTTTTCATTTGCTCATTTTCTCTCATCTTGTGCGGACGCTCTTATACACAAGCATTGTTCTTTACATTAATTATACTGTGTTGTTTGCAGTTAAAATGTGTGTGTGTGTGTGTGTAAGGTTGTAACATATTCTGCTCAATTTTTTAGTTTATTCACAACAAAAATTAAGTGACAATGACAAATTAATCTTCAATATAATTCCCTTCTTTTTCTATAACCTCCTCCCACCTGTAAAGTTTTTTTATGCCATGTTCGAAGAAATCCCTTGGTTTTGAGTTAAAAAAAACAATCACTTTGTTTTTGATAGTTTCCCTGGATTGCAACTTTTGTCCATCTAGGTGTTGGTGTAGACTTCTGAATAAATGGTAGTCTGAAGGTGTGACTGCGATGTCCGGAGAATAAGGTGGATGAGGAATTTTTTCCCAACCAAAATGCCTCCAATTGGGCAGTGGTGATTCGAGCACTGTGAGGGCACGTGTTATCCTGATGGAATAGAACACCTCTGCGATTAATTAATGCAGGATGTTTTTCTTGTAATGCCATCTTCAATCATTGGAGTTGTTGGCAGTAGACTTCAGCTGTGATTGTTTGGTTATCTGGCAGAAGTTCAAAATGAATAATTCCTTGCATATCCCACCAAATGCATAGCAAAATTTTCTTTGGATGGGGTCCATTCCTTGACTGAGGTTCAGGCTTTGTTTCATGGCTAAGCCACTGATGTCGACGCTTAATATTGTTATAGAGGACCCATTTTTCATCCCCAGTGACGATCCGATTCAAAAATGGTGCCCGCAGTTGCCAAGAATGCAGTGATGTGCAAATATCAATTCAATGTTGAAGATTCGCTTGTGACAAATCATGCGGAACCCATTTTCCAACCTTCACTACTTTTCCTAACAGTTTCAAATGATGATGAATGAGCATATGGCTAACACTGAGTTGCAGGCCAAGTTCTCTTACAGTTACCATTGGGTTTTCCTCCACTGTTGCTTTCAGCAACTCTTCATCTAACTCATTTGGTCATCCTGTTCATTGATAATCTTTCAGACTGAAATCTCCATTTCTGAAGTTTTCAAACCATCTCCTACACCAGGGTTGTGGAGTCAGAGTCGTGGAGTCGGAGAGTCGCACGTTTCAGGTCGGAGTCGGAAAATTTTGGACCGACTCCACAACCCTGGTTATAGCCACTAGGTTAAGGGTTATTCAATTTTAAGTAGGACTACTACTGGTTAGACCTTAATTATGTTTAAGAGAATCTTTTTCATTTATATATATTTATATATATATATATATATATATATATATATATCCCCGCAAGGGGGTTCTAAGCTCGTGCTCTTGTGTTTTCTTTGTGCTCGTTTGTACGTGCTTGTTCCAGGAGGTTTCTCGTGCGCCCTCCCGGCCCTAGCACCCAAGGATGATGGGGCTCGACCCTGCAGTCCTTGGTCTTTTGGGTCATTCTCTGTCAGATCAACCAAAAAAAATTGAAATTAACACCCTCATCTCTCATACTTTGCTGAAATTTGGTTTATAGGGAGTTTGTGAGCCCTGAATCCATTTCTGAAATTATAAGGTCAATCCGACCAATGGTTCAAGAGATATGACCTCGGGCAATTTGAGGTCACTCGTGAGGTTACTAACATTTGGCGAGCCATAACTTGGGTAATAATTGTCATAATTATATAAAAGTATATATATTTAGAATCAGAAAACGACAAGGAATCCAAATATGCAAGTTTTAGAACTCTAGGTTGAAAAATAAAAAAGTTACACTGTAACCAAAATTTGAGGTCACGATTTGACCTCTGGGTATCAAATGAGAATTTTTTTTTTAAATGTAAAAAATGAAGGCATAGGCATTGGCTATTAGAATCAGCAAAAAAAAGTTTGTTTATGTTAGTATTTTTCATGTAACTAACATATAAGTGAACACCATATTCATAAGTTGTGCGTCAATTCTACCTATTTTTTTCACACAAGCTCATAATTTGACCTATAGAAATTAAAATTACATTTTTTATAGATAAAAAAACAAAGTCAGAGTTCTTGACTAATAGAAACAATTATAAAAAGTTTGTTTATGTTGGTACTTTTCATGTAACTAACTTATAAGTGAACACCATATTTATAAATTGCTTGTCATTTCAAGGAATTTTTATATCTTAGCTATCAATTTGACCTCAAGCTCCAAGAATTTAATAAAAATTGTATTTCACTGCTAATCTACACTGGCAATAATAGTTATAATAGTGAAAGGGGAAGACTAAGCTCACATGTAGCCTAAACAAACCTGTTGAAACATGTTGCTACTTGTCTAAGTGCAGAATCAACACAGATAGTTGCAAAATTCCTTGTCTACAGGTTAGTACAGTTCCAGCCAGCACTGTGGGTGGCTGGTGGGTATGGTGTTTTAATGAGCCTCAGAGACTATCAAGGCCTAAAATATTAAGTGTGTATAGCTATATATTTTCTAAAAAATATATATTACCTAATTGTAAATCCTATATCTTTACAGATCAAAATACAATGGTTCGGCACTTGAAATACTGCCAGGACCCTATTCAAAAACACAAGAAACGCATAACAATCAATCTTAGAAAAGTGACTGATGTACTTGTTGAAAAATGTGCTGGAAGAGTGAAAAAAGACTCATTGTTGTGTGTGAACTGCTGGACACTGATAATGAAAACCCCACTATACTTAGTACCACTGAAAACAACGAGTCTGAGCAGGATTCAAATGAATCATCTACTATCAGTGGCTTGAGTAACATCTCTTCAATTCAAGATCTGGACAATGACAGTGATTGCTTGATAAAGGAAAATCCTTCAACTTCAGTTGAACCAGTTCTAGCATTTCTGGACCAAACACCAGTTAAAAAAAGTAAGTAATAAATTAATATAATAACTTATACTTTACTACAAGGTCTGTTTGATCTACTATATAGCCAATTATATAGCATTTAAGGTACTATAATTAATATTTAATTACTAATATTCAGGTGTGTGAAACCTTTTTTCTGTTCTTTTCAGAAGGGCTGTCATTAAGCCAGAAAAAGCGCAAGGCTCGTGGTAAGCTATCATCTGCTCAGAAACACCTGAAGGAGAGGCTAGAACTCAGTTATGGTGTTCAAATTACCGAGGAGGTAAGTGATACTTCAAAACCTGAAACTAAATCTGAAAAACATCTAGACAAATTAATGAATAAATTGAAACAGTCATTCCTGGAGAGCAAATGTCACCATCACAAACTACAAATATTGACACTCTCACCATACACAATTGAAAAAACAGCTAGTTTCTTTCAAACTACAACATACATGGTGAAAAGAAGCCGTTCACTTAAATCAGAACATGGAATCCTTCCGAAGATTCCACTAATGAGCAAAGGAAAAGTGATATCTGAAGAACACAAAGATATAGTTAGAAGATTCTATGAGTCAGAAGAGGTTAGTCGTATGTGTCCTGGCCAAAAGGATTGCGTGAAAGTTATCAGTGCTGAAGGTGCAATGAAGGTGCAAAAACGATTGGTCCTCGGGAATTTAAGAGAGATGTTTGAACTATATAAAAATGATGAAAAGAATCCCAAAAATAGGATTTTCCACATTTGCAAAATTACGGCCATCATATTGTGTACTTGCCGTACTTGCGTGCCGGTAGTGGTGGGACTCATTCTGTCTGTGTCTGCACATACCATCAAAATCCAAAATTGCAGCTGGCTGCATTAGGAGAAAGAGGTCTTTCATACAAGGATCTTATGGATTACAGTGTCTGCAGTACAGAAAGAGAGACTTGCATGATGCAACTTTGCAATGATTGCCCAAGAGAAGAGGGTGTCCTGGATTTTCTTGAGTTACTTGACAGTGTGAAATCAGCTCCAAATGAAATATCTTACAAGCTGTTGACCGTTGTACAATGGTTGATAAGGTGGAGCCACTTCATGAATACTTATCATCCCTAAGCATGAAAATATCCTGCATGGTTCGTCATCACTTTGTTGCTCAGCAACAATCACAGTACTTCAAGCAGTTGAAAGAAACACTACCACCTCAGAGCGAGGTAGTTATAGTAGGTGATTTCTCTGAGAATTATTCTTTCATTGTCCAGGATGCTGCCCAAGGGTTTCACTGGGACAATTCACAGTGTACAGTTCACCCTTTTGTCATCTATTATAGATCATCTGCAGACCAGGAACTTAGCCATTTTAGTGTCTGTTTCTTATCTGCATCACTAAAACACAACACTATAATGGTTTACTCATTCATATTGAAGCTTATGACATATGTTAAATTCAGATGCCCACAATTGAAGAAGGTGCACTATTTCTCAGATGGATGTGCTGGTCAATATAAGAACAGATACAACTTCACAAATCTCTGTTACCATGAAGAGGATTTTGGTCTGTCTTGTGAATGGCACTTCTTTGCTACATCCCATGGCAAAAATGCATGTGATGGGATTGGAGGAACAGTGAAAAGAGCTACTGCTCGTGCCAGTTTGCAGAGAACTACAGAGAGGCAAATTCTTATACCAGAACACATGTTTCAGTTTTGTGAAGAAAACTTGAGCAAGAAGATAAATTTTTTTTGTAACTACAGCTGATTTGAAAGATGCAGAAGAACGGTTGGAACATCAATTCAAGGATAGTAGGGCTATTCCTGGAACTCAAAAATATCATAGATTTGTTCCCCTAAACAAGGAAGAACTGATGGTGTATCCCATTTCAAGTGGCATTGAGAAAAGAAAAGAATAAGGAAAAGTCATTTTACTAATGAACCTGCAATGCTTGGTAACCTAAAATGTGTCAAACCAGGAGAGTATGTTGGCTGCATTTATGACATGCAAGTTTGGTATGGAATTGTGGAGGAATATTGTGAAGAGTTTGATGATTTCACTGTGAACTTTCTACATCCCTCTGGGTCATCAGGATCAAGTGCATATTATTATCCATCAAACAAGGATTCATGTGCAGTGCCAGGACATCATATATTAACTGTAATGAGTTGTCCTACCCTAAGAGGAGGCAGCAGAATTCAATACATTTTTCCACAAAAAGAAATTGATGAGAGCATCGAGCATGCAAAAATTGTATTAGGCTAGCACATGAATCCTCTAAGTAGGTCTTCCCCTTTCACTATTATAACTATTATTGCCAGTGTAGATTAGCAGTGAAATACAATTTTACATTTTTTGCCTTTGTTTTTATATCTATAAAAAAATGTAATTTTAATTTCTATAGGTCAAATTATGAGCTTAAGTGTGAAAAAATAGGTAGAATTGACGCACAACTTATGAATATGGTGTTCACTTATATGTTAGTTACATGAAAAATACTAACATAAACAAACTTTTTTTTGCTGATTCTAATAGCCAATGCCTATGCCTTCATTTTTTACATTTAAAAAAAAAATTCTCATTTGATACCCCAGAGGTCAAATCGTGACCTCAAATTTTGGTTACAGTGTAACTTTTTTATTTTTCAACCTAGAGTTCTAAAACTTGCATATTTGGATTCCTTGTCGTTTTCTGATTCTAAATATATATACTTTTATATAATTGTGACCATTATTACCCAAGTTATGGGTCGCCAAATGTTAGTGACCTCGCAAGTGACCTCAAATTTCCCGAGGTCATATCTCTTGAACCGTTGGTCGGATTGACCTTATAATTTCAGAAATGGATTCAGGGCCCACAAACTCCCTATAAACCAAATTTCAGCAAAATCTGAGAGATGAGGGTGTTAGGCACTGGTTGATCTGACAGAGAATGACCCTTTTTCCACTTCGACTGTCCCCTCCACCCTTTCTTTTTCCTCTGTCTTTCCTCTCACTTTTTCTTTGTTTTTCCGCCGAGATATGCCCTTTTAAATAGAGGCGAATCGGTTCTTCCCGAACTTAAAAAAAAAAAAATAAAAAATAAAAATATATATATATATTATTGGAAAAAATAAAAATCCCTTAATATGATAATATCTACAAGTCAATATCCTTCTTAATATTTGAATGTTCCCTTATCCTAGAAAGTAACCTGATGATTCATGTGGTGGTGATGAAATGTCTTATTCTTATGATAATTATAGAGTGAAACACTAGAGGAGTCAGAGTCATATATTTAAAATGTGAGGAGTCGGAGTCGGATTTTTAGATTTTTTACAATGTGCGGAGTCGGAGTCGAATTTTTACAATGTGTGGAGTCGGAAAATTTTGGACCAACTCCACAACCCTGTCCTACACATCCATTCACTCTCATCATCATTTCCATAAACAATGTTTTTTGCAGATTCCCTAGCATTAGATCCTTTATGGAACTCATACAGCATCACATGTCAAATATGCTCTTTCGTGGGCTCCATGTTTTTTTCAATTACTGTAATATTGTAGGGGTGGCATTGTAACTGTATGAAAAACACCAGAGAAAATATTCATTAGCCTAATCGGGGACTTCGATATACATGGACTCAACACGCGATTTTAGGGTGGGCCAGAGGAGGCCTAGGGTTCAAAATCGAAAGATTGCAAATAAGTTAAAAAATGTGTTATAATGGACTCCTACCACATTTTTAACCATACCTTAGAGCAAAAAACAACATTCTAGCCACTCAACATTGCTTAAGGGAGGGGGGGGGGGGGGGGGAGGGGGGGTATCGAAGTCCCTGGACACACCTATGTCAATTTTATTATTTTGAACTATATTACAAAAACCGAACATTTTAACAAAAAACAATTTAAGATCACTAATTTTAATAAAAAATGCAACTTACATAAATTTGTAATTACATTTTATCAGATTGCAATTTAGCAATCTTTTTTACACTTGGTGATTGTTTATCATCCTTAGTAGCCAGCTTTCTTTTCCATTCTGCATGAATTTGGCTGTTCACTTCACTAACATAATTTTTTGCACCAATATTAAATATTGTTTGGGAAACTTTTTCAACAACCTTTTTGAAGTTATGATCATTGTCACATTTAATATTACATAATGTTTGTGTGTTTTCATTTTCTGTCATCTTTTCAACAAAAATTTTAACAAAAACTGCTCTAGGATTTTTGAATCCTAAGATTTGTGATCTCAAAGAATTATCTTTGAAGATGAGCAGATAAAGCTCATAGGCATGAACTGCTGTTACAAACACTATGTCAGAAGGATTACATAAACCACCACGGTTTATTGCATTCAAGAAACTTTCTTTTTTAGTTGTATCACTTTCACTCACTGCTCCTGTTGGAATCTCAATATTTACTGTAGGAATTGTGTCATTTTTGACAAGAAGTTGATAGCAAGAAGAGCATTTTAGTGTCTTTTTGATTGATCTGGCAATGTACCCAGAAATATAAAATAGAATTGCATTGTCGTCAGGTGAAACACTTTCTAATTCAATTTGAAACTCAATGCTTTCAAGAAGTACCATAGCATCAGTACCTATTTGCTGTTCCTTAGCACAATTGCTCCCTTCAAACACATCTTTTATTTCTGACATACTGAAGTTGGAGAATTTTATTAAACTTTTGAGTCTTATTGTTTTTCTACCTCAAGGAATTGTCTTACACTGGCATAATAATTAGTACCATTTAGTTGTCAGTACCAACCAAAACGTCTTTCAATGCAATCTGAATACACACAAAATGCATAATATTATACACACACACAGACACATGTTAAACATATATCGATATGTTTATGTACCATAATTAGACATGTTTTACCCATTTTTGCAAAGTATTCAGATTTTGGCCAAACGAAGCTAGGCCTCCTCTGGCCCACCACTCTGAGCCAAAGTGTCTGCGTGCACAGTCCATGTATATCGAAGTCCCCGGCCTAATCCTACACTAGACTAAGTCATTCTGTATCGTGATAAAACCTGTGCAAACCTATCGGTGTGTGTATTTTGCAGCATTTCTAAAACTATTTCACATTATCTTGAGGTTATTCTATTATCTATCATCCATTTTCTAATTGAGCAGAATTTATGTTACAACCTGATATTTATATTTATTTATTTTATATTTATTTATATTTATACCTATATATTTATTTATATATATTTATTTTTAAACTGTATATTTACTTATTTTTATATGTATATATATTATATATATAGTGCGGTCACGAATTACACAAGGGTTGCAGTCCTGTAGCGCACGTGTAATGTAAGATTCATGTAAATTAAAACAATTATCCCCATATAAATATAAAAATAGGGGGGATGCATTCCACAAACGCGTAAATTCACCTGCTTTAGCACAGATGATGGCTTGGCTAAGAGGATTTTTCTTCTTCAACTGATCTTCCAGCCACGTAGCTAACATCCTCTCCATTATATTCAATTGGGTATAGGAACTTTTCTGGGTTGAAGGGGAGGTTCCAGCTTTCACACGATTTAATTTTTTCAGCATTGTCGCGTATGTTATGGCACATGCTTTCACTAAGATTAAGAGCACGCTTAATCATGGTGGCACTCTGACCAGCTTCATATCTCCTCACTACATCAATTTTAATCTCTAAAGACAAGGTCTTCCTAGCTCTCTTGGGAGCCTTATCTGCACTACCACTTGCTGGTCTTTTAGAAACCATATCACATAAATAATCAATGTTTTAATACAAAAATAACAACAAATAAGTCACTTTGTAACACAAACGCAACTTCATAGCACAGGGGTCACAAGTAAACAAACACACTGAGCAGTATGGGTAATTTACTGGGTACACGCAATAGTGGCACCATCTATTGGGAAAAATATGCATAACTAAATCTGGAAAAAATGCATAACGCGTTATTTTAGAATTTATGTGGATAATATGATAATTTTGATATATTTTTAGGTCGCGTTATTTCAGAAACACGTAATTTAAGACTGCATAAATGGTGACTGCACTGTGTATATATGTATATATATATGTATGTATGTATATATATATGTATATATGTATATATGTATATATATATATATATATATATATATATATATATATATATATACGTAAATATCACGTAACTTCACAGCACAGGGGTCACAAGTAAACAAACACACTGAGCAGTATGGGTAATTTACTGGGTACACGCAATAGTGGCACCATCTATTGGGAAAAATATGCATAACTAAATCTGGAAAAAATGCATAACGCGTTATTTTAGAATTTATGTGGATAATATGATAATTTTGATATATTTTTAGGTCGCGTTATTTCAGAAACACGTAATTTAAGACTGCATAAATGGTGACTGCACTGTGTATATATGTATATATGTATGTATATATGTATATATATATATGTATATATGTGTGTATATATATATATATATATATAATATATATATATATATATATATTTTAAGTTCGGGAAGAACCAATTCGCCTCTATTTAAAAGGGCATATCTCGGCGGAAAAAACAGAAAAAGTGAGAGGAAAGACAGAGGAAAAAGAAAGGGTGGAGGGGGACAGTCGAAGTGGAAAAAGACCAAGGATGACAAGGACTGCAAGGTCGAGCCCCATCATCCTTGGGTGCTAGGGCCGGGAGGGCGCATGTGAAACCTCCTGGAACAAGCATGTACAAACGAGCACAAAGAGCACTCAAGAGCACGAGCTTAGAACCCCCTTGCGGGGATATATATATATATATATATATATATATATATATATATATATATATATATTGATGATTGGTTAGCTTGTCATAATATTTTCATTAGTTTTAATGTTTTATTTGATTAGGTATACACAGACAAAGTTGGGAAATGCAAACTACACTTGGATAATGTAAGGAAATGTAAACTACACTAGGCACCACAGGGAGATGTAAACTACACTTACTCCCATTTTTTTGTAACAAAGCATCACACACATACAGGGGTTGGACAAAATAATATGAACACCTTCATAAATGGCGGTTTTTATTCTTAATATGGAGTTGATCCTCCTTTAGCGGCAATAACAGCTGCAATGCCTCGGGGAATTGATTCATACAGCTTTTGGACAGTGGCTAGAGGAATCCTGAGCCATTCTTCGAGCAAACCCTGCTCCAGTTCCTCCAAAGACGCCGGCGGTGGGAATCGGCTTCTGACCTGCTGCTCCAACTGACACCACAGATGCTCGATAATGTTAAGATCCGGGGATTGTGGAGGCCAATCCAAGCGTTCTACTTCACTAACATGCTCTTCAAACCAATTTTTAACGACCCCAGCGGTGTGGATTGGTGCATTATCATCCTGGAAGACGGCGCCGCCATTGGGAAACAGCGTTTGGACCATGGGATGGACCTGGTCAGCCAATATTGACAGATAGACCTGGGCGTTAACCCTACCATGCAATACTACAGCTGGGCCAAGAGTATTCCACGATATTGCTGCCCAAACCATCACAGATCCGCCTCCATGCTTAACGGTTGGGGTCAGGCAGTCGGGGTCATAAGCATCTTTAGGCTGTCTCCAGACGTAAACTCGACCAGAACATGGAAATAGCGTAAAGGAGGATTCGTCGGAGTAGACTACATACTTCCACCGGTCCATTATTCTTATGGTCATTACACCATTTTCTGCGCCGCTCAATGTTGATGTGCAAAAGGAAGGGTTTGGCAATTGCAGCCCTCCCATGGTATCCAGCTCCATGGAGCTCGCGACGTACAGTTCTGGTCGATACCGGGCTTGCAAGATGCTGGTTAAGCTCTGCAGTCACTTTTGGAGCTGTGGTCTTATGGTTCTTTGTCATAATGCGCTTTAGCACCCGGCGGTCTCGATCACACAGCTTCTTCTTGCGTCCACTATTGCATTTGTCGGTGCTTGTCTTTCCATGGTTTTGGTATGCAGACATGACCATAGAGACAGTTCCTCTGGATACATTGAACATCTGAGCAGTTTTCATCACCGATGCACCAGCCATCCCGCGCTCCGACAATTTGCCCTCTTTGGAAGTCTGACAGGTCTTTCATAACTGCTAATTCATAATTCACTCAGATCTGTAAAAACAACGTGAGGGTTATAACATGACGTATACACTCTCTGTTACGCATTTAAATAGGTTTGCCAGTCATTTGACCGTTTACTTTGTGTCTGAGCAGTCCGTAAAGATAACCGGTGAAATCGGCGGGTGTTCATATTATTTTGTCTAACCCCTGTATATTGCTCTATATCATTTTGACAGATAAACTTTTTTAATAAATTGGGTATGGTATTAATACATTCCTTAAACGTAGACCTACAACCTCATATATAGCAAGTGTGGAAAACATTACCCACTTCAGAGATTTATGTAAATATCACTTAACCTGACAGTAGAGGTTGCATTTGTGTAACGAGCATCACGGCAACTTCCTCCATTAATAAAAAATTAATAAATCCATGGATATATAAAAATAATGGTAATGTTCGTGTACTTAGATTCTTGGGTTTTTGTGATAAAAAATGAAAACCCCAACTGCTTTCTTCAGTGAGCTGTATTAAAAAATGTTATGTATGAAAAGTTGTTTCAAAATGAAATGAGCATCACAATGGAATGATCCATGTCTCACTTTCTAAACTAAAACACTAGTTCCAAATACTAAAACCACTGTATAGTAAAAATAGTCTCACTGGAGTGACAATGCTATTTTCACTGTATGGTGATTTTAGTGTCCAAATCTATTATCACCATATGGTGATTATAAGATCAGGTGCTATTTTCACTGAATGATGATTCTTTTGAAATTGTCATGAACACAAAATTTGCCCCACCCCCCCAATTAGGATAGGTTAGGTTATATATTAAAACTATGTTTTTCCAGTTGTGTTTGATGTTGTTTAAATGAAATTAACCTTCGTTTTTATCACAAATAACTACCTTCTGAGGTTATAGTGGGGGGGAGGGGGGGCTACCTATCTCAGAAACTAGTGATTTCCGATAGAAACGAAGGTGGTATTTTTTGGGTGCATCTTTTTTCTGAACAGGACATCCTATCCACGGATAGGACGACAAGTTAATGGATAGGATGCCAAAAGTACATTTGCTGTGGTTATATGGCTAAATTATTGGCAGAAATAGATTCAGCATACACGATTTAACTTAAATTCATATTTTAGTAAAGAATATCTATTGCAAATAAATTAAAATTCGTCCTGTTTGTATGTTGATGTCATTTGGCAGCTAGTGATGCTCCTATATGGCCTAGGCCTACGTCATTAAAAATGTCAGGATGAACTTTGAATTTTTCGTAATGTTCATGTAAAGTGTATTCGCCTCTGTTGATGATGGCTCATTCGACGTCGTTGTATTTGGTGGTCACAATTTCATGCAGTTTGTTTACTAGCTCTAGAATAGATTTCAGATTCCAGTCAATGGCTTGTTTGAAGACTTGGTTGAGCAATTCACAGTTGTTGTTTGTCCATTGTGTGAGTGGCGTATCTAGATTCATTGTGTGTGATGACTTCATGTGAGTATACAAGTTTTTCTCAAGCAAGGGAATGATTCGAGTGCTGAAATAATGCATGAAGTCACTACTGATGGATGCAATGAGGCATATAATTATTTACCACGCATCGGTAAGGCTATCAATTTGTGATGCATGATCTTTATGGGGGCTCTGCCCCCATACCCCCCGAGACCTAAATTATACAAATGATAATGAAATAACAGTTACTATATCTCTATAATAATGGTTACTCTGGCCCGCATACATACAAACAGGACAAATTCTAATTTATCTGCAATAGATATCCTTTACTAAAATATGAATTTAAGTTAAATCGTGTATGCTGAATCTATTTCCGCCAATAATTTAGCCATATAACCACAGCAAATATACTTTTTGTATCTTATCCGTTGACTTGTCATCCTATCCGCGGATAGGACATCCTGTTCAGAAAAAATGTGCCAGTATTTTTTTATAAGAGTACATTATAGGCTTTTGAGAAATTTTAAAATTTTAGGTTAGGTTATATATTAAAACTATATTTTTCCGATTGTTTTTGATATTGTTTGAATGAAATTAACCTTTGTTCAAATTGCATGAAAAACGATCAGAAAAACACAATTTTGATTTACAAAGCCTATAATGTACACTTGTAAAAATTTACCACAGTTATATTCGTTCAAACGACATCAAAAACTATCAGAAAAACACAGTTTTGATTTACAAAGCCTGTAATATACACTTGTAAAAATTCACCAAAATCACTATAATGAAAATAACTTCTAGTACTAAAATCCGTAATAATCTACTTAAGCTCCTGTCTCTCCGATTTTCATAAATTATACATTGGTAACTTCGTTTCTTTATTAGGAATGCGATTTAGACAGTCTCTAGCAAGGGAAATGCTTCAAAACCTAACCTAAAAAAAATCGTTTTAAAAACAAACTCTAGTGAGTTTGTAGTTTTACAGAATTTTTAATGAAAATCTAGTATTTTTTTAGTTAGAAAAAATCACTAGATTGACATTAGTATCCATATAAATTCTAATTGGATTCAGTTTGGTAGTGTTTATGATAGAATTATGACGTGCCATTCATGTGATTTCGACTTTGAGGACTTGATTTATCATGTGCCCTGGATGAAGACAAAGCATTGGATGTTTTTATCAATTACGGCATTATTCTCTCATCCTTAACTTGCCCAAAATGTGACAGTGAGTGCCTAATACTAAAAGATCAGAAGATATTTAGGTAAAATAACCAATATTAACCTATTACATTAATTGAATGCCCAGTTAGGTCAACTGTACACTAGGGTAGATCGATTTTACATTTTTTTCGATTTCCATATTCTAATAGGTAATCATCTTCTACCCCCGGCAGAGCGATGAAAATCATATTTTAGTAGTCAAAAACGTATTTTTCTTATAATTTTTAAAATATTTCAATATGCGTGTGTGTTATTTCATGCCTAAGCAACGATATAAATGCTATGGGAAATATATAAATGCATTATTTAAGACAAAGAGCCGATCTGAAAATATGTATATAAATTACCTATTTTTTCAACATTTGACGTTGTTGCCGGGGGCAAAAGATATTAACGTAGGACAACGCGCTTGGAAAAATGATCATATGAGGTCTTTTTCATCGACTTTATAGTTATTAGGAATAATTTTGATACATATTGAAATATTTATAAGAATACGTTTTTTGTACTAAAATATGATTTTCATCGCTCTGCCAGGGGCAGAAGATGAGTACCTATTAAGCTAAGATTTTGCAGAGGCTATTTTCTCATACATGCGCAAGGTTTTGTCTCTATTAGAATATGGAAATCGAGAAAAATATAAAATCGATCCACCCTACTATACACCCTTGATGATTGGTTAAATTGTGATATTTTTATTAGTTTAAACAAAAATAATGAGAGCAAACTTTTCTGGGTAATTTTGAGGTGTTTTGCATATTTTCTGTGGTAATATATCATTTACGAGCTCTCAACATTTTTTTTTTTTTTTTTTTTAAAGTTCAGGAAGAACCGATTCGCCTCTATTTAAAAGGGCATATCTCGGCGGAAAAACAAAGAAAAAGTGAGAGGAAAGACAGAGGAAAAAGAAAGGGTAGAGGGGACAGTCGAAGTGGAAAAAGACCAAGGATGACAAGGACTGCAGGGTCGAGCCCCATCATCCTTGGGTGCTAGGGCCGGGAGGGCGCATGTGAAACCTCCAGGAACAAGCATGTACAAACGAGCACAAAGAGCACTCAAGAGCACGAGCTTAGAACCCCCTTGCGGGGGTCTTAACAAGTATATATCCTATATGTTTATGTTACGATATCTCAAAAACTATGCATTTGCACAGGAAACCAATGTCAGATATGTGCAAAGCACCTCAAAATTGACCAGAAAAGTTTGGTTAAAACTTTTTTTTTTTTTTTTTTTTTTTTTTTTTAGGTTGTTAGTTTTTGAAGCATTTCCCTTACTAGAAACTGTCTAAATCGATTCCTAATGAAGAAACGAAGCTACCAATGTATAATTTATGAAAATTGGAAAGATGGGAGCTCAAGTAGATTATTACCCTAAAATCACTATGGTGAAAATAGTTACTATTTTTAAATAGAAAATTGGCATAACTTTTTCTATTCCCTATAAGATTTGGAGTTGCTTCGCACCTCTTTTTGAACTAAAATGTCGCTTCTACCAAACATCTCATACTGGGTTCCACTTCACTAATACAGAATTACTTTAGTAGCCCTGTAAATAGTTTGGGGATAATTTGTGGACTTGAAATTCATATTTTGCTAAATGTGGTAATAAAACATAGCTTTAAATCATTCATCTAACTTGGATAGGCTAACCTCAATAGGCCCCAGAGTTTCATGTTTTCCAAATGTAGTATATTTATTGGATCATACCCAAATTTAAGGTGGTTCAGGATTAGTAAATTTGCCATCAGGCTACCTTTTAGTACGGCCATAGGCTAACCTTTGCTAGTCTGGCACGTAATTTAAAAGAAATGTTACGTTTTACATTTCTCAGTATAGCCTCGATGAATAGGCTTTGTTCTGGCCTTATATAATTTTCACTTGACATACATCTGCTTTTCACGACTTACTTTATTAGGCCTAGCCTAGCTCTATTCTAGACAAAACCTCTATTTACTAAATAATTTTGATTCGTGGGTTTATTCAATCCACACCATTGAAAATTTATAAGTTTGTTGTGGATGATTTTATTTTCGTGTTCTTCAGTTTGTGCTTTACCGTCAATTTTGACTATGTAGCCTATTTGTTTATCAAATTTTTTACCAAAAAAAAGCTTTCTTTTTGTCCAGCTAACTTCAAGTCAAATCAAGTTGATTGATTGATTGATTGTTTGAAGTTTTATATGGAGGAGCTCAGCCAATAAGGCTATTTACATCCTCCAAGACCAAAACACCTTGTTCCAGGAGAACTTCCACTGTTCCTACTTCAAGTGCTGGGTCTACTGTATTATTATTGGGATGAGAGAGCAATAGAGAAAGCACACCATTACCTTTTTCAGTTCTGGGGCCAATTCCAGAACACTCAGAAAGGGATGAATATGAGGCCTGTTAGTACTACTAAACATGAACTGATAAAAATGGAACCAAGTACTAAGTCAACAGTAACAGCCAGATGGAGTAACTAGGAGGTAACAGATTAATAAACCTGTGGGAATGAAAATCAGTATACAATGCAAAATTTAAAACTCTCTCAACCGCCCAGATGCCACTACAAACTTGAATACTTGGTCCATAGTGAAGTGTATCAATGGGGGTGAAAAACTATCCCCACCTAATAGGACTGATAAAGTAAAGTTCCTGACACCATATTGCAAAAGAGAGAATCTTAATTTTTTCCTTTGCCTAGTATAACATGGACAAAAAAGAAAGAAATGGGACAGTGTCTCTGGTAAATTACAACTAACACATAATGGGGAGAAAGCTAGTCCAATCCGGTGTAAGTAAGCCTGAAGGCCTACATGGCCTGAACGGAATCTAAATATTATAGAAGCTTTATCAAATCAAGTTGCCGTGTTCTTTTTGTCAAACCAAACTAGAGTTGACTTCAGTTTTATCGAAGCCAGCTCCGAAGGTGGCAAGAAAAAAATTCGAATTATTTTTTTTTTGTAAACAGAAACTTCATTTCAAACTCTGCAGAATCAAAGGTATTTCAATAATTCATTGCATTATTTATGCCCATATGTGAAATAAAATATATTTTAATGATGTTAGAAGGCTGTGTTTGGTTAAAGTTACGTACTTCAAAAAGAAACATGGGACTGACATGTGTATATATGCCTTAAAAGAGATTATTTGTAAATAGCCAACTTTAAATGTGAATGTATTTTTGTGTTTCCTGGATACCTCTAAGGCATTTGATCGTGTTAATCATGACAAATTATTTATGAAACTTGTAAATCGTAATGTACCTGGTTACTTGGTCCGTATATTAAAATTCTGGTATAATCACCAGATAATGATTGTAAGATGGGGTGGGATCAATTCAGAGTCATTTTCTGCAACCAATGGTGTCAGCCTGGAGGGATATTACCCCCCCTACTTATTCAATGTTTATATGGATAATCTATCTATTGTACTAAACACTTGTAAAATAGGCTGCTGTCTTGGTACAATGATTGTTAATCACCTGATGTATGCAGATGATCTAGTTCTTGTTTCTCCATCTGTAAACGGGCTCAGAACACTTCTGAAAGTTTGTGAAACGTATGGGAAGGATAATGACATAAAATATAATCATACTAAAAGTCGTATTATGATTATGTGAACTAAGGCCTACAAGTATATAAAATTTCCTGAATTTCAGTTGAATGGTATGGTGGTGTCAGAAGTGACCCAGACTAAGTATCTGAGCCACATACTAACTGAGAGTCTTTCAGATGACTGTGACATTCTAAGGCAATGTAGACAATTATATGCTCAGTGACATACTTTCATTAGAAAATTTCATGTGTACGTTAGATGTTAAGTTGACCTTGTTCAAAACTTTTTTGTACCACAATGTATACGCCCAGGGGCGCACCCAGGAATTTATTTCGGGGGGGGGGGGGGGGGGGGGGGATATGTATTTTAGCTGGAAACAAAAATGATATGACTTATTTAACTTCATGTTTATATATATATTTCAACAAAACAAGACAAAAACACACAAATTAGCGATAAACTAAAAATAAAGAAAATGTATACCAATACGCAAACAAAATAACGCAAACAGGAAAAAAACTCATACATTCTTGCACACAGAGTCTAATTTCTATTTTTTGGATATATTGGGCTAATATCTTATTGGTTAACATTTTTTGGTGCAGTGTATAACAATGAAAAAACGAAAGTGCAACAAAAAATGCAGATATTTTGTTATGCGATTAAAAATTCGGCAAAATATCTGAAAACAGTCACGTATAAACTGATTTGTGCATATTTTTAGTAATTTCTATTTATCGCTCAAAACCAGCCAAAAAACCGCAAACACGCTAACCCCGAAATTTTCCCGCTAAACAAAAATAAAAAAAGGTCAAATTCAGCGGGAAACCGCCAAATCTGGGAACACTGCCGTTGATCTTAGTGGAGTTATTTTTTCGTTTAAAACTAAATTATTTAGTTAGAAATTAAAGTCCACCCTTGCATTTTCGGGGGGGCATGGCCCCAGTGGCGGTCCTAGCTTACATGACGCCCTGGGCGAACCTCACCTTCAGCGCCCCCCCCCCTGTTCGCCAACACACACACATTCGAATCCCCCCAAAATAAAGGACATACATAACTCTTTCACAAAATAACTTTTTATTGGACTAATTGTTGGAACTTCAGAACCAAAACAAAGACTCAAATTTCTGAATTTTACAAATCCTTCATCACGTAAATAGAATAACTCACTTAAGAGAATGTAATTATGATACTATGAACAGGAAAAATACAAATTAAATTGCACAACTGCCATAAATAAACTATTTTTATTTATTTCTTTATTTATTTATTCTTATTTTTATTTTTATTTTTTTTGCAGGCGCTCATGCCGCCCCTCCACAAATGCCGCCCTGTGCGGCTGCCCATATTGCCCATATGAGGAACCGCCACTGCATGGCCCCCTTGGCCCCCCTGGGTGTGCCCCTGTATACGCCTCATTTGTAGTGGAACTACAGGATGTATAACATGAGAAAACTGTATGTTGCCTTTAATAATATTTTTAGGAATTTATTAAGAACGTCTAGATTTATAAATGGTGTTCCTTCTAGGGCCAGTACGCTGTTTGTAGTCAATAAGGTGTCTAACTGTGCCAGTGTCATACGCAATTTTGTATTTAGATTTATCACTAGGCTTGGTGAGCCACTCAATAAGATAATAGAAGTCACGCAGAGTCGGCTTAAGGGGCGAGCCAACGTGGCACTGGCTCAGGGCGCCGAAGTTTAGGAGTGCCAAAACTCGAAAAAGCAACAGAAAAAAAAGACAAAATATCGCTATCAGTCAACAAGAAACAAGTAAACAGTTTAAAAAAGGAATTCTACATAGAAAATTAGGGCGCGGGAAGTGAGGAAGGAGAGAGATGTGGTTGTGGGAGGAGTAAATGTAAAAGAAAAATTTTAGTATCAACTTTTTCGACGACATTTTAGACAACGCAATCCAGTCATTGAAAGACAGGTTTGAGTTGATCGTAAAGCATAACGATCAATTCCAATTTCTATACAATTTGAATAATGCCACATAAATGAGTGACAACGAGCTGCGTAAGAATTGTATGATTTAGAAATTCTGCTTACAGATGGTGATCAGAAAGACATCTTCGGCATCGATTCATACGAAGAATTAAAATATTTGCGAAACCATTTCGAAGGCAATTCATGTACTCAAAAAATTTGACGGCATCATTGCAAAATCTTTTTGTGGCGCTGAGAATTCTTATAACATTGCCAGTATCTGTGGCCTGCGCAGAACGGAGCTTTTCAAAGATGAAATTAATCAAAATTTATCTCCGTTCCACGATAAAACAAGATCGGTTGGATGGGTTGACAACCTTATCAAGTGAACATGCCATCGCCAAGGATTTAAATCTGGATGAAATAATTCAAAGATTTGCAGCTGCTAAGGCCCGAAAAGTTAACCTTTGAAGCCGAAATTTTAACGAGTATGTATGTTATTAATGCTACTTGGTTAATGGCTATTGAATTCAAATTAATAAAATATATTTTTTATTTTAAGATTTTAATAAAATGTACTGAATGAAATAAACAATAAAATTATATAAAAAAATGTATGTTATTTTTTAACTAAAAAACCTTCATATAAAAAATGGGATGGGGGCGGGTGCCAACGCAAAATTGGCTCAGGGCGCCACAACTCTTTGAGCCGGCCCTGAAGCCACGGTTAGTGGACTGATATCCGATATATTTTATAGATCTCAAATCTGGAAGCATTGGCGTAGGCAACTGTATGTTCATTATTCATAGTGTTCCACTGCTTGGCCGTAGCGAGGGGGTTCGGGGGTCAAATAACCCCTTCTTGACAAGAAAGGTCCACTTTTGCAACCATAGTTAGAACTTATGATATGATATTATAATATATAACATCATTTAGTAAATAAACACTTGGATTTTTTTTGCATTTTTTAAACTTCACAAACTACTCTAAATTCAATTACTCTAAACCTCCTCCGCAGTGACTAGGGCGTTGCACCAAAAGGGCCGCCTTTCTACAATTTCAACCGCCCCCTCGCCATTGTGAAGTCCTGGCTACGGGACTGTACTGGCCTACAGTACATAGTCACTGCTCCAGACAATTATCTCTTAACCTTCTATGGACCACTTGTATAGTGTTTGTACTTGATGAGCCTGAAATAAAGTGTCTGTTTGTTTGTTTGTTTGTTTGGTCAGATATATATTAATTAAACGTCTGACCTTGTGTTCTTTAATATATAATCTTAATTATGTTAAGTTTAAGTATGTAGAGGTCAATCAAAGAAATTCCTTTCCTCGCCGTTCGCAGACACCTGGGAATCATCAGGAATCGAAAAACACACGTGGTTTTCGAAAGAGAAACAAAAAGACGCTTGTGTTTTCACAAAAAGGCCCGCGAAAAGTTAGTCTTACGAGCCTATATAAACCAGAGTTCACTGAAACTCGCCCTCACTCCGCTCGTTACTTCTCGTGAATCTCTTTTCACGAAGCGCCGTTTCGACCTCAGCCGGCCTCAGTCCCTCAAGTCACACTTCAACCATCCAAGAAACGAAGCAACACTTGAGGCGACGCTACAATTTCATCCTGCAAAAAACATCACTGCTGTAGGCGTTTTCCGTTTGCCCCTTTTCAACAAGTCTCTACTGGCTTTCAACACTCATCCTCTCGCCGGCAAGGCCAGTCTGCCTACAGAAGCAGTCCTTCGAAGCCTAGGTCCTTAAACCTGCTAGTAGGCTATAAGCCACAAACCCCACTTTGCTCTTCACTCATCCTTCACCACAATTCGATCGGCGCCCGTTCAACAAGTATCTCAGCATGCCCTTAGCACATCCTCCATCACGTAGGCCCTCTACAGTCTCCAAAGTCATCTACGGCGAAACGCAATACGGTCAATCCTTCACCTAGGCCCTCTACAGTCTCCAAATTAATTAAACGTCTGACCTTGTGTTCTTTAATATATAATCTTAATTATGTTAAGTTTAAATATGTAGAGGTCAATCAAAGAAATTCCTTTCCTCGCCGTTCGCAGACACCTGGGAATCATCAGGAATCGAAAAACACACGTGGTTTTCGAAAGAGAAACAAAAAGACAACTTACACATGTCACCATACACAAAGACATAGACACAATAGTACCATGAGACACATACAGAAGTATAATATTAACATATTACAGTACAACGTAGATGGCCTCACAAACAAAATCATGCAGCTTAGGGAATTCGTACACAAACAAAACATTCACATAGCACTTATACAAGAAACAAAACTAAAACGCACACACAAAACACCCACCATCCCTGACTTCACGGCGATCCGTCAAGATTGTACTGGAAGTCACGCACGGGGGTGGACTCATTACTTACATACGTAAAAGCATTAGCTACACTGATGTCACCCAAAACATTACAAACAATCCAAGCAGATAACACGATAGAAATACAGGCAGTTAACATTAAAACACGCGCAAAACACAACACCACACTAATCAACATTTACATCCCACCAGATAGTTCACCTCAGGTGCCAGCCAATTACAATCCACAGTTACACAATCTTGCCTCTCTCACTAATGTCATCTTAGGAGGAGACTTCAACGCCAAAGACACTAGTTGGTACCTGCACAACCAAAACAACACCAGAGGCGCCAACATAGCCACACAACTAAACAGCCTCTTCATTCTTAACAATACAGAAGAACATACACACATACCACATCAAGCAGGATACTCAAACTCCTCCCAGACATAACGTTCTGTTCCCCCTCACTAGCAACACATACACAATGGAGAACAGAAAAACGACTGTCATCAGACCACCTGCCCATCATCATTACAACACATTCTACACTCTGCCCCAACAGCCTTAGGCACACTTACAGAAATTACAAGAAAGCTGATTGGGAACAGTTCAAAATACAGACTGAGGAACAATTCACCACATTAAACAGCACACCCATCATAAACATCGATACAACACTCAAGACATTTAATCAGATTATCAATAATGCAAACAAATACATACAAAAGGGCAACATTAGGAAATACAACCCAAATTACACTAGAGAAATAGCCCACCTCATAAGGCAACGTAACAACCTCAAATATAACACACAAACACCACACACAGAAGCCATAAAACAGCAGATACAACAGCTCAACACAGAAATAAACAACAAACTCAAAGAAAAACAAACAGAAACATTCAGGGAATTCATAACAACACTAAACCACTCCACAGATACATACAGGCTATACAAGACTATAAACAGCATTACCCACTCTAACAGCGGCATTCACACCTCACACGCGGCTATCTGTCGCAGCCAAAATAATATCCCAACATACACACAACAAGCTAACATTCTAGTTAATCACTACGCAAAGATAAGTCACTTAAACAGAGACAACAACCAGAAACATGCAGACAGACAAACAGCCAGACACAAGAAAACCTACAGACTCGACATGACCATTACACCCTTCAATACAGACCAGACCACCAAGATCATCAAAAACATTAAGAATTCGAAGGCTACTGGACCAGACAACATATCTAACATACACCTTAAACACTTGGGCCCACAAGGAATATTAGCTCTCACAAATATCAGCACATATTCATACCAACACTGTATTATTCCTGACATATGGAAACAAGGTAAAATTATTACACTACTCAAACCAAACAAAAATCCAACAGAACCAGCTTCCTATAGACCCATTACTTTACTATGCACACCTTCCAAAGTAACAGAAAGACTAATCTTACAAATCACCAACCCACACATACCACTATCGCCTACTCAACATGGATTCAGACCTCACCACTCAACCACGACATTACTCACTAACCTCACGCAGCACATCATGGATGGCATCAACTCCAGAAGACCAGCTCAACGTACACTATTAGCAACAATAGACATTAGTAAAGCATTTGATGCTATCCCACGCTTCCCTCTCATAAACAAAATACTCAACACAAACATGCACAATAACACCAAAAGGTGGCTGAGCAACTATCTCTCAGGAAGATACTCACATGTCACATTTAATGGCAAGTCATCCAAAAACAAGCTTTTTCCGAACGGGGTCCCTCAAGGCTCTGTTCTCTCACCAACACTCTTCAACTTATACATGCATGACATTCCAACACCCATAGATAACAAGCTTACCTTATCATCATATGCAGATGATATCACTCTAACATCCACCCACAACAACATCGACACCGCTACAAATAACCTACAAACATACATAAACAGTATACAAGACTGGCTCACACACAATAGACTCAAAGTAGCGCCCACAAAATCAACCATCACCTTGCTTACAAGCAACACAAAAGAACACCAGGTAATTCCACAGCTTACACTAAACAACATCAACATTCCACACACTCACAGAACCAAAATACTTGGTGTCACATACAACACATCATTATCTTTTGCAAACCACATTCAGGACATTAAAACCAAATGTACGTCAAGACTTAACACGCTTAGGGTACTAACAGGCACAAACTTTGGACACCAGCAGGAAACAACATCACTCATATACAAACAATATATTCGCTCAGTTATGGACTATGCTAGCCCATGCTGGGCACCCATTATCTCAAACACACACATAAACACCTTACAAACAATACAAAACAACGCACTTCGTATCATTACAGGATGCACTCAAACAACACCAATAGAACACCTGCACACAGAAACAAAAATACTAAAAGTTAGGGAACATTTAGACATGAGGGGAACACAATTCATGGCAGCAGCGACAACTAACCCACAACACCCTTGCCACTACATGTACAATCATGCACCAACACCTCGCACCATTAAGGTAACACCAGAGAGATATTATAACGAAATACTCCATTCCATACCACGCCCCACAGACATCACACAGTACAGAAAACACATACACACACACCTAACCCACAAAGCACTGACACGACTCGGTCCGAATGCGGTCCTAGGTGCGAAGCCGCCACCCATTAACAGGTCAGAGATCAGCCTGAGCAGATCGGATCGAGTTAACTTAGCACGATTCCGATGTGGACATCACCCAAACTTACGGACATATAAACACAGACTAGACAACTCCATAGACGACACCTGCCACCTGTGCCAAGACACACCACAAACAATTGAACACATTATGACGGACTGTACCGCTCTAGCACAACAACGAACACAACACAACATCACTAGTGCGCTGAACCTCTGGTCCACTCCGGAGAGGGCGATCGGTTACCTGCGTGCCGCCGGCTTGCTCGATCAGGGTGGGCTGATCGGCTAAACAACAACAACAACAACAGTCTCCAAAGTCATCTACGGTACGGCGAAACGCAATACGGTCAAACCTTCATGTAGGTCTTCAGTCTCCAGAGTTATCCAGCGTCGCGGTAAGCTTCTCGTCGGCCTTCACTCGGCCTACAGTGTTTTGTTACGTCGTGCTTCCGCAAGCTCTGCCTAATCGCGTAGGGCATAAAAGCGTCTTCATTACCGTTTCAAACTAACTTTCTCGTTAAGACCGCAGTAGGCCTATTCAAGTGTTGTACCAATACTAGTTTTGTATCACTTTGTTATTGTGTTCATACGTATAATTTACTTATCCTGCATCTGATCGTTTATGTACTCCTTTATGCATTTTATTCTTAACGACCTAATCCATTTACTGTACCAACCGTACTTGCATTATTTAAGTTATCAATAAGCTTCATTATTTATTTTGTGTTCACCTCTGCACATCTCATTAGCCTATCCGAATTAGTGTACTTACTTAGAAATTGTCAAACCTAGGACTACAGTATAGGTCAGATCTTCTCCAAGCAGTGGCGTACTAAGGGGGGTGCGAGGGGGGCGGTCCGCCCCGGGTGACAGCCAGGAGGGGGGTGCCATTGGGAGAGTTGAAATACCAGTACAAATTTTCAAACCAAATTAAAAATTCGCCAAAGTAAGAAAAAAAATTTAAAAATGTTCAAACTATTACAACAGCTTAATGTTAATTTCCACTATAAAATAAATTTTTATTTTTATTGTCAATACAAAGTTTACAAACGAAAAATTAAATATTTGATAAAAATTACATCGAAAGGCGAACGTTTGTTGACGTTTTAGTCATCAGTTTGTTGAACATAGCCAGCTGGCTGCTACTGACATTCCAAGTCTTGTTCACTTGACACTGTGACTCCACATACATGAGGTATGTTTTATTAAATAATTATGATAAAGCATAAAGTCTGGTGTTTATAACAATATCATGGTACTTATACCAGTGTTCAGTAATTTTTGACAATGTGGTATCATAGTGATGTTTAAGTGTTTATAAATGCACCGTCGTGATGTTATAATACCCGGTAAATGCATCGTCGTGATGTTATAGAAACTCATGTTTATGAATGGTGGTCCCTGTGACTACTGGTTATCAGTAAAAAGACACAGGAAAGTCACACTTTGCACTATACTTTAGACTTGACTTTTTTCCTACAACCATGACTACTGAAGTAACGATGATGTGTATGACTGAGTGTGTTTTTTATGATGACTATGTGGTGATCTTACGATGGTGGTGGTGATATGACTGCATGATTTTTTTTAATGCAACTACATGGTGATGTTAAGACAGAGAGGGTGATGATGTGAGTGCATGGAGATGTGTTAATGCTTACATGCTTAATATAGTAAACACCGTTTCAGATTTACATCAACAACTACAGTATTATTCTATATTGAATTAGTACTAATGCTTATTGGTTTAGTCAAGTTCACGTTTGCGGAGTGCACTCATTTGGAAGCGTTTCTTCATGTGTGACTTTTTTTGGAACCTTGGAGAGCGTCTATTCCTTCTTTTCAGTCTCAACTCATCGATGGGAAGTGCTGATGGAGAATGTAGGCATGACAGTCAAAAGACTTTCCCAGACAAAATGGAGTGCTCATTATGACGCTGTGAAACCAGTGAAGGTAAATTTTGAAAAGCTGACCTCAACCCTTGAAGTACTGTGCGATCCCAAAGAAAATGTGGACACAAGAGGATCAGCTCAGATTTTGCTGTCTGCTGTATGTGATTTCTCTTTTTTGAGTTACCTTTCTTTCTGGTGTGAAGTCCTGGAAGAAATTAATCTCACACAAAAGTATTTGCAAACAGTTGGAATCAGCCTTGAAAAGTGCATTGTGAAGCTCCAAGCTCTAAAACTGTTTCTTGAAGATCAGCGCAATGAAATTGTGGAGAGGGCAGGGCCGGATTAACCATTAAGCAAAATAAGCCCGTGCTTAGGGCATCAAGGGAAGGGGGGCACCACAGAAATTTTCCATTGTCGGATTTACCATGGATTTATTATACTATTATAATCGCGGCTTATAGCCTATAAGCTGTTGAAAACTGAATTATATATATTCATATATAGTATTTATTTTTTTTCATTGTTTGAATTTGTAGTGAACAACAACCCTTTTGAGAGAATAAATATATTTCGTTGTAATCACACACTTTACGCTTTGCGTTATTATTTTGTTTATATCAAATCTTTGAGCGCCATATTAAAAATACATATAGATTAAAGGTATTCTCAGGGTTGTAAAAAGATGATTGATGCTTACCCAGAGGACTTGAACACTAATTTCTCTGCTGAGCTTCAGCAGTTTCACTCATATGTGTGCCATAAGTTCAGTGCAAAAAAAAATGTAAAAACAAGATTCAGTCATGCTGAACTTTATAAAATAATTGTAGAAGACAATATTGAGTGTGCCTTCCCAAATGTAGAAATTGCCTTTCGTATATTTTTAACATTAATGGTCACAAATTGCTCAGCTGAGCGTTCATTTTCTCAGTTGAAGTATATTAAAAATACTAACAGAACAACTATGCAACAAGGCAGGCTGGATGCCTTATCTCAACTAAGTATAGAAGCAGATGTGTTACGTAAGATTAGTTTTGAGGATCTGATCAAAGATTTTGCAATTAAAAAAAGTAGGAGAAAACTTTTCAAATATAAATGAAGTGGAAGTATACAAAAATAAACATTATTTTCCATCTTACTGTAAGTTTTGTTTCATTTCAAAAAATAAAATTTTATTTTATGGTTTATTTTTGTTTATATTTTGAATTACATATATATGGGGCACCAAAATCTTTTAAGTGCTTAGGGCCTCTAAAGGTCTTAATCCGGCCCTGGGAGAGGGCCATTCATTATGCAACTACAAAGTGTGAGGAAATGGACATTTCTATGGAGAGAAGAGGGAGAGTAAAGCTCCGAAAAAGGATGCCAGGAGAGATGGCAAAGGATGCTGGTCTCACATTGCCAGAGGAAGTAAAAAGGGTTATGTTTGAATGTCTTGATCGCTTTCATCAAGAATTGGAGATTCGTTCTAAGGCAATGGATCAAATTCTGTCAATCTTCGCTATTATTCAGCCAAACACTTTGGTTGTTGCAACAGAAGAAAAACTTCAGAAGTATATTCCAAATTTGAGTCAGATTTTCGATGAATTCTCTGATGAAGATATCACTGTGGAAATTGGTCGACTTCGGAGGCATTTGGAAGCTGCCAAAATCAGCGTTGAAGAGGCAAAGAAATGGACAGCATTGCAGTTTCTGGAGTTTATTGTGAAATGGGATTTTTGTGAATCTTTGCCAAGCTTGTCACTGTGTTTGAGATTCTTTTTGACTGTCTGTGTGTCTATTGCTTCATGTGAAAGAAGTTTTTCCAAATTGAAATTTATAAAAAATTTCTTTCGCTCGACCATGATGAGTCAGACAAGATTGACAAATCTGGCTTTACTTTCAATCGAACATGAATATGCAAAGAAGGTGAATTTTGATGAGGTCATTGATCAATTTGCAGAAATTAAGTCTCGAAAGCAGAGACTGTGAATCCGCTCTATTTACCTTTGAAGAATAGGCTGAGCGTTGAGACTGGATTTCCTCTGTTTTTTGTATAAAATAAAATGCAGTATTACCTGTTCACTGAATTTTTAATGTCCTGCATTTTTCTTATTTCCAATTTGCTTATGACAGTAGTGTACTGTTTAAAAATCTACTTGCAAACATAATATATTTTTCTGTGTGTTTAAATTTTAAAATTATTTATGGGGGGTGCCAAAGGAAGGATCCGCCCCGGGTGCCAAATACTTTAGGTACGCCCCTGTCTCCAAGGCTAATTTTTCACAAATAAGATATATACCAACATATCACATGGCCGTTTGTTGCCGTTTTTCACCACTGAATCGTGTCCCCGTTTAAAAACGACTGTAGATGTTTACATATTAATCAACAACAATCGAGATTTAAAAAGATTTGACATCTTGTCGCTGAATAGATTAATACATTTGATACATTTTCAAACCCAGATTGCTGCCGGTTAATGTGTTAATGGGTTTAATCGGTTTTTAGTGGGGCACAACTCAGCAATGAAAAACGGCAACAAATGGCCAAATGATTTGGGCTTTGGGCATGATACTTAATTAAAGATATTTCGCTTCAGAAAAATGCGACTTTTTGACGTAATATAATATTAACATAAAATGTTAATCAATTATCCGAATTAGAGATGTAACTAAGCTACCCACCTACGTAGGTCTATTAAGAAAACATGTCAAAGCTGGTTGTAAGACTGAAATCAGGATAAGTTCAGGCCCATTTTATGTCTACCACATTATTAGTATTAGAGGTTAGGCTAGATTTGTGATGTGGGGTTGGAAGGGTTAACTTAGAATATAATTTTAACCTTGTATCTTCTTAATGTGGGACAGTGCCCAACTGAGAGGTTTTCCAGAAATTTACCACATCTAATGCACATCTTAGTGGGTGTCTAGTCTAGCGTTACGGAACGTTACAAGGGGGTGGGGACTGGGGGTGTCACGTTTTAGCAAGAATAGCGTTACGTAATTTTTCAACGGCCCCAAAGTCTTAGAAAATTTAAGCTCTGTTAATGTTAGGGATTTTCGGTAAAATATTTGGAAAATTGCAAAAGGAAAAAGTTGCAGAATTTAACAAATGCATTGTATCTTCAGTAGTAAATAAATAAATAAATACTGTATATTCTTAGCTAAAGTTATGTAGGCTACTTTGGTAGTAGTAAATAGTTATATGTTAATTAGCCGACTTGAGATTGATGTTTTGCAAGATTTTATTATTATAAAATATAGCCTCATGACTTAAATAACCTTAATAGGCCCCAGTGGCTTCATGTTTTCCAAATGAAATGTAATATATATATATATATATATATATATATATATATATATATATATATATATATATATATATTATTACATTACATTTCATATATATATAAAAAACAAGTGAAGCAAATAAATTTTAAATAAAAAGTTGTTTCACTCCGCCCTAAAATATATATATATATATATATATATATATATATATATATATATATACAGGGTGTCCCATAAGTCCAGCATCATAGGATAAATTCATATTTTTCTATTTCTACAAACCATAATTCATATTTTTCTCTTTTTACAGGCCATAAGGTCTATGCTCGGGATGCCAATTTCCCGTCCATCATTCTGTTCAGTGACGAGGCTGTTTTTTATGGAAATGGTGAGGTAAATCGACAGAACACCCGCTACTAGTCTCAAAACAACCCTCACTAGTATACCTCTTCAAAGGAACAAGGTGCATCTCGGGTGATGGTATGATGTGGCGTTTGGAAGGATCGCATAATAGGCCTCCTCTTTTTCGATGAACATGTCACTGGAGGCACCTACCTACGTATGCTCAAGGAAGAAACATTTCCCAGTGTCTTGAACGAAGAAGGAAATTTCCCAACATGGTTCCAGCAAGACGGCGCTCCTGCACATTACAGCACCCAAGTAAGGGAATACCTGTACCAACAATAACAATTCCCTGGTCATTGGATAGGACGTCGAGGGCCTGTGGAATGGCCAGCTAGAAGCCCAGATCTCACGCCACTAGATTTTTATCTCTAGGGCCACTTGAAAGCGCTGGTATACGTAGAGAAAATTAGGAGTGTTGAACATTTGCGGCAGCGCATTATTGGGGCATGTAACACCATTACTTCTGACATCATTCACCGTGTGCTTGCTGACTGGGTATCACGTCTGAATTTGCGTATTGAAAACAATGGTGGACATATTGAGCACGTTCTGTAAATGAACCTTAAAACCTTAAAGCAAAATGGTTTTAATTTTAATGGTTTTAATATTGTATTGATGTAATTTTCACTTTTCACTTTTTACTTTTGTTTTAAGGTTTTAAGACTTAATTCACTGATGATGACAAAAGAATTGTCGAAACGTCTGAAGTACAAATAAATGAAAATGTTTGCCGTTGTGTTGATCCTTCTGTTCATCTATAAGCTCCGTTTCCCTAAGGAGAAGTCAATAGCTTTGATATATATATATAATATATATATATATATATATATATATATATATATATATATATATATATATATTAAGGTGGTCCATAATTTCACTTTTTGAAATTTTTAATGGTCCAACATGCTAATGTTATGGGCATTGGTGCAAGAAACAACATGGTTATCATTTTTGGAGTTCCGTTAATATTAGACCCCCCACCTCACCCCTAATTTATATTGCATAGTAAAAAACTGAGTAAAAACGATATCTTTTAAGCATTTTTTTAAGATTAATCATATTTAATCTTAAATAAAAGCATACATATTGCATATCAATTTATTCAGAAATCAACCTTGCACATTTCGGTGTATAAATTGATTATTTATTCGTAATAGTATACATAGAAATGTTCTATAACAGCTGATTAAGCCAATATTTTATGTTTTTCAGATATCCAATGATGTATATAGTATATGATGCATTTTTCACTTGGTTGATTCTAATCTTATTTTAAATGAATATCATGGCTACTCCTAAGAAATTAAATATAAAGTTAATAAAAAGCAGTTATGATCCAATTAATTATTGATAATCTTAAAGATGAACTGATTCCTACAGAACTATTCCATTTACCATCCCAATCAGATGCACTTCAGCATTTCTGTCATTTAAAAAGAAATGATATGGTTATGAACAATAAAGAAGAGGCTGCAACAGTTGTACTTAATAAAGTTAAAAAATTCTGGGACTTAGCTGGCATTAAAACGCAAGATATTTCCAAAAGCAGAAGACCAAAAGAAAAGATTCTGACTTTAGTTAATGAGTATGAAACACTGAAAAAACACAAAAACAGGAATACTTTCGAAGATAAAAAGGATATTTTTTGTAAAAAATGAGATATGCTATTGGATATATCGGCAGCAGATGCTATTGAAACAATAATGAAAGACAGAATGAGAACAAGAAGAAACAAAAGCGAAGATATAAAATTCCTTGAAGATCAAAGAACTATTCGGAATATGTACATTCTCCAGCCTTGATAAGTCTTATGTAACTCGGACAGAAAGACGAAACCAAAGAATTCGACATGACGTAGAGAGAAAAGAAAAACTCTTAGCAGACATGGATGCAGGACCCAGTGGTGAACAAATGAATATCCCACCTGATGATGACATTCTTATAGATAATGATGAATCAAGTAATGAATCAAATGATTCCGACTTTCAACCTTCGGCTCAAAGAAATCCTAAAAAAAGAATTCGCATTTTCGATTCTCAAATGGTTTCTGACACGGCTGATGGGCTGAATCTCTCGCATAGCCAAAGAACAGTTTACGCTGCAGCAGTTGCCTCAGAATTAAATATAAATATACATGACATGAGCCTGTCAAAGTCTACTTCTAAACGTTCATGTAAAAATAGAAGAGCATCTAGTGCAAAACAACTTACGGCATCATTCAATCCTCCAGAGCATTGCATTGTTCATTGGGACAGTAAATTAATATTGAAAACTACAACTGACAAAAAGGAAGAAAGAATGGCAATCATTGTTTCTGGTTCTCCGGGTTTAAAAGAAGGCAACATTTTATCAATCCCAACTATAGATAATAGCAAGGGCAAGACACAGGCCGAATGTGCATTCAGAACTATCTCTGAATGGAATATTGATAAAAATATTCGCGGTATGGTTTTTGATACAACAGCATCGAATTCTGGATGGAGACAGGGAGCGTGTAAGATCCTAGAAGAAATGATTGGGACTCAATTACTGTGGCTAGCATGTAGACATCATCTATACAAGCGCATTTTGTGCTCAGTCTATACAAGTCTCTTCAGAAGTACAACGTCCCTTGAAAATGAAATGTTTAAAAGCTTCAGATTAAATATTTGGCCAAAATTGGACATAACACTACCAACAAAAAAAATAAAATTTAAAAATCGCCAATTGAGAGCCAAAGCTTCTGAGGTAAAAGATTTTCTAAAAGATGCACTTACAGTAATTCAGCCAGTTCACCTCTATTTCCCAGAGGCGACTACAGAGAATGTGCCGAGGTTGCTCTATTACTTCTTGGGGAAAACGTCTCAAACACTGGTGTGAGGTGGGCTAAGCCTGGGGCAGTACACTATGCGAGGTGGATGCCATCTGTATTGTATCCAGCAAAGATGTACGCATTCTCTGAGCAAGCTGGGTATGATTCAAATATGATAGCAGAACTAGAGAGAATGTACATATTCAACTGCCTCTACTACGGGGCTCCAATAAACCTTAGCCCCCCCGCCCATGGCCTAAACCATTAGAGGTACAGTAAAACTAAACATACCTTACAAAAGAGAATTTAATTCTGCATTTAACGAGAAACAATTAAAACTTGGTGTTCCCGCCATTAGCTTCCAAGACAGCCTGAATTCGCTTTGGGTAGCTTGCCAAAAGTGACGTGAATAGATCTTGATCGTTACGCAAATTTACTAAAACAGTTTCAATGTGTTGCGTCATTGTATCCTTCGAAAATCGATTTGCTGCAGGTTCTTGAAACAAGAGACATTCAACCTTGTCCTTTATAACTGATCTAATGTGTTCACAGACGTTCAGGTGAGGAGAATTTCCTGGCCATTCTTCATTTCCAAAGAAATCGGTCTCATGGTTCCGCAACAACTATTGAGTGGCTAATGCCTTAAAGCAGGGGGCCTTATCGTGCAGAAGTGTGACCTGATCGACATCCATAACATTGTTTGGGTTTCTTAGAAAAGGAATGACATGCTGGGATAGAATAATATCACGAAAATACTGTCCATCCCAACTCTGACCATTTGGCTTCAGCACCCACATGAGCTTCTTTGCAGTGAACAAAACAAACACACGAACACAGTCTGGACTTTTTAAAAATTCGCGATAATGTTCATTGTCATCGATTTCATCTGGTGTTGTGGCCCACACTCGATCATTTTGGTAGTTAGGCCGACGTGTTACGTAAACAAAAAATTCATCGGAGACAGCTAAATGCATGAAATCATCCACATCCCAATCTTCAAGATAATGGGCAAACCACATTCTGTCATCGCTGTTAAGTTGAGTTTTTCTTGGCTTTTGAGGTTCATGCCAAGGCTTTAAACCTTGCCTATGACGGTACAGTCGAATGATCTCACCACTAACGATCTTTCCTCTCAACACTTCGATCTCTCTAGAAAGTTTAGCACAGCTGTTTTTCCGCTTACGCGTGCCGCTTTCAATGATGTCCTTTGTTTCCTGAGAGAGTGGCAAATTTGGGCGCCCAGATTTGGTTGTATCCATTTCACATTCATCCAAAGTTTTATTCCAATTTCTTTTGACGAAGTCCTCACTTCTTCGCAACTTTTTGGCAACCCATAAACGTGTTATAAAGGTGGCTCCAGCATCACGAGCTTCCCGAAATGTTATTGCTCGTATGCGATCTATCACACGTTGCCTCTCCGAATCACCAATTAATTGAGAAGCCATTATATTATCACTTCATCAGCTAGAGTAATTTTAATACCTGCAATAAATAAAGAATTTTATATATTTTTATAATCACTAAAAACTATTTCGATATAAGTAAACATGTAAGCTGCAAATGGGGGGCTAAGGTTTTTTGGAACCCCTTTTATAAAACCTTGGTTGCTTGCTTTCGTCGCCTGTGATGCACCTGTCAACGATTTAAATCTTTTTAATGAACTCATTGAATATAAAAATTATGATCACGATGTAGCATCCAGTGCTCTTAAGGGATTAAATGGTCAGCTATGGTATCTGACTGAGGAACTAGTACCACTTGCTTTGTTTTCCCCGGCAAATTTGAGATGCAGAAAAAAGTCTGATTGCAAAGTCAATGAAGAAAGTCTGTAAAATCAACCCGCAACACCCTCCTCCCAAAGGTCAGCCAATCTTCCCTAAGCTAACAAATACAACTAAGCTGTATCACTTAGTTGGTAAGGGTTCTTCAATTGTTTTCCAATGCTTGGGTACTAGTGGTGACTGGCTAAATGAACCTGTTACTTCTTGGAAAAATTGCAAATCTTTCCAAGTTATGGAGAACTTTGTCAAAAATATGAAAGTTGTGAATGATCCTGCCGAGCGAGCAATCAAGCTGATTGAAGATTTCAAAGACAGAATTGTTAATGATGAATCACAAAAACAATTTCTGGTAAAAGTTATAGAGCAACATCGACGCCTTCTTCCAGACTTCAAGAAAAAATCTTTGGCTGAAATGTATAATTATGTTAAGTGAGCGTTTATTGTGTAATGTTATGCAGAAGTATTTATCTTTTTAATTAAACTTTGGTATAATTTTTTAGTCATTGTAAAAGGAATTCATTTTTGTTTAAAAATAAATGCAAAAAAAAAAAGATGGGGACCTGGAATCAGGTTTGTTCCTACTCGAAATATACTGTAGCTGGCTTGATAAGCTGGTCTAATCTCGAGCCCATCGCCGCGAAGCTGCCTGGGATGATGCTTCAGGGTGACGGTAACACCCCTAGAATATATAATTAATTAAAATAATATATTATTACCAAGAAAAAATAATATAGTCATATGTTTATTCACAGAGAAGCAGCGGGAAAACTTTCGTTTTCTCAGTCAAATTTTTAGGTCCCATATAAATTGGGGGTGGGGGTGGTCTGATATTACGGGAACTCCAAAAACTGGTAACTATGTTGTTTCTTGCATCAATGCCCACAACATTAGCCCGTTGGACCATTAAAAATTTTAAAAAGTGAAATTATGGACCACCCTAATATATATATATATATATATATATATATATATATATATATATATATATATATTCACTTGTTTTTTGGTGTATTAGAACATAAAAATGATGTATTCAGTCATTTAATGTTTGTAACTCAAACCAGCTCTTGCATTTTTACATAAAAGCAAAATGGCCATCAGCCGGTTGTCCATAAATAAAAATATGCTCATAACATAAAAACTAAGTGTTCTATAAAAAAAATAATTGAAGAAAAACGCTTTATAATGCAAAATTATACTTAAAAAACACCATTGTGCATACATTGTATTGAAATAAAATTGTATCTGGTCTCACTTGGTTGGATGCCGTAAAATCAATTACATTTGAATGCGATATAAAACCCGTTCATCTCATATATTATTATTATTTTTTCAGGAGAGGCATCAGCTCCTTTTTGGTTTCAAGTGAGGGAAGCAGAGAGCGACTTTTTATTCTTGACCTAATAAATCCGTCTCTTGATTCCTGTGATATTACTGATGCTGATGCATCTGTAACCAACTTCATGGCTCTTTCGACGTTCTGTGTGTGAATGGGGTATTGCTCAACTTTGAAACATTTTGTTTCGTACTCAAGCAGTTCTTCATCACACAATTTAGAAGTGAGAGGTGGTTCACTGATATCATTCCTATCCCAGAAGATGATGTCTGTCCATTGTAATGCTTTGAAGTTCAATTCTGGTTCTCCAAATTCTCTGATTTTCCTTGTATTGGCTTCCCTACACCTTCGTGTCTGTATTATTCGATCGATTGCAACTTTGCGTAGCTTTTGTTCACTATCTGAGAGCATTGATAGAAGGATATTTTCTGAGTGAGCAAAATAGGCATTCCGTGATATATACTGTAAGGTTGGACAACTTTTTGTATATCTTGGAGTAATAGGTTGAACCTTTTTATCGCATCAAAGATATGTTTGGGTCCATCAGGCAGATACGGTTTAAATTTTATATTGAACCAGTTCGGACCATAGTTTGTTACTATGAACAGAACAAGGCTACTTAACTCTCTGGAAGGATTCTTTTGGGAGACATAATAACGACATAGTCCGTTAGCTAGAGTTAACGATCTAGAGTTGTTAAGAGGACCAGGCTTGAGTTTCTCTAGGCTTCCGTCAACATATTCTTCTCTTATGGCCCCAATTATTCTGAACATGTATTGTTGATCATTACTTAATTCTTCTATGAGCTCATGTGTGAGAACTGGGATGTTATCGGCCCCATTCGTAATTGGGAAGAACTTTACCACCGGCATCTCATGGCAAGTCTTAAGAGCATTACCAATCGATCCACTGAATGATCTTGGCCCAGTTATTTTCCTGTCGTATCGCTCAAACAGATGCCTTAAGGGAAGTTCATTTGTATGTCATATACAAATGCTCCATTGCAATGGTCGGTTCAGCTTCTGCTCGATGAAATGGATTATGCCACCTTTAGACCCATTGTTGACATTCGTACTGTCACACCCTTTCACCTGGAGATTCTGGTCTAGTGTCACTTCATTCAAGTAAGCGAACAACGATTCAGATACATCACTTGCTTTTCCAGATTTAGGGCTCAAATGGTTAAGGTATTCTCTACCAGGCTCACTCAATAGTACATAATGTTCTTCAACAATTAGATCCTGGTACCATTTACCATCTTTATTTGTCTTTACCAACGTCTTGTCTTTCCTCCCATCAAAATATAAAGCTTTAACATCATAACTTTGTGCAGCTTCAACTTGTAATGTTTTTCGCAATTTCTGTCTCTCTCTTCTCACCTTACTTCGATCAATAAAAAAGTCATTGTCTTTTTCGGTAATGACACCCAAATCCACAAAATAGCTGAAGCAATGGCCGATGCAGCCCTATCTGAAACACCAAATCTGTCGGCTTCCATGGCGAGATTGGGTAAAGGGGCTCTCATTTGAATGTTGCAGCATTCATATTCAGACTCAGTTGAACTTTCTTCGGTACTAGAGAAATCAGTATTAGTATCAGGTGAAAGCACATCATGAATGACTATCTCTTCGAATTCTTCATGCATGATTATTTTTCTTCGCTTACTTCCTTGTTGCTCCTTCAACTTTCTTGCATTTCTTTTTGTTATAGATCTTGAAAGGGTAACATCCACACCTCCAATCACCATATTTCGCATAGTCCTCTGATCCTCAAGGAATTCCAGTTCTTCTTTGGGTATTCTTGATTCTTTTGGACAAACACAAATAATGTTTTTATTTACATCTGCTTTTTCGGCAGCCAAAATCTTGGTGCGAAACGAAGTTGCATTTACAGGCACAAATGTCAAAGAGTTCTACCAATGATTTTTTTAATAATTCAATAAGCTTCGCACTGCTTTTGGATCGATTGAGTTGCGTAACCTTGTCGGTAAAGCGTTTCAGCTTGGTAATTATGGATTTTTTATTCATTGAGGTTATTGATGAACGTTTCCACACTTCGACCAATGCTTCTGCTAACGTTTCGAGAATATCATTATTTGTTAATTTTGCAGATGAGCCTTCCTTCAATAGAAGAAAATATCTCCCAACCTGCATATTAGAGGGTAAGACATTATGTGGCAATTCACTTGGAATTCCGAACAGAAAATGTTTCACCGACTGCCTAGTTAGTAGGAATTTTGCCATATTTAGATCTGAGGTTAAATTTCTACAGAAATATCACATGAAAATCTGAAAAAATACAAAACACAAAACACGGAATTAATTAAAACAAATTATATACAATTTCTAAAACTAAAATGTAAACATATTTTACTCAATAGTCTTTGTAGCCACCCATGCTACAATATGCAGCATGCGGCTCCTACCCCCATCCCTCATCAGCCATATGCAAAATGTCATTGACCTCGAGTGAGACTAATATTTAGATAAGCGTCTGTGTGTTCTTAAGTAGTTGGTGATTAGTAAATATCGCTTGTGTTGTGTGAATATATTTACTCGTTATCATAGTTATAACCAAATAACCAGAGCTGGGCAGTAACGCGTTACAAATAACGGCCGTTACGTAACGCGGTACTTTTTTAGTAACGGTAGCGGTAACGGCGTTACATTTCAAATCAAGTAACTCTTTCAGTAACGACGTTACGTTTTTAAGGAAATACATTCGTTAGTCGTTACTCGTTACTTTTTATCGTAGCTCGCAATTATGATAGTTTCTTTCGATCCTCACTCATTATTCATTAACCGTTAAAAGTTTGTCCCTTCACTATGAGCGAGGTGTGCATGTTGGCCGTTGGCATGCTGGCAGCCTACTCCCATCCACCCTCTCTCCCTACACTGACAGCACTGTCAAAGTAAAAAGGCGAAGAACCCTGGAGCAGGGAGGGGCCTAAGTTCAACAGAGGTTTCGTCATTCCTCTCATCTGGGCCTTCACGGCACGTTAGCTCTGCATCCTTTGCATCCACTAACTTTAAAAATATGTTTATTAAGCTTAACACTCCTATACCATCTAGTGCCGCTGTTGAGTGGTTTTTTTTCAGTAGGGAAGGATATACTGCGTCCGAAACGAGGCTCGCTCTTAGATGCAACTTTTGAGAAGCTTGTTTTCTTAAAGGCCAATAAAGATCTTTTGAATAATAGTTCTTAAGTTTGTATATTTAGCTAATAAATTTCAATTATCATTGCCATGCACAATAACTAATTTGATTAATTTCTTTAGTATTTCGTATTATTGTTACAACGAGTAACGGTGCCGTTACTCGTTACTTTTTAAAAATGGTAACTGTAACGATAACGGCGTTACATTTAGACTGTAGTAACGGTAACGGTAACGGCATTACATTTATAAAGTAACGAGCACAGCACTGCAAATAACGCACAATATAACGCGATATCTTCTCTCAAAAAACAATAGATATTATACTACGGGTCTTTCAAAATATGACTTTCCGCCATTTTGTTTTCGGCAAAAATGCGGCGGGTGGAGGGTCCTAAAAAGAAAATATTATCTTTTAAGAACTTCTAGAGGGTCAATATACCAAATCATGGGTAAGGCAAGACGGTTTAATATTTTCACCCCACCCTAAAATATATATATATATATATATATATATATATATTAGGGTGATTAAAAAAAATCAAAGTTTTTTTTTTAATTGTTCAACCTGTATTTTTGTTCCCTATGACAAAAAAGTAGTGTATGCCAAATTTGGTGAATTTTAAATAAAATTTATTATGTGCTTCCAGGCGTCAAAGTTTCCCTCTTTTTAAATTTGTTTGTTTTTACAACTTATGATTTTATGTTTAATTGTTTATATTTCAGAATTTTTAATTAATGGTTTATATACTAGCTTGCTTTTAATTGTTGCTTGGAACTCGTAATTTTGATACCAATTAATCGATTATGGAAGCTAGGCCTAACTCACCATCACCCAGTTGCTCATTTGGGAGAAGTTCTACAAGAAAAGAAACTGAAGTATGGCTAGTTGGGCAGCCCTCTGCAGTACTAAAAACATCCGTATTACCATCAGAGAAGGAAATGATGGCCCTCTTCATGTACTACAGAAATGTTAAAAAGCAAGACATTAGAGAATCATGCTGCTCTAATGCAGATGATGTGCTAGCAGTTTGGAAAAAAGCAGGAATACCAGCAAAACAAAGAATACATGTAGTAGATAAAATTCAAGGAATACTGAAGGAATGACAGCTGCTTAAGAAAAACAAAGCAAACAAATTGAAAAGATCACAAAATTTAAATAATAAAGAAGAAAAATGGAAAGATAAACTGGAAAACTTATTTGACATTGCTCATGAGAATGCTATGCAGCTTATAAAAATAGAAGATGATAAGAAATTCTTGAAAATGCAACGTGAGAAAGGACGTCATGGAAAAATGGGTACCATTGATAAGGCTGTTGCTAAAAAAGAGCAAAGAGCAGCAGAAAAGCAACAACGTTATGAAAAGAGGAAAGCAGAAGAAGAGATCAAAATAAAGAAGAATGAAGAGGCTGTCATACTCACCAGTACATCATCAGAATCAGAAGAGAGTAAAAGTGATGAATCTGGTTTCTGTGCTGCACAACCTTCAACATGGAAAAGTAAGGTTGGCAAACGTAGAAAATTGTTTGATGATAAATTATTAGGAAGTCTTGATGTTGCAAAATTGAGTGACAGAAATGCGTCTCTTTTTAATGCAAACAATCAGACATCGCTTGAATGGGACATCTGCGAACAAATAAAATGCATGTGTTTCAATACAACGGCAGCCAATACTGGTCCTAGAAATGGTGCAGCTATTCTTCTAGAACAAAAATTCGACAACGATTTATTGTGGCTGGCATGTCGACACCATATATTTGAAATTATGCTGGAAGCTGTTGTTTCAAAGTCTTTATCACCATCTTCTGGCCCAGATATAGTCCTTTTTAAGAAGTTCAGAGAAAAATGGTCAAGCATTAATAAGGAGGACTACGAAACAGCATTATCAGATCCAGATATCTATGAAAATATTCATGACATCAAAGATGACATAATTATATTTGCAACAAATCAACTAGATACATTCCAACCAAGAGACGATTACCTAGAACTATTGCAGTTAACAATTATTTTTTGGGGAGGTGAACCAAAAGGTGGAATCAAATTTAAACATCCAGCGGGACTTCATCGGGCTAGGTGGATGGCCAAAATTACATATTCATTAAAAAATTTTATGTTCAAATCTCAGTTCAAAATTTCAGTAAAAGACAAAAAAGGACTAAAAGACATCTGTCTATTTGCTACTCGGTTATATGTAAAGGCATGGTTTACAGCTCCTGTGCCATCTTGCGCTCCTCGTCTTGCTCTGGAATTATTACAGAATCTTGTAGTCTACAAACAAATAAATGACACAATTGCATTTGTTGCTATTAAAAAACTGTTAGGTCACCTCTGGTACCTATCAGAAGAACTGGTAGCCTTGGCCTTTTATGATGATGAAGTGCCTACTGAAACGAAAAACAAAATTGTAAAGGCCTTGCAAAATACAACAGAAACTCTTCCTGCAAAACGGGCTTCTCTAGATCCTGCACTTATTCCAACGAAGAAATTAGAAGATTTTGTCATCAAATACTCAAAGATTCTTTACAATAACAGAATTTAGTTCAAAATTTTTACTCAAAGATGCTAAAGAATGGCATAATGATGAAGAGTATAACTCCGCTAAGAAATCTATCAAACAGTGGAAAGTCGTGAATGATATAGCGGAAAGAGGAGTAAAATTAATGGATGAATATAATAAAATACTAACACATGACGAAGATCAAAAACAATTCTTGCTACAAGTAGTGAAAAACTACAGGGCTGTTTACTCTGATAGAAAGAAAGAAACATTATGCATGCTTGTGGTTATGGTAGGACCTACGGGGGAGCTTTCCACATTAAAAAAAGCAATGCGCCTTGTACTGTACCCCCTGGGTGGTGTGGAAAAATTTGACAATTTGAGTCGTTCTGTCAATTTTTAATTGCTGGTAGCAACCCCTAAAAATTAAAAATTTGCTAAAATATTTTAGGATAGTTGGTTTTATGCTGAAATGAACCATTTAAAGGGTTGAACACATTAAAATATTAAAAAAAATTTTTTACCCCCATATTTGAATCACCCTAATATATATATATATATATATATATATATATATATATATATATATATATATATATATATATATATATATGTGTGTGTGTGTGTGTGCGGCATTCAGCGGCCGTGTGAGAGAGACTTTGTTCTGAAAAAAATTAGAGAAACTGCGATGAACGAATTCAATAAACTTAAGTTTTTGAACTTCCAAAAGTTAAAGGGCAAACGAAATTTCAAACACCAGTTTTTGAAAATAGGTGCTGGAAAGACGGCGTGAGAAATTGCTCTCTGGAAGTAAATCCAAATGTTGAGTTATTTACTGTGTGTATATATATCTATTAGTATATCTTCTCATTAACGAATTAGGCTATTTTTCACATTTTTTCTGTATTTCATGAAAGGCACTTGATTTTTGGCGAATTTTACGTTTTCCAAATGTATTATTTCCAAATGTATTTCCAAATGTAATAGAGGGTATACATAGTGCAAAAAATATTGCAGAACTGTGGAAAAACCATTATAAAACCCTATTTAATTGTATCGGAGGGAGTCGGGGATAGATTAAATATATGCCTAAATGTAGAACGTTCTGAGGAGCTACTAATTAATGACTCAGAAATCTGGCAAGCTATTCATAAGTTAGATGATAACAAAAGTTGTGGACAAGATGGCATACAAGCAGAACATTTAAAATGTTGTAGCCCTCGTATAATACCTATGCTTGCAATGTGTTTCACAAGCTGTATGATACATGGGTACTTGCCACAGTCCATTTTGTCAGTTGTATTGTTACCAGTTGTTAAAAATAAGGGTGTTAGTATCTGTAATAAGAATAATTACACGGCGTTCCCACGTATTAAGCAAATTACATTTTCTCCAATGTTTTCAAAAGTTTTTCCCCGATTTCAATGAAATTTGTAGCAAATAATCACTAATATATAGCAGCATTGATGGTATTCATTTCGATAAAATATTTTGATAATTAAAATAATTATCTCATTTTATTGAAAAATATGTAAAATATTGTGTTCCGAATTATTAAGCAAGTATTCTATTTACGGATCTAAATGGTGAAAATGGGTAAGAAGAAGGATTTTACATTAACTGAGAAAAGAAAAATAGTCAAGTTACTCACTGAAAATATAAAATCTATTGAAATTGCGAAGCAGTTTGGCAGAGCTTATCGAACTGTAAACAAGTTTGTAGCGGAGGGTACCAAACTGAGGCAGCGAAGTGATAAAGAAGCTATAAGAAAAGTGACAAGGCGGCAGATATCTGTAATCAAGCGCAAACTGCAAAGCATCCATTGTCCTTAAGTAAAGAGGTTTTTGAGCAGGCTGGCATACATAATGTACCAAGAACATCTCGATGTGGAATCCTCCAAACAATTGACAAGACGTGTAAACCTACGATTCAGTCACCATTAACACCCAGGTACAAGAAGCAGCGTGTTGAATGGGCGCGTCAGTACGTGAAAACAGATTTTAATACTGTATTGTTAACCGATGAATGAAGAGCAACCTTTGAGGGATCTGATGGTTGGTCAAGAAGATGGATTGTTAATTCTTGAGTCTGCCATTATCCAACTTACAAATAACTTCAACATAAGCAAAGGTCTTTTTCAACTCGATCCTGTTGTTTTGAATTCCTTCGGAACAGATTTGGATAAGAAGGGTAGAACGCTAAATCTTTGGTAAACTTGTATGCTACCCTTATAACTTTTATTTTTAAATTTATTTTTATATACATCGAACTTAAACAAGAAGGGCAGAGTGCTAAAACCCGGGCAGATTTCCAGTATAAATTTATATATATTTTTTTAATTATCTATAACATTGGTTGGAAACAATTCATTTGATCTTGTGCTAAAAATCGGTAGTTTTTCCTTACAAATTTGTATGCTCCTCCCACAATCCTTTAATGTTTAATTTTTAATTTGTATTTTTATTTCTCCGTTTATTGTATATATATATATATATATATATATATATATATATATATATATTTTCTGTAACCTATATATAGGCTGTAACTCTTTATGTATTTCAGTGTTCCTGAGGATGTCATTAGACGAAAGCGCTTGAGCACCATTCTGTGTTTCCTTTCCTTCGTGGTTTTATTCATCATATATATATATATTAGGTCATCCCATAAGTAATGCGGCATTTTTTTATTTTTTGTTTTTTCCATTTTTATCATTATTTTACGGATAGAAATCAAGCAACTCTTTGAAGTTATTTATATTTAAATAAATATTTATTTAAATATAAATAACTTCAAAGAGTTGTTTGATTTCTATCCGTAAAATAATGATAAAAATGGAAAAAAAAAAAATTAAAAAATGCCGCATTACTTATGGGATGACCTAATATATATATATATACAGGGCCGGTTTAACCATAGGCGAACTAGGCGGTCGCCTAGGGCAACACAATACCGAGGGCAACATGTTTGCCAAACATGTTTAATGAGTCTATAGTCTATAGTCCAGTGGTTCCCAACCAGTTTTGGCTTATGGCCCCCCTTAGGAACCTTATTTTTTCCCGTGGCCCCCATAAGCATTATTTTCAGTAGGTAATATGCAGATTTAACTCTATTTTACAAAATAACATTTTCCTGTGGCCCCCTTCAAATGTGTCATGGCCCCCAGGGAGCCATATGGCCCCCGGTTGGGAAACACTCTATACCACTATTAAGCACTATTTCAATGGAACAATGAATTCAGATTCTAGCATTATAATTTTGCATTCGCATTATATGTGATTGCTTAACTTCCAAAGTATCTTGCTCAGCATATGGTGATATATATATATATATATATATATATATATATATATATATATATATATATATATATATATATATATATATATATATATATATATATATATATATATGTGTGTGTGTGTGTGTGTGTTGTAATGAGATTTGTGACAATTTTGGAGTTTGGATATTGCGTTTGTGACAAAAAAAAAATTTATACCCCTGGTGGATAATTCACAAAATCCAAAACAGTGGTGAGGCCGGCAATGTTGTATGGAATGGAGACTGTGCCAATGAAGAAGAGCAATGAAAGAAAAATCGATGTGGCTGAAATGAAGATGTTGAGATGGATGTGTGGAGTGACGAGGAGGGATAGGGTCAGAAATGAGCATATAAGAGGAACAGTGAAGGTGGCGGAAGCATCTAAGAAGGTGCAGGAGGCCAGGCTGAGGTGGTATGGACACGTCAGGAGAAGAGAGGAGGAGTATGCGGGGCGCAGAGTGCTGGAGATGGAGTTGCCGGGACGGAGAAGAAGAGGAAGACCGAAGACGAGATGGAGGGACTGTGTGGTGGCGGACATCAGGGAGAAGGACTTGGAGGAGGACGTGGTATACGACAGAGGAGAGTGGAGAAGACGAACCAAAAACAGCGACCCCATGTAAAGATGGGATAATAAGCTGCGGAAGAAGAAAGAAAGAAAGGTGGATAATTCACTGATGTTTTATTTTTTTTCTAGGTACAACTTTGAAATTTCACTGAAGACTGAAATTTGACTGTGACCTAAAATGGCAGACAGACGAAAACCGTCGTCTGGGGCACAGAATCGTAAACGGAAGGCCGAGAAAGAAAAAGAGCAAAAAGAAATTGAGGGGTCGTTTCTGAAGTATCTTCGCCCTAAACCACAAGATGACAGTTCAAAAGATGTACCGAAGGCTTCCGGTTCCCGAGATACTGATCTCACTATTTTACCAACAACGGCTGTCAGGGCCGTTTCCTGGCATAAGCAGACTAAGCGGCCGCTTAGGGCCCCGCTGCTACTAGGGGGCCTCTAGACAGGCTCCCAGGTCATAGCTCAGTGGGCAAGAATAGGAATATAGCTGAAGTTATTATTAATATTATTGTTATTATTATTATTATCCTTATTATTATTATTATTATTATTATTATTATTATTATTATTATTATTGTCGTATTAATTAAAGTTTTTGTCTGAGACAAATGGGTAAATATTTGGCTGGACACAGGGGCTACATTTTTTATCAAAATTACATTTTTTTAGTGTAGTTTTCTCTGTTTTGTTCGAATCTGATACCCATTTCTTGTGCAAATGAATAGAAACTATTTTTTTTTCCATTCCAAAATATGGAGTTTCTACTCATTTGCACAAGAAATGTGTGTCAAATTCCAACAAAGCAGAGAAAACAACACCAGGTAAATGTAATTCTGATAAAAAACTAGCTAACCTAACTAAATTAACTAACCTAACCAACCTAACCTAACCTGCTAACAGGTTAGGTTAGGTTGGTAAGGTTAGTGCAGATATGCATTAATAAACAATAGGTTTTGCCACGGCTGAATGCGGGATTTCCCTTACCACGTCCCAGAATAGGCACTCACGGAGAGATTACACCTGGTTACACGCTTATTCTTGGGGTTTGTTTTCTGCTGGTGACAATAGTATATATGTTGGTCCGCGTGATAAGAACAGGAATTGTTACATTTCGGGCATATGCACACAAGCGGGCAGAACTCCGTGGCGTTTAAAACAATCCACCGCTGCTTCGTTATTTTCAAAATATTTAGAAATGGCGCGGTAATACTCAATCTCGCAACCGTCACATTCAAAACCTTCACTAGCTTCAGCCATTGTTCTCAAACTGCGTGAAGCAAAGGAAATTCCTATGGCGCACGTCGCAAAAAGTGTCTAATTGGCCAAATCTACACAAAAAGTGTCTAATTGGCCCAATCCAGCCATGTGACAATCTGAAAACAAGTGATACGTCCACGAAACGCATTACCGTACATACAAACACACGGAGCGCTAACATACATACATACATACACACGGAGTCTCCACGTAAAAATTATATATTAAATGAATTTTATAACCGCGCACTAGCACAAAAAATGATTAGTACCATCGTAAAGAGCATGAAAAATAGTCCTGGTGAAACACAACCTCTCATTTCTCGTTAGTCCCTGTGTCCAGCCAAATATTAACCGACAAATGTGATAAAACGGAGACAAACGAAACGTTTTGGTCGTTATGTGTAAATAACTATTGTGAGATCTTATTTCTATATTATTTAACTTTATTCTTACTATATGCTTATACTTTCCTAAATGCTTAATTTTTCTAGTATTGTAAAACATTATTTCACTAATTTACTAATTATTAAGAGATTTTGTAACACTTTAAAACCTAGGATTATTTTCGTTATGTTTTCAAATTTACTAATTCTTTTCTCATCTTTTTCAGATAATGTGAATTTTGTTGGTTAAAACCTAAATGGTCTGATTATTTGAATGTATTTGATTAACGTTACAGTTATAACAATTATTATTATTATTATTATTATTATATTATTACTATTATCATCATTATTATCATGATTATTATTATTTAGCAGATTAGTTGTGGTTAACTAGATGTGACTTCGTGCATCTTGGAAAATGAAACGACATTATCCATCAGGAGTTGAAAAACGGAAAAAGAAGAAAATAGAGAAGCTTTCCAGTAGCACAGGTGAGATGTGCCACTTGTATATTCTAATAATTACAGTTCAGGCATCTAGGTTAGGTAGACCATCAAGCTAGGCAAGTGCTCAGGAATCGTGTAGAGTAAGCTAGTCTCTGTAATATTTATAATATTTCGAAATGTGAAATTTAATGGATCACATCACCTCAAATTCTGTTCACACAGATCAATTATCAAACAAGATAAGAAAGAGTATTTTAGCAAAAATTAACAGAATATGTAATGTTATGTTCTTCTCAGGAGCACTACTGAAATATTTGGAAAAGCCATCCTCAGCAAAGCCTGATGAGCATCATAAGTCAACAGCAGGACCATCCTCTATGCAACCTCAAACACCAGTAGAAGTAGAGCCTGATGAACCAACAAGTGGCCCATCTTCTGTTCAGCTTCAAACACCGCACACAGGCATTTCTACTGAGCAACAAGAACCAAAATCTGCTCCACCGCTTGATCCGTATGACTGGCCAATTGTCCTGTCAGATGCCTTGAAGACAGATCTGGTGTCTCGAAAACCATTTCAAATCAGTCCAGATTTCACATTCCCTAAAAGAGAGGACGGTAGAAGCGTTCATCACCATTACATGTACAGAACATTAATTAATGGGGAAAAAATAAAGCGAAGCTGGCTGATGTACTCTCGAAGGAATGATGCCCTTTATTGCTTCTGCTGCAAGTTGTTTTCAAGGAATCGTACAAACTAATTACGGATGGACTTTCAGACTGGATAAAGGTTGGTTCGCTTCTGAAAGGCCATGGAAATAGTTCAGAATATGCAGATAACATGGCAACATGGAAGGATCTGGAACTGCGGCTAAAAACTGGGAGGACCATTGACCAAACTGAAATGTCATTAATGGAGGTAGAGCGAAGACGCTGGCGAGATGTTCTCACACGTCTTGTAAGTATAATCCAATCACTGGCAGAGAGAAACTTTGCTTTCAGGGGGTCTTCCTCTACATTGTACAATCGAGACAATGGCAACTTCTTGAAGGAGGTTGAGCTGCTTGCCAAATTTGATTCAGTGATTAAACAACACATTAGCAGAGTCGAAAGTGCCCAATATAGTCATTCAAGTTACCTAGGAAACATCATTCAAAATGAGCTCATTGGGTCCATTAGTGGGAAGATCTTGGATGCCATTGTTGCAGAAATAAAACAAGCTAAATATTACTCACTCATTTTAGACTGCACTCCAGACTTAAGCCACCAAGAAGATATGTCGATTATTATCAGAACTGTTAAAATGGGTGAAGTACCAGAAATAAAAGAATACTTCTTGGAGCTTTCTTGAGGCTTCAGAAAGTACAGGCCTGGGTTTATCAGTTCTGATTCTGAAGAGACTAGATGAACTGAATATTCACTTTGATGACTGCAGAGGACAGTCATATGACAACGGAGCGAGCATGAAGGGCGAGAAGAAAGGTGTTCAGGCAAGGTTATTAGAGAAGAACTGTCGTGCACTCTATGTTCCATGTGGGGCTCACACTCTGAATCTTGTAGTGGCTGACGCAGCTAAAGCTTCCACAGATGCCATCAGCTTCTTTGGCAACGTACAAAAATTGTACAACCTTTTTGCAGCAGCTATACAGAGATGGACAATCCTAAAGAAGCACGTGAACATAACACTCAAGTCTTGGAGTGAAACTAGGTGGGAGAACCGGCTTAAGAGCATTGAGGCTGTGCGATACCAGAGCCACAACATCAGAGAGGCCCTGTTGGAAGTCAGAAACAATGCCACAGATGCCATAGCCAGGACTGAAGCACAAGCACTTGCAGAGGAGGCAGGGTCTTATCACTTTCAGATTTGCACAGTAGTATGGTATGACATTCTTCATGCAGTTAACCATGTGAGCAAACTTCTGCATTGTAGGGTGCTCCGAAAATTAAAAGATGTTGAAAAAAGCTCATAAAGCTTTGCTCCCCGGGCTTCTTCTCAGTCTTTTATATCATATTAATGCCAGAAAAAAAAATTAGCTATATTAAAACATACTAAGCCTTGCCACCAGGCAGCTGAAAAATATGCTTTATTGAATTAATTTATTATACTTAATACTTACATTTTTTTTTCAGATTTACCTATCATAAATAGCGTATCTATTAAATAAATCGTAGTTTTACTTGAGTTTATATAAACTTAAATAATTATTACAAAATTTAATACTTATTTTTTTGTCAAGAAGAGCAATAATTAATTACTTTTCAATGGCAGACGGAAACGGTAATAATAATGAAGATGATCCAAATAAAAAATCAAAGGATAATTCAAATATTTCCTTAAGAAAAGATGATATAATCTAGCTAATAGAAAAGCCTATCGAAAAACTCTCTGATGTTCGAATCCCAACGAAGGGGGACATTTTACACTATTTTTTCTACCTAAAAGATGGACCAATGAAGAAAGAGAAATTTAGAAATTTTAATTAACGGTACAATTGCTGAAAAAGTATTAGAAGATACAGAAAAGCAGTGGATGAAATCAGGAATCGAAACACAACGTAAAGATAAAGTCAAGAAAAAGATTTTAGACCTTTACGAGAATTATAGGACACTCCGAAAAAAGAAAGGTTCCAATTCCAACAAGGTAAAGGAAGAAAATTTTGTTAGAGACCTTGACTCCTATTTTTTTTATTGCCCATAAAGATGCTGAACGCAAAGTTCAAACTGATCGGATGAGGACGACAGAACAGAAAAAAGAGGATATTGATTTAACAAATGCAATGAAAGAGGGTAGAAAAGTTCTTTTGGGATCCGAAGATAAAAAGTATTCAAAAAAGGTTTAAGCTAAAAGGAATAGGGAAGAGAATTTCACTTACAGAATGGAGACAGACATGCGAAGAAGAGAGCTACAAGAGGCTTCAACTAGCGAACTTAACGATGAGATAGACATTGTTGATGAAGATTATTTAGAACTAGATGATAGTGATAATGATGAAAATGTGATTTCAAATTCTGATAAAAAATAAAAAAGAAAGCGTTCGAAAACTATCACACTAGAACTTCCACGAAACCCATTCAAAAGTAAAAAAATATCTGAAATGGCTGATCGTTTAAATTTATCTTTTGGCCAAAGAACTGCATTTATGGCTGCCATCGCAACAGAGGGTGGAGTTGATTTGGAAAATATCACGTTGTCTAAAACAAGTACGAGAACAGCAAGTAAAATAGTGCGGCAAGAAAAAGGTGAAGAAATCAAAAGTAATTTTGTATGCCCAAAATTTTGTAATCTTCAGTGGGGTGAAAAAATTTTGCATGAAGATGATGAAAGATTAGGAGTGCTGATATCTGGTGCCCCAGGATATGAAGAGGGAAAGCTCCTTGGCGTTCCAAAAATCGTCGATGGCACTGGTAATACAGTACACAAGCGAATGCTACTTATTCTTTAGTAGCTGAATGGAAAGTCGAATCCAATATATATGATCTTGTTTTTGACACTACGGCGTCCAACTCCGGCTGGAAAAATGGAGCCTGTGTAAAATTAGAAGAATTATTAAAAAAAAAAACTTTTCTTTTTGCTTGTAGATACCACATACTGGAAAGAATCTTGCAAGCAGTTTGGTCAAAACTTTTCGGCGATAAAAGTAGTCCAAATAATTTAGATTTTAAAAATTTTCAGAAGTTTTGGAATACCATCAACAAAGAAAATTTCAAAATTCTTGAATTTAAAGATCGATCCTTAAAATCTCGTTGTGAAGATGTTAAAAAATTTCTTCAAGAAACGTTGACCCAAAGTTCTGACAAAAAATCATTACCAAGAGAAGATTACAAAGAGTGTGCGGAACTTATGCTTATTCTCTTGGGAGCGACTCCGCCTCGTGGTGTGCATTGGTTAAAGCCAGGAACATATCACCATGCAAGGTGGATGGCGTACATTTTGTATGCGGCTAAAATGTTTGCTTTCAGTGGTCAACTTGGGTACGATTCCAAAAAAATAAAAAATCATGAACGCTTTTGCACATTCACATCGCTTTTTTTTATTTATATACAACCCTGATTATCAGCTACCAATGCAGGTGATGCTGCAATAAATGACCTAAAATTGTGGCACGATTTAAATTCTTATTGTAAAATTGATTCAGATGTGGCCTCAGCAGCTATAAAAACCTTTGAAAGACATTTTTGGTATATGACAGAAGAGTTAGCTTCATTTTCACTGTTTTCAAATAAAATTGAGATCTCTGAAAAGCGCCAAATAGCTAAAAAAATTATGAAGATGAAAAAAGTACACAGTTTTAAAATGGGAGTTCCCACTTTCCCTAAATTAAACTCTTCGACGAAATTAACTTCGCTGATTGGAGTTAACTCTATGTTTCTTTTATAAACTCTGGGAATAGATATGGAATGGATGACAAAGGACCCAAGTGAGTGGAACGTAGATTCTGAATATAAAAAAGCATTTGAATATGTTAGAAGTGTCAAAGTAGCAAATGATCTTGCAGAAAGAGCTGTGAAGCTCATTCAAGATTACTCAAATAACATTACCAAGGACGAGCCCCAAAGACAGTACATGCTTCAGGTTGTAGAACGCCACAGGAAACTAATTCCTGATTTCAAGAAAGGGACACTAAACCATCTTCTGCAAAATCAAAATAAGATCAAAACGGACTGTTTATAACTGCCAAAAGGAAGAGGCCCACTCCTGTTAGAACAAAAATAAACCTGATGGCTACAGTTATAAATAATTACGCAGGAGTGAGGGGGCATAAACCTCGGTAAAGGCCAATCTTCATCTAATTTCCCTAGAAATAAGAAGAAATACCAAATTTTAAGCTCGTCTTTGTTGTTGTTTTTGCACATATACTTATACTATATCAATGCTTTGCATTCTTAAATCAATTCTAATTAACCCTAATTTATTTTTATGAGGTTTATGTAACTTAATCTTAAGTAATAATACCTACAAATCAGACCTAATTGCATAATTCGAAAATCACAAAACCTCAATTTTACATGAGGCTGGTGGCAAGGCTTAATATGTTAGAATCTAGCTAAAAATTCCCAAAAGTATTCAGAAGCATGATAGCAATGAGAAAATAACTGGGGAGCAAATATTCAAAATCATGGTTTTTTTTGGAGCACCCTATTCTGCAGTCTCCTACAATGCAGTTTGATGTGGCAGTCAACCTCCTCACAAAAACAAATACAGACACAGAAACACAGGTTTTGTTGCAGCACAAGTCGTAGCTAGGGACATATGTGAGGAAATGAATGTGGAGGCTGTGCTGAAGGAGAAGAGGCTCAGATCCACAAAAAAGCACTTTGCTTACGAAGCTCCTGACGAACCATTTATAGAAGCCTTAAAGAGGCTGGAAGTCAAATTTTTCAATGTGGTGGTGGATTGTGCCATCGGGTCAATAAATGAGAGAGTCAAAACATTAGATGATGTGAGGGACATATTTGGGGTCCTCCTAAACTTCTCCACAATGAACAAGGAAGATTTGTCCTGCAAGTGTGAAAAGCTCTCTAAGATACTGAGCTCTGGAGCTGACTCTGACATTGATGGAAGAGAACTGGCTCTCGAAATTAAGAACTTGCAGACTTTACCTTCACACAACATGACTGCATTGGAGCTTCTCTCCTTCATTCATCAGAAGCAACTGGAGGAACTATACCCCAATCTCTGATTTGCACTAAAAATTGCCTGCACTCTACCTGTGACAGTAGCGTCAGCCGAGAGGAGCTTCTCTAAGATGAAGCTAATCAAGAACTACCTCAGATCATCAATGGGGCAGGATCGCCTCAGTGGCCTTGGCATCATAAGCATCAACCAGGACGTTGGCAGGGAGATTTCATATGATGATGTTATTGATGATTTCGCCCAGAAAAAATCTGGAAAGCAAAAATTTTGAAGATACAAACTGTTCTGTATAACTGTTAGCTATTACACGATTGTATCGTAGAGTTAGTAATTGTTTGGTAGTTGATAATTGTATTATTTTTTTATACATAGTTCTGTGTCATTTATTCTAAATAATGTATAAGCTAATTTTCAGGAATTTCATGAAGAGTATTTTTTCTGTTTGTCTTCTGAAAGTACACATTTGTTGTTTTGAACATAAATGTTTCATTAAAATTGTTTCATAATTGTTTTTTATTAACACAGCCATTTTTTGTATGTGTGTGCTGAGGTGATTTAGTAAGGCGTGAGTTGGTGGATGGAGGGGTGGGGCCTCAAATGGGTATACTGCTTAAGGCCCCCTAATGGCTAGAAACGGCCCTGACGGCTGTCCCTGTCCGCGAAGTAGATTCAGCCAATAGTAATGAAGGTATAGAACCGGATACACTGCATTTGCCAGAAGAAGTTTGCGATAACAGAGAGCTTACAAATGGAGAAAATTTCCAAAAATGGAAGGAGCTGGAGGTTTGGTTAAACAGCAACAGGACCATTGATTTGGAACATCTGCGCCTAATCAAAGAACAAAAAAAGTATTGGCAAGAAATCTCAGAACAACTGATCGCATTAGTGAGAGTTCTTGGTATGCGGAATTTAGCATTTTGTGGAACACATGAAAAGCTTTACACATCTGGAAATGGGAATTTCTTAAAATTAGTGGAATACTTAGCTATGTTCGACCCAGTAATTGCCGAGCATCTGCGAAAGATAAGAGACAATGAGACATATGTGCACTACCTTGGAAAAGATATACAATACGAACTGATTCAACTATTGTCCAACGCAATCAAGCAAGAAATATTAAAATATGCTCGTGCAGCCAAGTACTTTTCAATAATTCTAGATTGCACGCCAGATGTTGGTCATGTTGAACAGATGACAATAATCATTCGTTTTGTCGACATTGCTTCAGATACAAATCAGTGTGACTCCGTATGCACAAGAGAACATTTCTTGGGATTTGTTCCACTGCAGGAGACGACTGGTGCTGTATGACGAAAGTAATCTTTAGCCAGCTTCAAAAGCTGTCATAACCAATTGAAAACCTACGCGGGCAAGGTTATGATAATGGAAGCAACATGAAGGGAAAAGGCAATGGCGTGCAACGGAGAATTTTGGATGTGAATCCACGAGCATTGCTTGTTCCTTGCAGTGCACATTCACTGAATTTGGTTATGAATGACGCTTGCAAGAGTTGCTTAGAAGCAACAGCATTTTTTGACTTAGTACAACATATTTATGTCTATTTCTCAGCTTCCACGCATCGTTGGGAAGTGTTAATGCGCCACGTTCCAAACGTTACGGTGAAACTATTAAGTGATACAAGATGGGAAAGTCGAATTGAGGCATTGAAACCTCTTCGTTATCAGCTAGGTGATGTTTACGATGCACTGATTGAAATATTTGAGGACGTTACCCGAACGGGATCTTGTGGAACTAGTTCACAAGTAGATGCAAGAGCTCTGGCAAAGGCTATTCGCAGTTTCAAGTTTGTTGTTTCCTTAGTCGTGTGGTATGACATGCTGTTTGAAGTAAACCTCACCGGTAATTAATCAACTTCAAGCAAAGGAATTTGACGTACATGATGCATTAAGTAAATTGAAGGAAACAAAGAGGTATCTAGTAGAAGCCAGAAGTGAGAAAGGATTTGAAAACAAACTGGTAGATGCACGTTAACTGGCTGAGGAGTTAGATATAACGGCACAGTTTGAGCCAGAGCCGGTTTATATCAGAAGGAAGAAACAATTCGCATATAAAGCAGACGATGAGCCTGTCCAGAATCCGAAAGATAGATTCAGAGTGAACTTTTATTTTGCAGTCCTTGACACCGCAATACAGTCAGTTGATGACAGATTCACTCAGCTGTATCACATTAGTTCAGTGTTTGGCTTCCTATACAATATTAACAATTTACGGAGTGATACACCAAATAAAATTATGGAACACTGCGTGAAGCTTGAGGAAGCATTACAGCATGGAGACTCAAAAGATATCGATGCTACAGATTTGTGTGATGAAATGCAAGCAATTGCACGACGTGTGCCAAATAATTATATCATCACCCAAAGATGTCATTCATTATATTTGCAAAAATACTCTTGCAGATAGTGTCCCTAACGTATGCATTGCACTCCGAATACTCTTAACCCTACCAGTTTCCGAAGCCAGTGGTGAACGCAGTTTTCCCAAACTGAAACTAATTAAAACATACATTCGTTCTTCAATGGCGCAAGAAAGACTCGTTGTGCTATCTATGCTATCGATAGAACACGACATCGCACAAAAAATGGACTGCAAGAAACTCGTTTCTGGTTTCGCAAAGCAGAAATCGCGAAAAGTTAAATTTTAGTTTGCAATCTGGATGCTTATTTATATAAATAACACTATTTTGTTCATGATATATTTATTTTGTTTGTTTATATTAATAAAATGATATGTTGTAATTTTCACGTTATTGTTGTACGGGGGGGGGGGAGGGCCACAAATTACACGGTTCGCCTAGGGCAGCATATAGCCTAGCGCCGGCCCTGTATATATATATATATATATATATATGTTAACTCCTCCGTCTATGGCCTTGGTTGGTTCTAAGTCGACGGGGGTTCTGGTTAGGAGGCAGCAACGGATTTGTTATTCGCAGTAGTTTCTCATATACTACTCTCCGAGTTCTTCTGTAGTGGTTCGAAGGATTCTGGGAGGCTTACTAAATTCTCTGAAGGTTCCCCGATTCTTCTTATAACGAATCGGGAAATTATTTTTCTTTATTTTAATGACTGAGTTTTCTGACGAGAGCAAGGCTCGAAGGAGAAGATAAAAAACTTTCTTTTACTGTAATTTAGTGCTAAAATGTACAGGTAATGCTCAGCCTCTAAGTTAGATCAGACTTTTACAGGGGGAGAGGTTCAACCTCTTTCGACCATGGCTCAGGCCGAGATTTAAAAGTGAGGAGGCCCTCGACCTCCTCGCTGAAGGCTGCTAAGACAGGAGTGATTGAATTTACAATACAAGAATTAAATAAGTCTAAATTTTGGGGGAATGCAGTTGAAGGGTAAGTTCCCCTCTTTAACTGGAGATCTAAACAATTCTTAGACGTTAAGCATAATTTAAACTCATATCAGAATTTTGAAAGATTCCAAAATAAAACGAAAAAATAAATAACAAAAAAATAATAATAATATCGCCGAGTATATATTCCTAAATGGCGACATAATGTCGGAGTAGTACATTGAGTACAACCCAAGTACATCACTGAGTACATTGTAATTTTGGTTTATTACAACTATGATTATAATTATCAATTAATTCACATTCGCTTATTATCGTTAATTACAGTTTAATTAAAGTACATTAATTTAATCATATTAAATTATTACAGTTAATTACAATTAAACAGTTAACTATAGTTTTACAGTTTCATATTTATAGACAATTAGGATGTTAGGAGTATAATACAAAGTACATGGGCATATGCAGTGTGTGTGTGTGTGTATATATATATATATATATCATAGGCGGTTCTTGGACTGGTGCATTAAGTAGGCAGAATATTATATATATATATATATATATATATATATATATATATATATATATATATATATATATATATATGGGAATGAACTCAGAATGGTCCCCTGAGTTTTTTATGATACAGTTGATACAGTTGAGGTTGAGGTTTAAGTTTTGGTTTTTGGCTAAAAATATAATAGTTACCCCTTTTTCTTTTTCTTTGATGCATTCAATCTGACGTGAAGGCAGCGAGTCTTTTGCTTATATTGAGGTTCTAAATGTAGCATGGCTAGGTGCTTTAAACCCTAGATCCATGTCCCAAAGCTGGATCCTGTCTGCTTTGCAGATAGCTGGTGAGGGAAGCTATATTTATGGGACCTCTTTGCGAGTGACCCGTTGCCCACGTCGGGCTAGCATCATGAAAAAGAAAAACTATGGTATTTGTCATTTACCATTACTTATTCGGACTATAGGATTTAATTATCCCAGAAGAGTTCCTTGTTCCATGCACTGTCTGTGTGTATCATATATATATATATATATATATATATATATATATATATATATATACAGGGTGTCCATAAGTCCGGCATCATAGGAAAAATAATAAAAAAGGCAAAACAAAAGCTTTTATTTACAGAACATGCTCAATATGTATTGTTCCGTAGCTCATTCACAAAATTCCATCCGCCGGTCGGGATCATCTTCGCTTAATTTCTGTAGGATCTGAAGTTTATATGGATGCTATTTGTGAGCCTGAAGAATGCGATGGATGCTACTTTTCGACACTCCTGTCTCGGCGGACAATCGCCGAAGAGACTTATTGGGACTTCTGTTAAAATGAGCCAGGATAGCAGTTGCTGTATCATCGTCAGTGGACCTCCTTGAAGGTCCACTGCGTGGTTTATCTTCTATGGATCCTGTTTCCTTAAACTTTGCAACAAGTCTGCTAACACAACTCTGTGTTATTGGCTCGCGGTCTGGATGCAGTCTGTTAAATTCAGCGGCGGCCTCTCTTTGACTCCGATTTCCTATGAGTAGAATTATCTGGATTCGTTCTTCGTTGCTCACAGACATTATGGTCTGTAGGGAGAGAAAAATATGAATTATGGTTTGTAGAAATAGAAAAATATGAATTTCTCCTATGATGCCGGACTTATGGGACACCCTATATATATATATATATATATATATATATATATATATATATATATATATTATATATATATATTTCAACTGCAAAGAACACGCAGTATAAATAACGTAAAGAACGACGCTTGTATAGGAGAGCATTCCGCGCAAGATGAGAAGAGAGAACGAACAAATGAAAAAATGAGGTAACCACCCGGGAATCGAACCCGGGATCTTCCGATTGCCGGTCAGATATGATAACCACTACACCATGGTCCTCACTCGATCAGAAGTCGTAATTCCTCTACATACGCGCAGAAACCAATGCCCCTAGGGGGGCACCTCCCGCATGCCGTATCTATATATACATTTCAACTGCAAAGAACACGCAGTATAAATAACGTAAAGAACGACGCTTGTATAGGAGAACATTCCGCGCAAGATGAGAAGAGAGAACGAACAAATGAAAAAATGAGGTAACCACCCGGGAATCGAACCCGGGATCTTCCGATTGCCGGTCAGATATGCTAACCACTACACCATGGTCCTCACTCGATCAGAAGTCGTAATTCCTCTACATACGCGCAGAAACCAATGCCCCGAGGGTGGCACCTCCCGCATGCCCTATCTATATATACATTTCAACTGCAAAGAACACGCAGTATAAATAACGTAAAGAACGACGCTTGTATAGGAATGTATAGGAATGTTCTCCTATACAAGCGTCGTTCTTTACGTTATTTATACTGCGTGTTCTTTGCAGTTGAAATGTATATATAGATACGGTATGCGGGAGGTGCCCCCCTCGGGGCATTGGTTTCTGCGCGTATGTAGAGGAATTACGACTTCTGATCGAGTGAGGACCATGGTGTAGTGGTTATCATATCTGACCGGCAATCGGAAGATCCCGGGTGGTTACCTCATTTTTTCATTTGTTCGTTCTCTCTTCTCATCTTGCGCGGAATGTTCTCCTATACAAGCGTCGTTCTTTACGATATATATATAATTATATATATATATATATATATATATATACTTGGCAAACAAACTTAATTTAATTACACATTCTGAATGCAGTTTTGATGATCCGTGTTTTGTACATGCTTTGCTAAAATTTTTAAGATCTCGATAGCCTTCTTTATTCCATACCTCGTTTCCAGAATCACTATTAAAAAGTAAACAAGGCCAACAGAACAATTTCTGTCTTATTGGGCATCCAGTCAGCCATATTTTTTTGCTAAACCAATCATTTGAGAAGGCTCAATTGCCTCGTTTATTAGATGTTATTATTTTGAAATTATTTAATTTAGGCATACCTGAGTTTTTAATCTGAATTTGCAGTTCTCTTTCCAATTTTAAATTTTTTTTTCAACAAATAGTCGACACTAATTTCCATTATAATAAGCAAAGGTGGGCACCCGGGCCTCAAAAAGGACCGACGGTCCCGGTCCTTGCCTCAAACTGGACCGACGGTCCCGGTCACGGTCCGAAAGGACCTAGGAACGACTCGGTCCTCGGTCCTTATATATAATATAAGTGAAAAATTTGATTAAAATGACAAATGAAATTAAAGACACCGGAAATCTTTAATTTTATTAACGTAAATTATAATTAATACAATACATAAATGATGAAAAAAAGTTATTAAGTTAAATGCTTGAGTTTCCATCTTCTTTAGAACTTCCAATAATCACTAAACACACTAAAATCACTAAAAAAGACCGTCCGGACCGGACCGTCCGGAATTGCTTAAAAATGGACCGTCGCTCCTCATTTTGGTCCTCACTGAGAAAAGGATCGACTTTCCCGCTCACGGTCCTTAAAAAGGACCGAGTTCCTGGAATTCGGTCCTTTTGGAACTCGGTCCTGCCCACCTTTGATAATAAGGCACTAGAATAGGAACTTATATTGAAAAGAAATCACATAGATCACATCATCTATCACTCACACGTTGTCAAACTTGTCATACTAAAGACTAAGTGATTTGTATATTCGTGCAAACACCCCTCCTCATCCCCTTGTGACGTCATACACCATTCGCCTATCAATCTTCTTCCTTTAACTCCCCCCCCACAAATCGTAGTTTCTCATATTTCTTCATACGGGATGGCTTCATAATGAACGTGAGCGTGCAGAATGTATCGTTTAGTAGGAAAGTCCGCGCGCTGACTACATGTACATTCACTCTGTATTAAAAATGGCATATATCAAATCCGCCACACTAGTTGAATTTATATTATACATTCAAGGTAGGCAGGGCGTTTTAGGTTGTAATAGCTAATATGAAAAAAAGAAATCATATGATATTGGATTAAGAGGGCGCTATCGACAGATTTTGTCTAATTGCACTAATTTATATTGATATATTTATGCTTCTAAAGTTTGACATGGAACAAGGAACTCTTCTGGGATAATTAAATCCACTATAGTCCGAATAAGTAATGGTAAATTACAAATACCATAGTTTTTCTTTTTCATGATGCTAGCCCGACGTGGGCAACGGGTCACTCGCAAAGAGGTCCCATTATAGGACCTCTTTGCGAGTGACCCGTTGCCCACGTCGGGCTAGCATCATGAAAAAGAAAAACTATGGTATTTGTCATTTACCATTACTTATTCGGACTACAGTGGATTTAATTATCCCAGAAGAGTTCCTTGCTCCATGCACTGTCTGTGTGTATCATAAAAAACTCAGGGGACCATTCTGAGTTCATTCCCATATATATATATATTATATATATATTATATATATATATATATATATATAATATATATTATATATATATATGTAACATAACACACATAATAATGTTTTATAAATTAGAAGCAAGCAAGAGAGGAGATTTCGTATTCAGATGCCCGCTTTTGGCGTCGTCATCGGAATTCGAACACTTGCGTCAGCATGAACGAGTATCTTGCGAGTAGTCCAGGCAATCTAGAGCAAAAATAGCTTCAACCTGGGCAAAATTGCTTCAGAAGCTTTCTAAACTGTTTCCAGCTCAGGAACCATTGCAGAATAACATATCCAAAATCCGACAAAATTGGACCCCGGGAACACCCCACAAATGAAATTCAAAATGGCGGACTGGCAGTTTCCTACGAAATACAATAAATTTTAATTTCGCTTTGTAAAGAGAGTTATGACGTTTTTCTTGATCAGTAAAATGTTTTAAAACACATTTTCGTTTCTAAATTAACCTATATGACACTAAAAATTGTATTAGGCGGCTAGTATTAAACTATGACGTCACGTAATGTAAATAAAATATACTGTATGGAGTGATTGTGAGAATGGACATTGCTACATCTTTATAAACTTATATTATATACAACTCTTTAATTCCTACTACCCACTATCAAATCTGCGTATTTGTGCTTGTCATTTTCTTTAAAACTGTTATTATGTACTCCTTTTAAATACTGCAACACAGTTTATTAATTTGTGTTTTCTGTTTCAGACTGACTCGGTGTGCGTCCGCCTTCAAGAATGCAGACCCTGAAGAATTGTGCGTGATTGTAAGGAGAAATTGGACAGCGGACAGGAAGTGGTTCACATCTCGCAAAAAGGAGCAGATGGTATAAATGCATCCAGCCGCAGCCGTGGAAGCGATGTTGTTGCAACAGCTGGAATAAGTGTTCACGTTGTATGTAGGAAAAGGTTTACGGATAAAAAGACCATTGAAATAAAGAAGCGACAGACCGCAGCCGAGGCAATACCAAGGAAAAGTGCTCGTTTTCATGAATACGCATTTTCCAGTGCTACTCACTGTTTGTTTTGTGATACCTTTGTGGACTTTTTTTCCAAACACAAACCAAAATCAGAGCATGCCAAAATAAGAACTACAGAGTTCTCCGAAACCATAAAAAGGTGCTGTGAAAGCCGCTGCGATGAATGGTCGTTAATGTAAAAGGCCGTCTGGAGTATTATCTTCGTGATCTTCCTGCTGCAGATTGTGTCTACCATCACACCTGCAGCGTAAATTTTCGAAGTGGAAAAAACATTCCTCGCGCATACTCCTCCGACGATCATGATTCGAAGAAAGGGAGACCAACTAATGAAGAGCAACACCAAGCATTCCTTCAGACCTGTGCTTACCTGGAAGAGAATGATGATGAACAACTGTTGATTGGAGACCTAACTTCCAAAATGGAGGAATATCTTCAAGGAAGTCAGAGCTCTGTCTACGAACGCAGGCACATGAAGAGAAAGCTTTTAGAACGTTACGGAGACAAGATCATAATATCAGGTGAAAGTGGGAAGGCAGATGTAGTAACACTACGAGAGACAGCTAATGAAATTCTTATAGATTATCACAAAAAGTCGAAAGAATGTGATATAGATATAGAGCTACAGAAGATTTACCTAGTAGAAGCTGCTGCAAAAGTAATCAGAAGTGATATCAAGTCTGTCGACTTGTCTAGAAAAGATGTGTATCCATCTCCAAATGACATCACTGCAGAAAGTGCTCTTGATTACATTCCCAACAGTCTGAAATTGCTATTATCAAAAGCATTTGCGGGACAGGATGCTTCAAGAAAAATAGGTGCAATTGGGCAGAGCATTATGCAAGCAACCCGTCCTAGAGGATTACTATGTCCACTACAGATCGGTTTGTCGGTTCAGCTACACCACAACTTTAGGTCAAGGTACCTTATTGACGTTCTCCATCAGCTGGGTTACTGTTCGTCGTATGCAGAAGTAACAAGATTCGAAAGAACGCGGCGCTGGCAAGTGGGTCTGGCTCTTTTACTGTTGATGAAAACACTGCAGTCCTTCTAGCAGCAGATAACGTCGATCATGATGTCTGCACTTTGGATGGGAAGAATACTTTTCATGGAATGGGTATGATTGCCGCAATAACTCCGAAGATCAAGATCCACCCTTCTATTCACAGGCGTAATGTTGGTGACAATGACATTAAGAAGATTGCAACCGTTGACATTAGGGAATATAGACACGCGAGAAGCATGTGAGGGACATCTCATTCCGCGAACTTCCAGTACCCACTGCCACCATAAGTCGACTTAGTCTTCTCTGGCAGATATCTTCAGCAGAAAGATCAGGTCCAAGTTGGTCCGGAACAATGCAGGCAATTCACGGTGGATCAAGTGTCTCACATCCAGGTGTGGCGTCGATCACGTTCCTTCCCATCATAGATATGTCGCCAACTGACATGACCTGCATATTTTCGACATTACTATATTTGAGCAAGATAGCACGCGATCAAAAAGTCCCATGCATTATTACCTTTGATCAGCCTTTGTTCTGGAAAGCTTCCCAAATCATCAATGAACAGAGAGACCTGCAGGACATTGTTTTAATGCTGGGATCATTTCACACTCTGATGAATCTTTTGGGAGCAGTCGGTACTCTTATGAATGGTTCAGGATTGTCTGATGTACTTCAAGAAATATACGGACCAAATGCCGTGCAACACATGATGTCTGGAAAAGCTGTTTCAAGAGCGATACGTGGTCATATGATAGTAGATGCAGCTCTTAGTACCTTACTAGTCGCAGACGTTTTCCCTCGTAATGAAGATGGAACTCCTCATGACCTCCATAAGGAAGCTTGTGACCTGCTCGACGATGTTATGACCGCCAAACAATCAGTGAGGATGTGGAATCTTCGAATGCATTGTCTCAGATTGCTACCACTTTGGATGCGAAGAAAACTGACCTACAATCTACTTCGCAAACAAGTCAACTCTGGTTGGAATATCAGCGAATGATCAACATTGCACGTTCCTTGATAACAGCAGACAGAATCGGCTCGTGGGATTTGCACTTGCAAGCTATGCTGGAGACCATCCCCATAATTGCAGCAGCCGGACATCACAATTACCTGAAATCGATATACCTGTACCTGCAGAAAATGTTAAGTTTGCCTTCTGAAAATCCAGCCGTTAACAAAATGTTCCAGGAAGGTAAGTTTGTGGTAAGAAGAAGCGACAGATTATGGGCCGGACTCGGCACAGACCTGGTGATAGAACAAGTACTAATGCGTTCCATGAAAAGCAGAGGCGGACTGACACGCGGAAGTGGATTTACAGACATCCAAAGGACAACGTGGCTCTTTTCTATGCCTCTGTGTTCCACTTATAACTTAGCAATGCAGGAATACACCAGAGTTTTGTTGGAAAGTAGTGAACAGCACAAGGAAATGAGGGGAAGTAGACAAATCAGGGACAGTAATGACATGAAGAAAGTACTTGAACGTCTGAAATCCTTATCCCCATTCCATTCTACCTCGGGTCTCTGCAACATTGTAACAGGGCTAACTGCTGATCCTGGAGTTAACGTTCATCAATTGCATTCAATCGGTACGAACATTGTCGTAAAAATGATTGGGAAACAAGCCTTTACATATTCTGCCAAAAGATCTGACAAAGTGAAAACACTAGGATCTGCTTCTGCCGTTGTGATCACTGATGCTTCAGATATAGAAGTAGATCCTGCACTACTGTTTCAGAGAATGATGACTGTTGCCACTGGCGGAGACATGAATCTTGAAGATGTCATGTGTTACGAACTGTGTGCATATCCTCCTGCATTGTTCGAATCACGAAGTATCTTGAGGAAACCCGATAAGTCTCAGCTAGCTCATGCAATAATCAAATACACTGACACTTTACGCATGGAAGAAGTTCAAGAAATTCAGTGCACAGACCAGTACATATTGGATGGTGGATCTCTACTACATCGTGTTTCCTGGCGTCAAGATGAAACATATGACAGCATCGCCAACTCATATGCCGATTTCACTCTGAAAACATATGGAAAAGCAATCATTGTTTTTTATGGCTACAGCAGCTCTCCTACGATCAAGGACATGACCCACAGAAGACGCAGCACCAAGACAAGCAGAAATGTGAATCTCAGTCCAAGCATGAAGTTTGTTGGCCAGAAGGAACACTTCTTGGATAATGAAAACAACAAGCAAGCATTTATTTCCCTCGTAGGTAAGATGTTGAAGAAGCACGGGTGTACTGTTCACAACGCAGATGGGGATGCTGATGTGGACATCGTTCGTGCAGCAGTTTCCTCATCAGAAAATGCAACTACAACAGTAATAGGGGAAGACACCGACTTGCTGATTCTCCTTCTGTACCATGCCAAGGACAGTGGTTTCAAGTTGTACTATCGCAGCGATATAAGATGGGGACCATCTCCTAATCCTGTGTATGATATTCTCAGCATTCAATCATTGTTAGGCAATGACATCTGCAAGTATCTCCTGTTTGTGCATGCTTTCACGGGTTGTGATAGCACATCCAGAATTTTTCGATCGGTAAAGCCAAAGCATTCGACACACTGATGAAGGTGGCTGAACTCCGTTCAGTTGCAAATACATTCTGTTCTGATTGTTGCCAACACTCTGACATTGAAGCCGCTGGAAGAAAGGCAATGCTTCTGTTGTATGGCTGCAAAACACTTGAATCCACTAACGCACTACGTCATCGAATGTTAGTTGAAAAGGTAGCTACAGCTAAATCTTTTGTTACACCCGAACGTTTGCCACCTACCGATGCGTCCACAAAGTACCACAGCTTTCGCACATACTTTCAAATACTAATCTGGAAGTCTACAGAAGAGAAGATCGATGCAGAACAGTGGGGTTGGTATGTAAAGAATAATTCCTACTACCCTACAGCCTGCGACAAGCCACCAGCTCCAAATTATCTACTCAACATGATCCGCTGCTCCTGCAAGACGAAATGTGCTACTTCAAGATGTGGATGCAAGCGTAATGGAATGCCCTGTTCAGCCGCTTGTGGCGAGTGCCAAATCAGTGGTTGCGATAACAACCCAAGTACCGGTAATCTATCCGATGATAGTGATGAAGAGGATTAATTTCTGTATGTTTGTGACCAGGTATCACTTCTTCTGTAATGAACATAACTTGAAACTGGGAAAAAAATAATTGTTGTGTTATTGATTATAAAAATCTGTAAAAAGCTATATAACATTATATTTGCGTAATAACTGGTTGTGTTGTATATTGTTGAATTATTTAAAACATTACAACTGTAAGAAAAAGCATCAAATGTATCTCTATAAATAAAAGCGTAAATTATATATATTTTTTTTTTTCGTAGGAAACATCCAGTCCGCCATTTTGAATTTCATTTTTGGGGGTGTTCCCGGGGTCCAATTTTGTCGGATTTTGGATATGTTATTCGGCAATGGTTCCTGAGCTGGAAACAGTTTAGAAAGCTTCTGAAGCAATTTTGCCCAGGTCTAACTACAAATTGCCTGGACTAGAGAGGTTAACTAATTTAAAGAAAAAATAAAAAGAATACATGTGGCCGTATTTATATGTACGTAATCATGATAATGTACATAATCATGCTTATCAACGGACAGGTACGAGTGCATAAGTATTATACACATGTCGGTAATCACACAATAAGTTGTGTGCGTAATAGAGACTGACACGAGTAAACATGGACTGATAGGTTGATAGGGCATAAGTAGACAATAGGTAGGTCGATGCATGAATAATTAATACAATTAATAAAAGATAACGGTCAAGATAAGATATGGAAGTATGGATAAATATGGTCGAATAATAATATTATGCTAAAGAATTTACCATACATTGAATACTAAAGATATGATCAGTATTCAAGGTATGGAAAATGTAAAGGGAATGAAGCTACTTTATGACGTCATAGTTATTCAAATTATGCCATACGTCAATTCATAATTAATATGACATAGTTATTTAATTCGTACGTACAGTACAAGTTATTATTGGGAGAATTTAGAGGAACGAATTAGAGAAATATAGTCAAAGGTGGGCAGGACCGAGTTCCAAAAGGACCGAACTCCAGGAACTCGGTCCTTTTTAAGGACCGTGAGCGGGAAAGTCTATCCTTTTCTCAGTGAGGACCGAAATGAGGAGCGACGGTCCATTTTTAAGCAATTCCGGACGGTCTTTTTTAGTGATTTTAGTGTGTTTAGTGATTATTTGAAGTTCTAAAGAAGATGGATCGTTTCCTCCAGAAGACTCAGAAAGAGACTGGGACTGAACTGAAACTTGTTTCAACACCTGGAGGAGACGAAGAATCTACTGATGTTAGTGCTTCAACTTCAAGTCAAGCAACTGGAGCTCCTAGCGGAAGAACTGAACCCGGCAATCCCTGGCCGTACCTGGACAAATACTTTCTCAGCGAGAGGCCTGTGAAACCCTTCATCTTCAACAAGGACTCGTTCCCCAGCCCGGCGTTGAAGGACTTGTTCATCAAGTTTAACACGCCTATCCCATCCAGTGCCACCGTGGAGAGGCTCTTCTCTTTGGGGAAGGACGTCCTCAAGCCGAAAAGGTCAGGGCTCAGTGACAGCCATTTTGAAATGCTAGTCTTCTTGAAGGGAAACTCAAGCATTTAACTTAATAACTTTTTTTCATCATTTATGTATTGTATTAATTATAATTTACGTTAATAAAATTAAAGATTTCCGGTGTCTAATTTCAAATTTTCATTTTAATCAAATTTTTCACTTATATTATATATAAGGACCGAGGACCGAGTCGTTCCTAGGTCCTATCTTCAGAAAGGACCGGGACCGGGACCGGGACCGTCGGTCCTTTTTGAGGCCCGGGTGCCCACCTTTGAATATAGTACTGAAAGGTTTATAGCCATTGTACAAAGAGTGAGTGAAACTATTAATTAAATATATATGCTTATACGAGTATACAGTAAATATTAAGGAATTGGGTACATTTGAGGAAGAATTAAGTAAATGAATAAAGAAGTACAACCAAAGGTTCCAATCATGACACATGCAATGTGCATGCATAATCTAATAAAATTTAGGGATGAGGGTTAGATGCAAGATAACAATAATTAATTATCATAAAGTCTATAATAAATGGAAAATGGAGATATGGGTAATATTGTGACGGAAATGTTAAACGATCTAAACCGTCGATTGTCTTGTTTGTACTTTAAGGGAATAAAATTAAGAGACATTCGCTTCTCACAACGAACCTCCAATGACACAAACATGGATACGGCTCAACCATAGAAATGGTAGGTCGCATGGTTGTGACACTGCAAAAATAGAAAGCAAATAAAAAAATATATCCAAATTTACGTCATGCGATTTTGGTTCTTGTGTAAAAATGAATATTTGAATATAAAGATTATATAAATATAAGTACTGTATGAATATAATGAATATAAGGATTTATATAAAGATTATATAAATACACGGATTAGGTAAAAATGAGGATTTATATAAATATACGAATTATATAGGAATTATTCATTGTTCATTTTTACACACACACATACACACACACACACACACACACACACACACACACACATATACACACATTTTAACTGCAAACCACACGCAGTATAATTAATGTAAAGAACGACACTTGTGTAGAAGAGCGTACGCACAAGAGGAGAAAGAACGAACAAATGAAAAATGAGGCACCTCCCAGGAATCGAACCCGGGATCATCCAATTGCATTAATTATACTGCGTGTGGTTTGCAGTTAAAATGTATATATGTACGGCATGAGAAGGTGCCTCCTCAGGGCATTCGATTCCGCTCGTATGTAGGAGAATTACGACTTCTGACTGATCGAGGACCTTGGTGTAGTGGATAGCATGTCCGACCGGCAATTGGATGATCCCGGGTTTGATTCCTGGGAGGTACCTCACAGTGGTGTAGTCGTAATTTCTTCATTGGGGTAACGCAACAACAATTTTTCTTATATAGCGTTTCTATAAAATTCTACAGCGTTTTTACATTTTTTGTACATTCCCAAAAACACGTTGAAATTGAAGGGGTTAGGAAAGAAATATAGTTAGAAAGAGTATGTATTACAAAAATGTTCAGTAGAAACAGCAAAAAATATAAAAAATATAAAGTAAAATAAAACCAGTAGGGTAACGCTAAAAGTAAAATAAAACCAGTGGAGTAACGCCGTTACCTTGCGTTACCCCCGGACTACACCAGTGGTGCCTCATTTTTCATTTGTTCGCTCTTTCTCCTCTTCTTGTGCGGACGCTTTTCTACACAAGCGTCGTTCTTTACATATATATATATATATATATATATATATATATATATATGATACACATTCCCATATATATATATTATATATATATATATATATAATATACAGGGCGTCCCAAAAAAATGTATACACACTTTAACAGCTGATAGCTCAATTGATGTTTCTTTCTTTCCAAGTTAAACCCATTAGAATTAATAATGGCAGTCAGACTAAGCTTTGAACAAAGGAAATTCATTCTAAAATGCTACTGGAAGTGTGAAAACGCAGTTGAAGTGCAAAGACAGTTTAGGAGGGAGTTTCAAACAGATCACCAACGCGACTTACCATCACTCGAATTAGAGATAAGTTTGAAGCCGATGGAACTGTTCAGAATGTCCACAAGAAGCGTTCCGGAAGACCACGGACATCGAGAAGCCCCACAAAGCAAGAAAGAGTACTGGAAACGTATCACCAAAGTCCAAGAAAATCTGTGCGGCAAGCGAGTCGTGAGGTAGGAATTTCAGAATCGTCTGTCCAACGCATTTTGAAGCGCTGTCAATGGAAAAGTTACATTCCAAGATTAGTCCATGCTATTAATGAAGATGATCCGGACCGAAGAGTGGAGTATTGCGAGTGGTACTTGGCACGATGTGGATGTGGATTGGACGAAGGGGTTTCGTAGAATACCCTCCGCGTTCACCAGACCTCACACCACTAGACTTTTTTATGGGGATACTTAAAAGACAAAGTCTACGCTATAAAACCTGCAACAGTCGCTGAATTGAGAGCAGCCATTGAACGAGAATGCACACAAATACCAAACGAAATGTTTCGTGATGTTTGCGATTCCATTGCTTCGCGTTATCAGCAGTGCCTGGACCAGAACGGACGTCAGTTTGAAAACACGCGTTGACAAAACAATTAAATAATGTCTGTAGATTCTATTACATTTTGAAAATGAAATGTATTTTAATAAACACTGCCTTTATAATTATTTAAAGTGTGTATACATTTTTTTGGGACGCCCTGTATATAAAACAATCCCTTAAATATGTGAACAGAAATGCATTGTAAGTTATCTTTACGATCTTTATGTTTAGTTACGAAATCGACCGTTGTAGACTACTCAAAGTAGTTTCCGCTGAGATTGCTGAGCAGCGAAGGAGTCAATAAGATCTGTATAGCTAAGAGCTCTCGTGAGTTCCGATTCAATACTAAGGATAGCTAAAGAGTTGAGACTATTTTCTGACATCACTGACCATAGAACAGTTGGAAGCCGGCGTACATAGGAAGATCCTGAGCGCAATATCAACATTTGGGTAAACTTCTTTTAATCTTTTTGCTTGGATCATCTCACTCATTTCAAGAATGCTCGTAGGAGTTTTCTCCAAATTCAGAAGAAACCCACGGAAATGAAGACACTCATTAACAAATGCTTCCGCCAAGTCATCCTTGTAAAATTCCCAAAGCTTAATAGCATCGGCAGTTATAGCTGTTGGATTCAAGGTGGAAACTTTTGTAAAAAATGCAAACTGTGCATGGAGGTTTTCATACACATCTTTGCGACAGTTTAATTCCGACAATAATCTGTAAAATACCACAATATAGTAAGTATTAATGAAGAAGTTCCTCCGTCCATCTAATTCTACCTCGCCTTCGCGAGTTTCGTCGACTCGAAGTTTTCTTTTCTTTTTTCTTTTCATTGTAACTTCATATTCGCGGATAGATGATTTCTTAATTGCTGCTTCTTCATAAAAGTCGAAGTTGTCTCTTGCATCTTTTACATAGAATGTCAATGATGCATACAGTTCTGCTACGACACCAAGATCAATGTTAACTGCTTGAAGCTGTTTACTAGAAGCATTGAACCTTTCCAGAATGTCACCCCACATTAAAGAAAGCGTTGTAGTTTCAAGGCGTTGCAGTTGACTGAGGTAGCCTGATGCTTCACTGCGTGTGTAAGGCTTTTCTGATTCACCTTCACTGGACGTAAGTGCCTCTATAACCTCTTCCCAGTCTTTATTGAGACTCCTACACGCTTCTTCACGGGCTGACCATCGAGTGTCTGATAAGATCTTTAGCGTTACATTTTCAGATTTGGTAAAATGATTTTGTAGTATTTCCCAACGGTGAGTGGAGGCAGTGAAGAACACATAAAGATTTTGGAGAAGTGCGAAAAAATCAATGGCTTCCTTACAGCAACTTGCTGCACACTGTCCAATCGAATTCAATGAGTGTGCAGAGCAGGGTACGTAAACTGCTACTGGGGACGCTTCTTTTATTCTGGCTTGCAAGCCAGAGTAAGTCCCTGACATGTTGGGAGCGTTATCATACGACTGTCCTCTACAGTTTGCAATGTCGAGATCATACATTTTTAATATGCTGGAAATTGAGTTGAAAAGCTGCTCTGATTTGTGGCCTACGCTGGGAAGGAATGCCAAAAATCGCTCTACGGGATGCCCATCTTCTTTTACGTATCTCAGAACAACTGCAAGTTCATCGACATGTGATATGTCTGGGGTGGAGTCCACAATAATGGAATAGTACTTCGCACATTTCACTTCCTCAGTTATTTGTTTGGTAACTTTGTCAGCCATTAGTTTGATGAATTGCTCATATGTAAACGAAGACAAGTATGAGGTATGACCTTTTCCTGGTGTGATAGCGTGGGGTAGAACCCTAGTTAGGTTACTTAGGTTCTAGCAAACAATCAAAAGCACTTACCGGTGCGTTGAATTAGATATTTCTTTGGGAGCCTACCATTAGATTCCTGTGTCCCACAAACAGCCTACCTAACTCTCTTTTACATTACCAATTTAGAAGCTATAGACATTACCCCTAACTATACTTAAGTACGGACAACTTTCTACCCCATTTGTCACCTTAGAAACACCACCTAATTACACTCAGCACCAACGATTAGGTCAGATAGGAAAAAACATCTCTAGGCTAGCCCAAAACAATACAAACAGCCCGTTGGTTCGTTTATGACTTGCTTTTGCCATTCAGCTTAGATTTAGTGATATTTCCCCTGATTCGCGGTAAATTCATCGCGGTAAATTCATCGCGAGTAATTACATCGCGGTAAATACATCGCCTGGTAAATACATCGCCTGGTAAATACATCGCCTGGTAAATACATCGCCTGGTAAATACATCGCCTGGTAAATACATCGTCATGCTTTTTATTAGCAGAGTAAATAATCGTAAATCGCGAAACATTAGAGTTCAAAAAATTAGAAAAAAGATACTAATTGAAAGTTTATAATTTTTTTAATGTGATAAGAAAAGAGATTGAGGAAAGAAAAGAAAAAATTAGGTGACCGTAGAATCCATATTTACGAGTATATTTAAATGTAAAACTCGATGCGTTTTTTTTTAGCCCCACCCGATATTTATACATTATTTATACAAGTATACATTATATTTTTGAGGTGTGATCGAAAAGTCATTTGGTAGAATTAAGGTCGGTCGGAAGTGAACTATAAACAGGTCATTACTTACTTATCCCAGGTACCTCTTCTAACCGTCAGAAGTTCACCTTTATGACCGTTGTTTTTGAGGTGTGATCGATAAGTCATTTGGCCCTGTCTGTTTTCGCCACTTAAATCTTTTTTAATCCGAATACCCTTCTTTCGACCTGTGGATTATTATTGTGGCCGTGGGAGGAGCCAGTCCATTCTAGCTGCTATATAAGACTGAATTTATTCAGTTAAATCAGTTTCTATAGCGCTTTCGATTGTTGTGATGTTCATATTTTGTCTGGCAGTTTAAAAGTTCAGAAAAATTAAGCCATCAAAATGGCTCTCCAGTATGTTACAAGTGAACGAAATAAGAAAAAACTCATTGATAGTGGTCATTTGTTTGTCAAAGAAAAGAAAAGTGATGAACATGTTATTTGGAAATGTGACCAATATTATAAAATGCGTTGTCCTGCAAGAATCCACACAGAGGAAGATTCCATTACCAAACGAATGGGAGAACATAATCATGCAGGCAATATTGCTCGTGTTGAAGCTGCCAAAATGATCAATTTAACAAATGAAAAAACACTTACAACTCGGGAAACACCTCATTGCATCGTAACCCAAGCCTACGTCGGATTGTCCCAAGCAGTCGTGGGTCAGCTGCCCGCAACCATCCTCATAAAAAGGAAAATCCGAAACGCTCGCCATGTGGCAGCACAAGTTCCTCCCAATCCAGAAAATTTACTCCAGCTGAGGATACCTCCTGAATATAGAACAACACATTCGAATCAGCCTTTCCTTCTATTCGACAGTGATGATGGACCAGGCAGAATTATTTTATTTTCCACTCAAAGAAACCTTCAGTTGTTATCCAAGGCGAAACATTGGTATGCAGATGGGACTTTCAAGACGGTTCCATCTTTATTCAATCAGCTTTACACGATACACGGCGACATGAATGGTGACGTTTTGCCTCTTGCTTATGCTCTAATGGCCAGAAGAACTGAAGAGAGTTACAACAGGTTTTTGTCAGAACTGAAATCCTTAGAGCCAACCTTATCACCAAGCATAATTGTGACAGATTTTGAACGAGCAGCCATTAATGCTTTTAGAGCAATTTTTCCAAATTCAACTCAAAAAGGTTGTTTTTTTCCATTTCTCTCAATGTATATTTCGATCCATTCAAACAAATGGTCCGCAACAACTATACGAAAATGATGCAGAATTCGCGTTGAAGATGCGCATGATTGCAGCCATTGCATTTGTGCCTGTCTTAGATGTAGTTCATTCTTTTGAATATTTATATGACAATAATGGGTTTCCCGAAGAAGCCCAGCCAGGCTTTGATTATGTAGAGGACACGTGGATTGGACGCCCAGACCGTCACCTAGTACGCCGACCCCCTCGCTTTGATCATGCACTTTGGAATTGTTTTGCTGCAGCCCAGGAAGGTGCCTCTAAGACAAACAATTCTTGCGAAGGCTGGCATCGATCATTCAGCGGATTGATCGGGGCATCCCATCCTACGATCTGGAATTTTTTAGAAATCTTGAAAAAGGAACAATCAAGAAACGAAGTAATAATCGAACAGTATATCGCCGGTGCAGAAAGAAATTCCACATCGCAAAAAGAAATATAAAGATAGTGCAGCGAGAATTCAACGCATCGTCAATGAATATGAAAATCGCGAAATACTCGATTATTTAAGAGGCATTGCTCATAATTTGTCTTTTTAGAATGTTTCTTCCTTCCTCCAATTTAAAATAGTGTCATCTTTTTACTTTGAATTTTTTTACATTGCTAATGAAATAAATTACATTTATTATTTTATTGGTGATTCTATTTTGAAAAAGTAACTTTGATTTCTTTTTCCATGTACAGTATATATTGAATAAATTTGATATTAATAATTTTTTGTCTTTCAATTTCCTTTTCATTGTTAATGAAATTAATTGCACTTATTGTCGATTGTTAATTTTTAATTTAAATTAACCTAACTAAGCCTAATTAAAGCAACCCATTCCCCTCCAGCATTAATCTAAAACATTTGAATATCACAAGTACAGAAACTAAATTCAACGAAACAAACTATACATTCATCGTAAATTAAACAAAATATGTGAATGTTTATATATTTATTACTATCACCTTTAAATAATGTATGGCGATGTGTTTACCAGGCGATGTATTTACCAGGCGATGTATTTACCAGGCGATGTATTTACCAGACGATGTATTTACCAGGCGATGTATTTACCAGACGATGTATTTACCAGGCGATGTATTTACCGCGATGTAATTACTCGCGATGAATTTACCGGACACCATTTCCCATTTAGTGACTTTTAGACTATATACATATATATACACACACGTCACCTCACTCCTCCCCTACAAGCTTAGTCTGTCAGGGGGATGAGGGACCCTAGACGACCTGCGGAGCGGGGTTGATGTAGTAGGATTAGGTGCAACCTGTATAGGCGGGCGAGTTGAACCATTTTCCGGAGGATCAGTTCTCTCTTCCGGAAGACTCTGGTCCTTCTGCAATTCACGTTCCCATATCTGGTCCTGATGGCGTTTAATAGAACGACCATCTTCTAGTTGGCACTTGAAGGAAACAGGGCCCGTTCTCTCCTGCACAGTTGCAGGAACCCATTTTGGTCCAGCCCCATAGTTGCGAATCATAACTGGATCATTAGGTTGCGCCTCTATAACTCTCCCTCTTTTAGTGTCATGGTACAGCTTCTGTTTTTCCTGATGGCGTAAAACTCGTTGTTGTAACGTTTCGTTTGGACGTAACAAATCGAAAACTGAACGAATTCCCCGGCCAATCATAAGTTTAGAGGGAGACACCCCCGTCGTGGTGTGACGTGTTAATCGATATTTAAACAAAAATTTATCCAACACCACTTGCATTTCCTCCCCACGAGAATATCGTCTTTCAGTCTCAGTCAGTGTTCTAGAAGCAAAACAGATAGGCCTATCTACACCATCAATGTGGTGAGATAACACTGCCCCAATTCCATAAGAACTGCTGTCTGCTGAAACTACGAAAGGAAGTTTAGGATCATAATGCACTAGGAGAGTGGACTTTAGTAGTACGTCCTTGGAAGCCTCAAATACTTCCTTTTGAGTTTTCTCCCATCTCCACTGTTCCCTAGATCGTAATAGCTTATTTAGGGGTTCAAGGAAAGTCGATGCATTAGGCAAAAATTTCCTATAAAAGTTTAGGAGACCTAAATAAGCTTGTAACTGTGTGATGTTTTGTGGAGGTGGTGCATTTTTTATTGCTTCTAGTTTATCCACCGTTGGATGAATGCCTGAGGCATCTATGCGGAACCCTAAATATGAAACCTCGTTAGTGACCCATGAACACTTTTCTCTCTTTAGCTTAAGTCCGGCATCCCGGAGTCTTTTTAGAACCGTGGTTAATCTAGTTGGGTGTTCTTTTTTAGACGAACCTGAAATGAGGACATCATCTAGAAAGCAAAGTACCCCTGGAATGTGATCTAGAACTTGGTCCATTGTCCTCTGAAAAATACCCGGAGCCGATGCTATTCCATAGCATAGCCTATTGTACTTATATAGGCCTCGGTGCGTATTTATGATAGTTAATTCTTTAGAGTTTTCATCTAAACTTAGTTGAGCATAGGCTTGGGACATATCGAGTTTTGTGAAATATTTACCCCCCCGCAAGAGAGCTAAATAATTCATCAGGCTTGGGTATAGGATAGCAATCTAGAAGGACGGCTCTATTTGCTATTAAACGGTAATCCCCACATAACCGCACGGACTTGTCCGGTTTTAGTACAGGAACTACTGGGCAGCCCACTTAGCGTGTGTGACTGGTTCAATAATTTTATCTTTTAGCAGCCTGTCAATTTCTAAATCTACCTTCTCCCGCAGTGCATGCGCAATTGAACGAGCCTTACAAAATTTCGGAGTTACATTAGGATCTACTTCTATGCAGACCTGATGGCCTTTTAGGTTGCCTACTTCAGGCCCAAAAACAGAAGAAAACTCCCTTAACAATGAATCTATGTCAGATGGATATGAGAGTGTATGCACATCTGCCTGACCCTTTGGCAAGATTTTGTCAATCGGCATTTTCAAAGCGTCAATCCAATCACGGCCAAGTAGAGTAGGCCCTTGCTCATCCACCACTAAAAGGGTTAAGGGATGAGACAAAGTTTTCTGGTTGAGTGTAACTGTGACGGATGCTTCTCCACAAATAGGTATTTGTATGTCCCCATATTTCTTCAAAATAGTTTTAGATGCATGTAGTTTAGGTGTGTTTTTGAAAATCCTATCAAAAACTGTTTTGGACATGACAGTTCGGGCAGCATCTGTATCTAGTTCTAGAGGAACTGTAATTCCATTTAGGCCTACCTCTACAATATATGGGACTGTATTTTTCCCACTTTGCTGCTCATAAAATAGGTACTCCACTCCAATGTTCGAAGTATTTCCCCTTTGAGGATTTACACTAGAAATGTTAAAATTAGAATTTTCACCCTTCGTTTCCTTTGAAAAACACACTTTAGCTATGTGGCCTATTTTACTACAGTTTCGGCAAACTGCTTCTTTAAAAGGGCAGTCCTTCTTCCAATGGTGTTTTCCACACCCCGTACATGGCTTGGAAGGCTTAGTAGAATTAGTAGGCTTAGTCGTATTCACCTCATACCTTTTATTTGCCTGTCTATTAGGCTCATTAGGTCTGCCAGGCCTAGAAGATTTAAAGCTATTTACGTGTTGGGCTTTACTACTGTGATTTCCAAAAGCTCTAACATCTTTAGCAGCTGCTTCTCTAGCCGTAGCTATTTCTACAGCCTGACTAAAAGTTAGGTCCTGTATGGCTAATAGGGCTCTCTGGGTAGACTCCTCTTTGAGACCCATTACAAACCTATCTCTTAGCATTTCATCTAAATTGTCCCCAAATTTACACGTACGGCTATGGCTTTTTATTTCTGCAACAAACTCTGCAATGCTTTCATTTCCCGTCTAATGCCTTGAATAAAATTTGAAACGTTCATAGATGAGAACTACTCGGGGTTTGTAGTGATCGGTTAGGGCCTGTACCAATTCATTATAGGTGCAGGTTTCCGGTGCTTTAGGAGAAACTAGGTCCATAACTAAACCAAACGTTTTAGGGCCTATTATAGTTAAAAAGGTAGGTACTTTCTTAGCATCAGGAATGGAATTTGCCTCGAAAAACAACCTCACCCTAGTGGCATAAGCTTCGAAGTCCTCCCCAGAGTCTTCGTAGGGGCTTATATGGCCAATCACCGACATGCTAGAGCAAAACCGAATTAGGCCAAATCACGTGCAGTAGGTTAGATTTGGTTTAAATTTGATCTAGTTACTCCCCAGTTAGGGCTGAATAGTGAATTGTATTAGAGTTAGGGTTGAGTAGGAATTAGTCTTAGAGTTAGGGCTGAGTAGGAATTAGTCTTAGAGTTAGGGCTGAGTAGGAATTAGTCTTAGAGTTAGGGCTGAGTAGGAATTAGTTTTAGAGTTAGGGCTGAGTAGGAATTAGTTTTAGAGTTAGGCCGGCGGGACCTACGCTATAGTATGGTAGCTTACCCACACAAACAAACCAAATCGGACGACCCAGTAGGCTACATCCAATTTTCCAAACAACCACTTGAACCCAATAAGCCAAATTAAACCAATGAGCCAAATTTAACCCAATGAACAAAATTTAATCAAATGAGCCAAATTCAATCCAATGAGCTGTAGCTGGTTCCTTCTTGGTGCTACTTGTAGTTGCCGGGAAGAATGAAGGATACGAGAGGCAAGCTATCGCTTTGTTGGGTATCTCTTTTAGGGGCCTCTCGTGTCCTCTTCTCTCCCTGTCGTTTGAGGGGTTGGCGTTTTGAAGGAAAAGCCGGTCGTTTTCAGAGTTTATTGAGTTCTTGGTTGGCTGAGGTTATTTTACAGAAGATTTTGTTATTTTATACAGCTGAATTAATTAAATATATATATATAAATTTATGTACAATACTTATTTATAAAGATTATATATGATTCTTAAAATTACACAATGATAAAATATATACAATTTGGTACGCGCAAAATTGGTTTGTCGGTAACTAATATAAAAATAATATAAATGCGGAAAATTAACTGCGCGGCCCCACACTACTGCCCACCCCGAGAAGCGGAGCACGTATATCAAAAGTAGAAATATTCGGGTCTTGATTTGAATCGGATCCTTCGTCCAGCTCGCGTTGATCCTCGGTCGGCCTCGTTTCCGGTTGTTGCGTTGTCCTGCGCGCCCGTCCTGAGGTCTGTATTTGCTACCTCCGAGGTGCGTCCTCCATCGTCCTTTTTCCTTGCGTGCTTTTTCTCCGATCCGATGTCGTCCGATTGTGCGCCCGGTACCTGTGTGGGACCTGAAACTATATACGCCGGTTTTAAACGATTAATTGAAATGGCTTCTGATGATCCGTTAGTTTTTTCTATTACGAAGTACTTATCGTGGCGTTCGAGAACACGGAAAGGTCCTTGATATGGTGCCTCGAATGGTTTTCGAACGCGGTCGATGCGTACCCATACGTGGCTTGATTTGTGGAGTTCCGATGGAATGAATGATTTGGGGGCTGAGTGAATGTTTCCTTGAGAGAGTTGGGCGAAATCGATTTGCGTCATTTTCTTGGCTAATTCGGAGATGAATTTTGAATTGGATTTTGACGACGAATTGGCGATCATTGGCCTCGGGCATAATAGGGTGGTTCCGGTGACGGTGGTGAACGGTGAATAACCCGATTCGTTGGGGAGACTGCGTAAACCAAGGAGAACTATGGGTAAAGCGGGGAGCCAATCTTGTTTTCGAGCGATGATTGCTGTCTTGATGGTGCGATGAGATCTTTCAATTATTCCGTTGGTCTGAGGGCGATACGACAAAGTTCTTAGTCGGTGAAATCCGATGAGAGCTGAGAGTTCCCTAAAGAGTTCGGATTCGAATTGGGATCCGCGGTCCGTTATGACTTGCAGTGGTACACCAAATCTTGAAATCCATACATCGAGAAATGCGTGTGCTATTGATGTGGCTGTAGTATCAATCAGAGGATATGCTTCTATCCATCTTGTGGCACGATCGATGCAGGTTAGGAGATATCTATATGGGGAAGGATATGTTTGACCGGGCAAAGTGGTTGGCGGTAAGGGACCGACGATGTCGATATGTACCGTTTCAAATCTTGAACTTGGTAAATCGAAGGGGGTTATTTCTGATTTTGTATGGCGAGAAATTTTTGAGGATTGACATGATTCACAATTTCGGGACCAAGTTCGAATATCCTTATTCATTGAGGGCCAAAAGTATCTTGATTTAATGATACGAAGTGATTGCTTGATGCCTGGATGAGAAATATTATGAAATTGATTGAAGATGGAAGATCGATGCTGCTTGGGAACAAAAGGACGGGGATATGGCGTGGATGTATCGCAATATAAAGTTGTATTTTCTGGAAACGGGAACGGCTTGAGACGTGGGAGAAATTCTTGCGTTTCTTGATCTTTTTGTTGAGATTCCGCGATTGCTGATAAATCGAAAGCGTCGATATGTACTGCGTTTACGTTGCGTGAAAGGCAGTCCGCTACGACGTTTTCGGATCCACAGATATGTATTACATCGCATACGTATTCCGTGATGGCAGACCAATGACGTTGTTGTCGGTCTGTCTTGGCTCGTAAGGGACTCTTGTAGGCAGAAACCATCGGTTTGTGATCCGTGAAGAGTATTACTTGACGACCTTCTAAAAATTGACGGAAATGCAGGACGGCTAGGTATGCTGCGAGTAATTCTCTATCGTATGCGGCGTACGCTTGCTGAGTTGTAGTTAATTTCTTGGAAAAGAAGGCGATGGGAACTGGTGTGCTGTCGATTATTTGATGAAGAACTGCTCCAGCTGCTATTTGTGAGCAGTCCGTAACTAAATGAAGGATTGAGCTTGATGGAAGAGGATGACAAAGCGTAACGGCGTTCCGTAGTGCATCCTTGACATCTTGAAAGGCTTGAATTGCTTCGTCGTTCCACTGTAGACTTTTGCTTTTGACTTGAGTTCTGACGATTTCACTTAAAGGTGAGACTAAATCGGCGTAACGGGGTATCATATGGCGATAGAATCCCGTCATTCCTAGGAATCTTCTGAGGCTTTGGTAATCTTGCGGTTGGGGAATATCTTGAATTTCGGAGACTTTGTTTACAGGAGGACGAATGCCTGCTGGGGAAACTTCATGACCCAGAAATTCAATTTTGGATTGCTGAAATATGCATTTTTCTAAGGAAATTCTTAAATTGTGTTCTTGAAGGATCTTGAATACGCGTTCTAAGTCTTTCAAATGGTCAACTGCGTTATTTGAATGGACTAAAATATCGTCGAGATACACAAATACGCAGTCAACTCCTCTGAAAATTGTATCCATGAAGCGTTGAAATGTTGCAGGGGCGTTTCTTAAACCAAATGGCATGTATAAATACTGAAATAAACCAAATGGAGTTGTTATAGCCGTTTTCTCGATATCTTCTGGGTGGACTGGAATTTGGTGATATGCTCTGACTAGATCGATTTTGCTAAAGCATGATTTTCCGTGCAGAGATGTTGACAGACTTCTTATATGAGGAAGTGGATATCTGTCCGGTTTCGTGACAGCGTTTAGGCTTCTATAATCACCACACGCCCGCCATTCGCCTGGTATCTTCTTCGGAACGAGGTGTAACGGTGAGGCCCATGGTGATTTTGAGGGTTCTATAATTCCATCTTGAAGTAAGTTGTTGAAAGTAGCCTTAGCTGAGGATAATTTATCGGGTGGAAGACGTCGAGGGCTTGCAAACACTGGTGGTGCGCTGCCAGTGTCGATGGTATGCTTGACAGTGTTGGTGGAAACTTTCTGCGGTTGAGCTGGTTTCAGTAGTGAGGAGTACTTGTCAAGCAGGTTCCTGATTTCTTGAGGTAATTTGTCGGTAGGGTTAATATTGATGAGGTGAAGGTCTTTGGATTGCACAGGTTTAGTAGTGGCTTGAAGAGTTGTTGCTCTATCCTTCAAAATGCCATGCTTGCAGTCCACAAGGATGTCATAATGGGATAGAAAATCGGCGCCGAGAAGTGGACTGGAGACTTGGGCGACGACGAATGGCCACCTGAATATTCTTCGTAATTTAGGAATTGATATGTCCAGTGTTACTTCTCCGAATATTTCGAGCGGCTGACCGTTTGCGGTGGAAATCTTTACTGCGGTTGGGTGGAGTTGACAATCATTGACACAAGTTGGTGGTAAAATTGAGATGCTCGCTCCTGTGTCAATGATAAAATTGACCTTCAGACTGGCGATGCGAGCTGCGACTGAGATCAGCGGCAGGCCGGACGTCGCGTTAATCACAGCCTGCTTATCTAGTTTTCCGACGTTTCTCTTGATGGTGAGGAAGATCTTGAATTTGGGCGTGACGAGGGGAGCAGCTTGGCGTCATCTTTATTTGGCCACTTGCACCATGGCCTGCAGGTCCTTGCTTGGGGGCCATAATAAAGGTGCGCGCGGCACACCACCGGCCGCTGATTCTCGCTGAAGGGTTTTAGGCCGATGGGGATATTCGTTCTTGGGCTTGTATTGGCTCGAGTTGACGTTGGCGCCGCGTAGCAGCTTTGTTGAGCGAACGGTATTAACTCATCGGCTAGTTTGCCGAGTTGAGTTAGCGTCAGCTCCTTTTGTGCTGCTACGACGGGCGCTATTGAGGATGGGAGCGCCTGGATGAATTTATGCTTCACCAAATCATCGCTGACGCCCACCTTCAGTGCCGTTTGGTGGATATCTTGAAGGAATTGGGAGGGCTTTCCAGTGAGAGGAGTGTTGGAGATGAGTCGTTCGAAGAGTTCTGGCTTCGTCTTTTCGTAATGACTCACGATTTCTTCTTTTAAATCGGTGTACGACTTGTTGGAGAGAGTTGCTGCTGAAATTCGTGAGACGACTTCGGGGGGTAACGAGGCTAGAACATGGAAAAATTTGGTCTCTTCGGATGTTATTCTGGAAATGTGGAATTGTGCCTCCATGATGGAGAACCATCCTGCGGCCGACGCTTCAGAGAACGTGGGTGGCTTGATGGTGACATGGTGCACTCCTGATTCAACAGATTCCATCTTGCGGGAATGTAATTCGGGTCTGCTGCTGCTTTGGTTCCGACCGGCTACTACGGGTGGGCGGCGAAGAGGCGTGGCTTCGGTTTGTTCCGCCCGGCGACTGAAGGATGCTGCTTCCGCTGGCTGCTTCGGGTCACTCCGGGGTCACCAATTGTAGCTGGTTCCTTCTTGGTGCTACTTGTAGTTGCCGGGAAGAATGAAGGATACGAGAGGCAAGCTATCGCTTTGTTGGGTATCTCTTTTAGGGGCCTCTCGTGTCCTCTTCTCTCCCTGTCGTTTGGGGGGTTGGCGTCTTGAAGGAAAAGCCGGTCGTTTTCAGAGTTTATTGAGTTCTTGGTTGGCTGAGGTTATTTTACAGAAGATTTTGTTATTTTATATACAGCTGAATTAATTAAATATATATATAAAATTTATGTACAATACTTATTTATAAAGATTATATATGATTCTTAAAATTACACAGTGATAAAATATATACAATTTGGTACGCGCAAAATTGGTTTGTCGGTAACTAATATAAAAATAATATAAATGCGGAAAATTAACTGCGCGGCCCCACAGAGCTTAATCGAATCCCATGAGCTTAATCGAATCCATTGAGCTTAATTGAATCCCATGAGCTTAATTGAATCCCATGAGCTTAATTGAATCCCATCCTCGTCGCCAAATGTGATAGCGTGGGGTAGAACCCCAGTTAGGTTACTTAGGTTCTAGCAAACAATGAAAAGCACTTACCGGTGCGTTGAATTAGATATTTCTTTGGGAGCCTACCATTAGATTCCTGTGTCCCACAAACAGCCTACCTAACGCTCTCTTACATTACCAATTTAGAAGCTATAGACATTACCCCTAACTATACTTAAGTACGGACAACTTTCTACCCCATTTGTCACCTTAGAAACACCACCTAATTACACTCAGCACCAACGATTAGGTCAGATAGAAAAAACATCTCTAGGCTAGCCCAAAACAATACGAACAGCCCGTTGGTTCGTTTATGACTTGCTCTTGCCATTCAGCTTAGATTTAGTGGTATTTCCCCTTTAGTAACTTTTAGACTATATACATATATATATAAAGGTGGGCAGGACCGAGTTCCAAAAGGACCGAATTCCAGGAACTCGGTCCTTTTTAAGGACCGTGAGCGGGAAAGTAGGTCCTTTTCTCAGTGAGGACCGAAATGAGGAGCGACGGTCCATTTTTAAGCAATTCCGGACGGTCTTTTTTAGTGATTTTAGTGTGTTTAGTGATTATTTGAAGTTCTAAAGAAGATGGATCGTTTCCTCCAGAAGACTCAGAAAGAGACTGAGACTGAACTGAAACTTGTTTCAACACCTGGAGGAGACGAAGAATCTACTGATGTTAGTGCTTCAACTTCAAGTCAAGCAACTGGAGCTCCTAGCGGAAGAACTGAACCCGGCAATCCCTGGCCGTACCTGGACAAATACTTTGAATACCTGGGCCCCAAGGGTGAGCAGAACCTGGAGTACAAGTGCTTGCTGTGTTCATCAAGTTTAACACGCCTATCCCATCCAGTGCCGCCGTGGAGAGGCTCTTCTCTTTGGGGAAGGACGTCCTCAAGCCGAAAAGGTCAGGGCTCAGTGACAGCCATTTTGAAATGCTAGTCTTCTTGAAGGGAAACTCAAGCATTTAACTTAATAACTTTTTTTCATCATTTATGTATTGTATTAATTATAATTTACGTTAATAAAATTAAAGATTTCCGGTGTCTTTAATTTCATTTTTCATTTTAATCAAATTTTTCACTTATATTATATATAAGGACCTAGGACCGAGTCGTTCCTAGGTCCTATCTTCAGAAAGGACCGTGACCGGGACCGTCGGTCCAGTTTGAGGCAAGGACCGGGACCGGGACCGTCGGTCCTTTTTGAGGCCCGGGTGCCCACCTTTGTATATATATACACACACGTCACCTCACCTGGATTTTTGTATTTTGCAATATGTTCCCCCAGAAAGGGGTCAAATTCAACAATAAGTTCCAAAGCCATTATAAAGTTTCCACTGTGGACATAACCAAATTTCTCAATGTGGCCCCTAAAAGGTAAACCATGAGATGCCAGTGACCGGTCCGCTGCAACAACTCGTTGTAAAACATCCCTCCAATACTTCTTCTCCTCATCAACTTGATAGAAAAGTTGTTTGTCAATTCTTCCGAGGAATTTTCATGGCTTGTTAATGCTTCACTGCCATGCTTCCAGCCATCAAATCCTTCCTTACCAGTTTTAGTAGTTCCACCAAATAACTGACATGGAACGCAGAAAATTAAGCCTGTGCTCTCTGAATACATTAAATATGTTCTCTTCACCTTCTCTCCGTTGACAAGCTGTGTTTCAAATAAGGTTTTACAAAAATATCTGAATCGTTCACCAAAACGTCTCTTTGATTGAGAAAAGTTCATGTTTTCTCGGTCCTGATTTATGTCATGCTCTGACACATAATGACGCGTAGCATCATTAACTTCCCACAATGCTGGGTCTTGTCCAATGGAAGTATTGCTGGAGGTAGTTGTGATGCTACCATCACAAGACTTAGTGTAGGGTAGGCAGGATTCTTGAACTTCTCTACCAGTTAATCTAAAATTACTAGGACCTTCATTAACATTTTGATCTTCTTGGAAACTCCTAATCTCGGTACATTCTAATTCTTTTAAAAGAACATTCGGATTTGTTTCAACATTTTTGCTCTTTATATCAGATTTCTTGAAGAAAATATCAATTTTCGCGGTTTTGTCAATGACATCTCGTTGTTTTTCAGCTTTCTCCAGAGCTCTCTTCTTATACTCCGAGCCGATTAGTCTTTTTTTCCCCTCACTCATCTGAAAAAACAAATACATCTGAAATTAATTAAAAATATAAATAATATTTTAAAATATAAATATATTATTAAAATTAATAAAATATATTATAATATTTAAAAAAAATAGCTCTTCTTCTTACCTTGTATAAATACCATTACTGTACTAAACTGAGATAAACACAATCTTGTCTTTAAATTTTAAATGTTGTCCAGTTTCAAAGTTCAAAGTTGCAAAGTAGAAAAAATATACTGTACAGGGTGGGCCGTAAGTTTCCATACATAGGAAAAATTAAACGTTTGTTTTTATGTTTCAGATACCCTAAGAATATGCGTTTGACGTAAGATCTTGTTTACTGATGAAGCAAATTTTTACGTCAATGGAGAGGTTAATCGGCAAAACATACGTTATTGGAGTAATGCTAACCCTAACTGGCTGAGTCCGACGAAGATGCAAGGTGCCGGTAAAGTGATGGTGTGGGCCGGGATATGGGGTGACAGAATTATTGGACCAATTTTTTTTGTCAGTGGAAATCTTAATGCCGAAAGGTATCTTAACATGTTGCAAGAAGAGATTTTCCCATCCCTGCTAAACGAGGAAGGTAACTTCCCAGTTTACTTCCAGCAAGATGGAGCTCCACCTCATTATGGTCTTCACGTGCGTCGGTATTTGGATCAGCAGCAGTTTCCGGATGCTTGGATTGGTCGGCGTGGTCCTGTGGAGTGGCCTCCCAGATCCCCAGATCTCACCCCCCTTGATTTCTATCTTTGGGGGCACTTGAAGGCCATGGTGTATCAGGAAAAGATACGAGACATAAATCATCTAAAGGAACGTATCACCAACGCCATTACAAGCATAACGTCAACTGTGCTAATGCGTGTTCATCAACAGTGGGGAACACGTATTGAAATGTGTTTTCAAAACAATGGCAACCATGTAGAGCATATTATATAAATAAAAATGGTTGTCCATAAAAAAATGTTTATTTTTCCTATGTATGGAAACTTACGGCCCACCCTGTACTAAATTCAATTTTATAGAGAAAACCTAAAACAAAATAATTGGACAATTTTTGGCTTGATAGTCTGTAAAGTGTAAGCACTAAATCTGAAATAAAATAAAAATAATTAGCTTTAAAATAAAGATATTATTAAAATTAATAAAATATATTAAGGCCAAGGACCAACTTTGAAATCGATTTCGTTCAAACTTAATGAGATATTTTTCGTTAAGTAGGACTAACTTTTTTCCGGGTTTTTTTTAGGTAAAAAAATATCACAAATTTTGGATTTTTTTCCATACCTAAAAAGTACTTTCTTGTTACTTTTCTTGTTACGACTTTTCCTCCAGAATTTTACTGCCCTCAAAACTTTGCCGCCCCCTAAAATTTGCCGCCCTGGGCCATGACCCATTTGGCCCATATGTAAATACGCGCCTGATTGAGAGGCAACGTAAAAAGCTGTATGATAATAAAAACCCACTCCAATAGACAGAGTTTATTTCCACAACAGTTTCGATGCCCACTGGCATCCTCTTCGGGTGGATACAGAAAAACGAATGAACCAAAAACAAGAGGGAAAACAGTCCAGGGACCATTAAGAAATTCGCACCTAGGTTAGATCCCGTTCTTCCCACACTGGAAGGGCATTTTTTTTATTTTTTTAAATTAAAGGGACCCGCTTATAAGTACATTCGCGCAAATTTAAAACTATCTTCTTGTTCTATACATACAGATTCTATTATTTTGACATAATTACTGCATTTATTATTGCATTTACGTTTTTTAACATTTATTATTATTACCCTTACACTAATTATTACATTCATTTTATTACCTTTATTATTACATTTATTGCATTTATAGATGTTTATTGCATTTCTTGATGTTTTGGTTAACGAAAGTGGAAAGCCCAATTTCACGGTCTATAAAAAACCTACTCATTGTAATTCGTACATTCATTATTTTTCATATCATGATGAAGGAGTTAAAAGCTCAATTATTTCTTCCATGTTTCTAAGAGCACTCAGGATTTGTAGCCCACATTTGCTGGACCCGGAAAATTCAAAGATTTGGAACATTTTTAAGGATTTAAAATATCCTGAGTGGTTTATCAGAAAGGCGTATTTTAAAGCCAGAAAATCTTTTTATGCCCCTCGGGAACCTTCAGTTAACCAAAAACAATATGTGAGTTTGCCTTACATTGCCGGCTTAGAAAGAGTAAAAACCGTTGACGAAAGATTTTAAGTTCGCTTTGGCGTTCAAATATTCGTCTACCGTGAAAAGTAAATTGGTTAGGAATAACGTTGCAAAACAGGACAAGCCTGTGTCTACAGCATTCCCTGTAAAAGTTGTGATTTAGTATACGTAGGAGAAACTGGAAGAAATATTGAAACCCGTATTAAAGAACACATATATGCCTTCAGAGGTTGTAATACTAATAATGCCATTTTTTATCACGCCAGCCAAAATGATCATGCTATAGATTGGGAATCAAGTAAGGTACTTCATAAATGTAATAATTATGTCAAAAGAAAAATAATAGAATCTGTATGTATAGAAAAAGAAGATAATTTTAATTTGTGCGAAGGTACTTATAAGTTGGACCCTTTAATGAGATTCTTGGTCAAAAAAATCCCTTACGGCGTCGGGTGAACGGGTTCTAACTTAAGTGTGAATTTCTTAAATGTCTCTGGATTGTTTCCTTACTCGCTTTTGGTTCATTCGGTTTTTTTTTTATATATAATAAATGCAGTAATTATGTCAAAATAAAAGAATCTGTATGTATAGAACAAGTAGATAGTTTTAATTTGTGCGAATGTACTTATAAGCGGGACCCTTTAATTTAAAAACTAAAAAAAATGCCCTTCCAGTGTGGGGAGAACGGGATCTAACCTAGGTGCGAATTTCTTAATGGTACCTGGACTGTTTTCCCTCTTGTTTTTGGTTCATTCGTTTTTCTGTATCCACCCGAAGAGGATGCCAGTGGGCATCGAAACTGTTGTGGAAATAAACTCTGTCTATTAGAGTGGGTTTATATTATCATATTTTGACCTTTACGTAGAAAAAAATGAAGTTTTTTGGCATTTAAAAAGCTGTATGTATAGGGTAACATGCTAGTAAGGAAATTTGGTATGTGTTCAGAATCAGTTAAAACTTATCCTTTTTGAACTTACTGTACTGCATTGTATACATCCCATCTGTGGTGGAACTATACAAACACTGCTAAGAATAAACTCTCTGTTGCTTTGAAATGAAACGCTCTCCTTTTCTTAGGGTTTAATCAACTTAATTGAACAACATTCCTGTTAATATAAATAACAATAATATAGTTATGGTACACAAAATATATATATACTCAATGACGCAAGTTATAATAATAATATAGATATAGTAAACATAGGGCATTTATATGAATTATTTATACTACAGATTAGGATTAATTACATCAAAGAAAATATCATTACCTTCATATAATAAAGTTTCTTACATCCCATCAGTTTAATTCAGACATCGTCAGATTCATCAGTTTAATCGAATTGAATATAAACACAAATGATTTTACTTTGGTATAACATTCTAATAAAGTCATCATAAACCTGCAAAATAATATTACATTTTTCCCTCCTACTTAGATTGAACAATATAGTCCTCAAAATAACTAGGCGGACACCGAGTACGCCCTGATCGCCGTACCTCAGTCATAGGGAACTCTGTATTTTGATTATCATCATCTACTGAAGTCTGAGGAGCGTTGACCGGTGAGGGATTGGAGGGAGCAATGGTGGGTGACGGATATGAGGGCAGGATGGTAGGTGACGGGGGATGGTTGTTTAACACACCATCACCTTCGTTAGTATTTTCGTATTCTCGAGTTTCAGATTCCCCAGAAGGGGCGAGGTGCCTAAGCGAGACAGTAGTCTCTCGGCCTCCCGGGAGACGAACATGAGCATATTCAGGATTAGCCTCAATGAGTTCTACTTCTTCAACTGGAGGCTCATATTTAGACTGACGTGTATAATTTTTCAATAATACTTTACCTGGGGCGGTAAGCCACGTAGGTATGGAATGGCCATTTGTAGATCGACGCTGATAATTAAATAATCTCTCATGAGGGGTGCAGTTTGTAGAAGTACATAAAAGAGATCATATGCTATGTAATACATTGGGCAAAACCGTTTCCCAACAGCCAACAGGGAGTTTTCTTGAAGCCAAAGCTAAATTTACTCCTTTCCATATAATTCCGCTATATCTCAACTAAACCATTTCCCTGGTGATTATATGGGGTCGTTCTACTAGTGGCCACTCCGCGTGAGTTCAAAAACTGTTTAAGTGTATACGACATAAAGGAGGAACCTCTATCGGAGTGCACATACGCGGGTGCACCAAAGATAGCAAAAAGTTGACTAAGACAATCAACTACAGTTTCAGCAGAAGTGTCCGCACATGAAAACGCTAAAGGGAACCTCGAAAATTCGTCTACTATCGTTAGCAGATAACGATTACGGGAATTAGAAGGCAAAGGACCTTTAAAGTCAATATTTAATCTTTCGAAAGGTTGTGTAGCTTTTATTAACTGACCTTGATTACTATTTAAATACTTCAGTTTACACTAGGCGCATATAGTGCATTTTGAAATAACGTTTTTTACATCTTCAAATGAATATGGGAGGTTTCGGCTTCTAACAAAGTGCCACATTCTAGTTACTCCGGGATGGCACAAGGCAATGTGTAACTCTTCTAAATAATGTTTATTAATAGATGCTATAAATGCGTGAGAAAGCGTATTTGGAGCTATATTTTCTCTTCCGGCGATAAACAGTGTCATAACTGAAACTTGATAATTCAAGTCTCCATCTCATGATTTTCTCGTTCTTAACTTTTCTGTTATGTTTAGTGTCAAACATAAACGCTGCTGACCTTTGATCCGTTACTAGTTTAAAGTGTTTACCAAGCAGATAATGCCGCCATTTTCGGATAGACTCAACAATGACGTATGCTTCTTTTTCTATAGAGGAATGATTCCTTTCAGAGGGCGACAGAGTACGGGCGAAAAAGGCGACTGGACGTCCAGCTTGACAAAGTTAAGCAGCTATTGCGTAATCAGACGCATCAGTCTCTACTACAAAAGGAATATTATCATCAATGGCAACAACAACAGAATTAGCAATATAACTTTTAAGATTTTCGAAAGCATTAATTACGTTAAGAGGGAGAGGGTATGTTTTATTTTCAACCAAAGGTCGTACTTTCTCGGAAAATTTTCGGATCCATTTAGAATAGTGGGCAAACATACCCATTACTCGGCGCCTGTCTTTAGCATTATTAGGAGGAGGCATTTCAAGCAGTGGTTTTAACCTCTCAGGATCAGGCTTTAAAGAAACATTACTTATTCTATAACCTAGTAAATTTATAGATGACTTAGATGTAGAACTCCTATTTTCGTTAATATGAAGATTATACTGTTTTACAACATTTAAAAATTTTGTCAAATTATCATCATGCGCCTTCTGATCGTGTCCACATATAATGATATCGTCCACATAAATGAAAATATCCTTTAAACCCTCTTCACGAATTATGTCATCGATTACTCTCTGAAAACAGGCTACGCCGTTTGTTACACCAAACGGGATTCTTTTGAAATGAAACAGCTGGCCACAGGCTTCGAAAGCAGTGTATGGCTTATCCTCCTCCTTGATAGGGATCAAATGATAGGCGCTCTTAAGATCTATTGTACTAAATATACTATACTATGCAATTTTGCCCACCATTTCATTTATATTAGGCAGAGGATAAGCGTCCAACTGCGTGTATCTATTTACTGTTTGAGAATAATCGATAACTAGGCGTTTTTTATGAGATTCATTGGCTACCACTAAAATTTGTGCCCGCCAAGGACTTCGACTGGGTTCGATAATGCCTTCCTTAAGAAGGCGATCTACTTTTGACGAAACAAAACTCATATCTGCCTGACAATATCGGTGTGACTTAATAGCAATGGGTTTGCATTCAGGACTTAAATTATTAAATAAAGACGGAGGTTCCACCTCGGCTGCTGCAAGGTTACACACAGTTAAGGAAGGTTCTCTTCCTCCAAAAGGTATCCCAACTGATTCATGTCTAGACAAAAAATCATGGCCAAGAATAACATTAGTACATAGATTAGGCAGAAGTGATAACTTAACATTTTTATAGGTACGATCCTTGAATGTCAAATCTACACAACAAAACCCATCAACTTTAGTTACATGAGAAGCATTAGCCATTGACACTTGACTTTTACAAGGATATACCTTCCATTTGTTTTCTTTTACAATATTTATATCAAAATTTTCGGTACTACCTGTATCCACTAGCGCCTTCAAAGACAAACCATTAGCTAAAATAGTAAGAATTGTTTCTTTCAAAGAATGAGAAATAGAGCCTGATAGAGAAGCTAAAGTATTAACAGAAGCAGAAGCTTTTGAATTAGAGCGACAAACTCTGGCAAAATGGCCTTTAATACCACATTTATGACATAAACTATCTCTTGCAGGACATTTAGCTCGCGGATGCACATTACTCCCACAAAAGAAACATCTACGAGACCTTGCTGCAGCAGTAGAAGACTCCTCGCAAAGAGTTTCATTAGCACCGTGTTTGGCCTCTTGTTTTTCTATTGTAATTGTTTCAATTTCACAACTAACTGAATTTAGAGGAACATTAGAACGTATATAAGTATCAGACTGAATCTGAGCCAACACAAGGCTGCGAGCTTGATCAAAAGCGATCTGTAAACTGAGAGATTTGTTTTCAAGCAATCGTTGCCTAATGAAAGGAGTATTCAAACCGTTTATAAAAGCATCTCTTATATATTCATCTCTGTATTCATGGAATGGTCCAAACTCTCTCCCATCTCCTGACGACGGGTGACTAATAGGTGACGAGCAAACGTTTCATTTTTCGGTTTTATATAAAGTTCATTGAGCAACTTTATAGCATCTTCATAGGTAGTACAATCAATTATGTACTCATAGACTCAGTGGCGGATTTAGGGGGGGGCCGAGTAGGCCATGGCCTACGGCCCCGCGCCTGTGAGGGCCCCGCGCCCTCACATATAATTATAATGTTGGATTCCACTATAAATAATACAATTGATTAATGATTAGTGATAATTATGGTATCACTCTCTTTGCTGGCGGGAGTTTAGTTCTATTCAGGCCGCTGTGGAGTGCACATGTGAGTGTGTTTAGTGGTAAGTAATGGTAAAAGTCGTATCTCGAAAAAGTCGCCAGTCAATAAATGGGGATGGGGGAGTTTTAGTCAGCTTTATAATAACATAAATAAGTTGAAAAATGTTAAATTAATGTAATTAATTTTTTTATATGAAACGTACTTAGGCTAGGTTAGGTCAGTTTAGCTTAGATTTCATAATAAATACATTTTATACATATTTAAGGAAAAAGTCGCCACTGGTGGGGGCTGGCGACTTTTCCCATAAAGCGACTTTTTCACCCGAACAACTGTTTAGTGTCTGTATTTAATTAATTAATTAAACTGTATTAATTAATACTAAACCGAGGGTCAAGTGTAAATAGTTTGTTTTTTATGTTTTTATGTTTCAGGATAAGGCAGTGAGGCTGCACTGAGGCACAATGGAGAAATCAACAAGTCGTGATCGTGATCAAGGGAGGAAGTATAAAGCTGGCTCTGTTAAACGACAAGAAAAGGCAGACGTAAACCAAAGAGTAAAAAAACTACGAAAAATAACTCAATGGTTGACATATCCAACAGTATCTGAATCTGCAAAATCACAAACTCAAACTGAATCCGGTCAAACTGAATCTGAATCAGTAGAGACACCAATTACGCCTGAAACAACTGGAGAAGCCACAACTAGTACTGAACCTAGTGTAGTTAGCGCAATTGAACCTGAACACAGTGACAGTGAGGAGACACAAGAGGAAGTGAAAGTTATGAATACCGGTACTGAACAAGGATTTGAAACGGATCTTGGATTATGGCCTAAAATAATTACTGAAAATGTGTGAGACTATTGGTTGAAAAAGGGAAGCGCAGAATGTCGACACTGTGATGGTGACTTCAAAGAGTCAGCTGTGAAAGAGCTAAACAGAACCCGTCATTGTACAAAGACATTATTCACTCGAACTCATTCATTATCTGGCCAAGAAATTAATCTTAAATGGCTCTGTTACTCTAAAACAACTGGTAAAGTGTATTGTTTTGCTTGCAAGCTTATGTCAAAGGTGGAAAGCTCATTCACAACTGGCTTCAATGGTTGGAAGAACGCTAGGTATGTCATAGAATCTCACAGTAGGTCAGATCAGCACAGGAAAAGTATGGTCGAAATGATATATCGAAAGACTGCGGGTGCCCGTATTGACTCTAATCTAGTACAACAATATGAAAGTGAATGCGAGTACTGGCAAGCAGTATTGAGGAGGTGTGTAGATGTTTTAAAGCTACTTTGCGAACGCGGGCTAGCCATTCGAGGTAAAGATGAAGTAATTGGATCAGTACACAATGGAAACTATCTTGGGATTCTAGAGCTGCTGAGCACATACGACAGTTTCTTGGCAGCACATATCAAGAAACACGCAAACAAAGGTAGTGGTCATACTTCCTACTTGTCCCATGTCATTTCTGAGGAAGTCATTGGAATAATGGCAGAAAAGGTTATGTCCTCAATAACAGATGAAGTAAAAACAGCAAAGTACTTCTCAATTTCTGTTGACTCCACACCTGATATTTCACACATGGATCAACTTACTTTTACAATCCGCTATGTACTGCCTACTACAGGTCCAGTTGAAAGGTTTTTGCAGTTTATTCCCATGCTAAGCCACACTGGCAGAGATATTGCTACAACTGTTCTTGATTTTCTTAAAGAGAAGAACATTCCAGTTATCGACTGCCGAGGACAGTCCTATGACAATGCCAGCAACATGTCTGGTAAATATCTGGGAACCCAACAGATAATCAAGAATGAGTGTAGTGAAGCTGAGTACATACCATGTATGGCTCATTCCTTAAACTTGGTGGCTAAGTGTGCTGCAGAAAGCTGTCCTGCTGCAGTGTCATTGTTTGCTCTGGTACAAAATATGTACTCCTTTCTTGTTGCATCTACTTATCGTTGGAGGAGACACCGTGAGGTACTAGAGACTAATAAAGATAAGAAGTTGAAAGTTGATAAAATACTTTCAGACACTCGTTGGTCAGCACGAGCAGATGCTGTAGCTGCTCTCAGTAGAGCACACAAAGAAAACATCATTGTTCTGGAAGAGTTATTCTCAGATCAGAATCAGCCAGCTGAAACAAGAGCTGAAGCAAGTGGTCTTCTCAAAGGTTTGAAAAAACTTGAAACAGTGATTCTTCTTGAAGTTTGGGATACAGTATTGGAAAGGTTTCAGAGTAGCAGTATCCAGCTGCAAAAATCTGGGCTCTCCCTCAACACAGCTGTCACACTGCTAGAGTCTCTTTTACAATTTGCTAAAGACCTGAGATCCCAGTTCGATGACTTTGAAGCAAAAGCTATGGCTAAGTGTGATCCCTGTGATGTGACGAGTAATGATGCATACTACGCCGACACACAGCGTATTAGGAAGCGCAAGCGTCACCACGATGAACTAGACTCCGCGGAGGATGTTATGCTGACAGGGAGAGACAAGTTTAGAGTGACTGCATTCTTGCCCATCATTGACAAGCTCTGTGCTGCCCTACAACAACGCATTGCTGCTTACAGCGACCTTCGAGAGAAATTTGGGTTTTTATCAGAAATCTCAAACAAAACGAACACGGAGCTTAAAGCATCTGCTGAAAAGCTTGTGTCTTCATATCCTAAGGACTTGGAGGCTGGATTGGAGTCGGAGCTTTTGCAGTTTGCACACCTTATGAAATCCATTCCAAGAGATTCACCTGAAAGTGCTCCTTCATCAGGTGGTGCAAAGGCTGCAAAAAGTCCTGAACTAAAAATGTATGAGATAATTCACAGACATGACATGGTAGAAACATTTGCTAATGTTGAAATTGTATTACGACTCTATCTCTGCATGTTTGTCACAAACTGCACTGGGGAGCGATCATTCTCCAAGATGAAACTAGTCAAGAATTATCTAAGAAACACCATGGGGCAGGACCGTTTGTCTTCACTCACCCTGTTGAGCATTGAGCATGAGAAATTAAGGGTGCTTGATTTTACTGATGTCATCAAACAGTTTGCAAGTAAGAAGGCTAGAAAAAAATCTTTTTTGACTGAGAAATAGTTAAGTGTACCGTACAAATTACCTGCAATAAACAAAACCCACTCATTGCATCATTTGCATGTCAGTCAAGTGGTATTCTCTTTAGTTAATGGTGTATTATTATAGTTATTTTTTGTTAATGGTGTATTATTATAGTTATTTTTATTGTTAAGCTTCAAAAAAACAAATGTGTAATGTTCAACTATGAAATGGTCATTTGGCTAATTAATTATCAATAAATTGAATATTGTTTAAAAAGTAAATTTATTTTAACGCTTCGCTCGCCCATTGATTTGAGGGCCCCGTAAGGTCACCACTGGGGGATGGGGGTGTAAATCTTCATTTCAGTTAATTAAGCTAGCTTTGCGTAGTTTGGGGCCCCGCACTCCAACCGGCCTAGGGCCCCGCGCACCTTAAATCCGCCACTGCATAGACTAAAGGAGATACATGGTTTACAAGCAAACTTAGCTTTTGAGTCTGAAGATCAGAAAGTAACGCGGCCAGAAAGTTCTGAAATGTCTTGAACCAGTGACTCCAGAGACGAGACGAACCTGAGGATGAGAGTTCGGCATCAAATCTTTCCGGCTTCAGAAACTTGTCCATATCCTCTGATCTTGAAATTAAGTTGATTAAGTTGAAATGAAACGCTCTCCTTTTCTTAGGCTTTAATCAACTTAATTGAACAATATTCCTGTTAATATAAATAACAATAATATAGTTATGGTACACAAAATATATATATACTCAATGACGCAAGTTATAATAATAATATAGATATAGTAAACATAGGGCATTTATATGAATTGTTTATACTGCAGATTAGGATTAATTACATAAAAAAAATATCATTACCTTCATATAATAAAGTATCTTACATCTCATCAGTTTAATTCAGACATCATCAGATTCATCAGTTTAATCGAATTGAATATAAACACAAATGACTTTACTTAGGTATAACATTCTAATAAAGTCATCATAAACCTGCAAAATAATATTACATGCTTATAATAATATTTTTCGTATGCTATATAGGGAACCAAAATGGTGCAGTGCCAGTTTTATATTTACTACGCGTAACCTACCTACCAGCCAAATGTTAATCCAGAAGAATATATATAATTTCATTAGTAGGGTCCAAAACAGCTCTAATGTGTTATTGTGGAATGTCCTATCTTCAGATACTGTGTACCTCTCACCTATATGGCAATCTTGGTTCAGACAACTGCTGGTTTACAATACCTTATTTTTGTAATGTAGCAAAGATTATATATGCATATTAAGTTGTGTTATAAGATTGTATTTGTATGTTGGGTTAAATTTTTTTTTTTTAATTGAATAACCTTTATTAATAATAAAATAAATACAGTAGTCTTTTTACAATTTACAATTTTTACAATGACATAAATAATTGTGAAGCTTTTTTTAATTTGGCCCTTAAGCTTTAGGCTTTACTGGGCTCTTATTAAAAATAAGCAGCTAGCTGTTATAAATTAATAATAATAAATAAATAAATAAGTAAATAAGTATTATTAATAGTTAAAACCTGTATTTCAATATTAAACAATATTAATGGACAATATTAAACATTATTAGTGGACGTTAATCCAAGATTTTTGTTAGTATCCCATTATTAATCGGGATTTCAACTTGGTTTTAAACAAATTTACATTCGCAATATTTTTATATCGGCATGCAAGTCATTCCATAGTTTCAATCCAATGAAAATGGGTAGTTTTTGAGATGAAGACTATCTAAATGGAGGTATAACAAGCTTTGATCTATTTCTGGTCTGATACGAGTGGATTTCTTGATGAGTTACAAAATATCTATTTACCCATTGCAAATTAATGATTTTGCTCTTACACTTGTAAATAAAAATAAAATGTGCCAGTTTGATTATATCATTGAGCTTTAGTAGGTTTAGCTCTTTAAATAATGCACTAGAGTGGTCAAGGAAATCAGCATCAGATAATAACCTTATTGCTCGTTTTTGGATGACAAAGATACCATTTAATGCGTTGTTAGCGGAGTTTCCCCAAACAATGGTGCAGTATGTTATATAAGGAAGAACAAGAGTATGATAAAGAGTCAATAAAACTTGTTTAGGGACTACATTTCTAAGTTTAAACATTATAGCAACGCTCCTTGAAATCTTTTTCGCGATATAATTTACATGATCACTCCATTGCAAATTCTTATCTAGCATTACACCAAGAAATTTTGTTACAGTACACTCCTTTATGGTGATTTCATTAACATTAAGTTCATCAAGATATACATTTCTTTTATTAGTAAAAATCATGAAATTTGTTTTACTGGTATTTAGGAAGGGTTTATTGGTGGTCAACCATTTCATTACACTGATGAATTCTGAATGAAATATATTCTTAGCTGTATTAACATCTTTGCAAGAAAAGGAGAGAGTTGTATCATCTGCAAACATTATGAAGTTCAGTATATCAGATGAACGTGGGAGGTCATTTATATATAATAAAAATAACAGTGGACCCAGCACTGAGCCCTGTGGCACACCATGTTTGACAAGCGCTTTAGTGGAGCAAACCTTATTTACTGATACAAAATTATATCTATCGGACAAATAACTTTTAAACCAATCACTGATTGCCCCTCTAAAGCCGTAACAATACAATTTATTAAGTAGAATATTATGGTCTATTACATCAAACGCCTTACTCAAATCCATAAATATTGATATCATTATTTCTTTGTTCTCCTTAGCTATATTTACATTTTCCATAAGATTTAAAATAAATGGCTATGCTGGCCTTATTTTTGTACATGTATGTTAGGTTAAGTGGCTATGTCGGCCTTATTTTTGTGTATAATACGTAAGATTGTACTTGTGTTAGATTAAGTGGCTATGGATTGTGAATGATCCGCAACAAAGATGTTGTGGTTGTTGTATTATTAATAATTTAAAATATACTTTCCACAAAATCATATCCGAACTCAGCTTCCCATAATTCATCAGCATTTTTATCGAACTTTTTTTATTGTCATAATTTCTCTGATTTTTTTCATTAAGCTACAATTATATTTTCTCTTACATATACAGATGATTTTTTTTTCAGTTAATGATGTCTCATGTAATAACAATATACAAAAATTGTCAGATAATTAATCAAACAGTATGTCAGTATGCTAGGTTAAGTGGCTATGTTGGCCTTATTTTTGTATTAAGTAAGATTGTATTTGTATGTTAGGTTAAGTGGCTATGGATTGTGAATGATCCGTAATAAAGATTTTTTTTATTTGTTTTTGTATTACACACACACACAATGGTTCGATGAAAGGACATAAAGTGGAACAACCAACTATTTTAGAAAATCCGTTGTTTATTTTTGACTGACGCTGAAATTTGTAAAGTCTTTTGGTTGAATATGTCATGTTAACCTAGGTCTCGCCCACGATACCTTTCATTGGAATTTGCGTTTTGTTTCACCATTGTCTTTGCTAATGAGTTAAATATCAATATTTTCAGAGTTTTAAAATAAATTCGTAACTGTACAGGCGATTTCATTAGGCCTTAATAGGGACTTGTTAAAGTTGGGCCTCTAGTATAGAGGAGTCTAGTTTTGACATTCTTTGGCTGATTATGATAAAGCCTACTGGTAATAGACACTGGACACTAGGCCTATATTCCTAATACTATTATGCTGAGTTAAGCCAAAAATTTAATTAAAATAGGGGCCTAGATTAGCCTAAGTTAGGTATTAAGGCTACGTTCATTTGGTCTAACAAGTTAATTGTGGTATTTCTGGAGACCAAAACAAGTTAGACGTAGACCCTAGGCCTAGCTTGAGGACTGGCCTTGAAGGAGATGACAATGAGTATGGATTTTAATAATTTGGATCTCATTATGGAAGAAATTGAAAGTAAGTATATTTGGATATGACTTATGCTAACTAAACTAAAAAATAGTAACAATCTTATTTTGGGGTTTGAAATTATTCAACCAACCAAAAATAAATGGCACACCAACATTTTCAATTTGTTTAGGGAGAATCACAGTTTAGTATCGTAAAATTTGGTTATTATGTATTTTATCACACTCAGTCATTTTACACACCAAAATACATTTTTCTAGTAGTATTTGATGTGATTTGTTCAAATATGACCTCCATTTCCGTCGGAAATGAGATCCAACAAAGTTATAGTACTTTGAAGTTTGGCTCATTTTCAAGGGAAATGGAAGTCAAAATCTAAGCAAAACACATCAAATATTACTAGAAAAATGTATTTTGGTATTAATTAACCTAACCTAACCTTACCTAACCTAACCTAACCATGGCTAAACGAGCCTAACCCTGGCTAAACGAGCTCTCGTCTGTATCCACCACCTAATCCATAATAAGATAATACTCTAGGCTCGTTTAGCCAGGGTTAGGCTCGTTTAGCCAGGGTTAGGATCGTTTAGCCAGGGTTAGGCTCATTTAGCCAGGGTTAGGCTCGTTTAGCCACGGTTAGGTAAGGTTAGGTTAGGTTAGGTTAATTAATACCAAAATACATTTTTCTAGTAATATTTGATGTGTTTTGCTTAGATTTTGACTTCCATTTCCCTTGAAAATGAGCCAAACTTCAAAGTACTATAACTTTGTTGGATCTCATTTCCGATGGAAATGGAGGTCATATTTGAACAAATCACATCAAATACTACTAGAAAATGTATTTTGGTGTGTAAAATGACTGAGTGTGATAAAATACATAATAACCTAAAATTTTTTTGTTGAGAATCACAGTTTAGTGTTAACAATTTTTGGTGATATCCTATTTTGGCATTCCAAATTATTCAACTAACCAAAAATAAATAGCACTCCAATACTTTAAAATGGTAAATTTGCAGTTTCATACAAAGAGAATTTGTATTATAGAATGTGTTTTTCCGATGGTTTTTGTTGAGATTTGAATGATTTTGACCATGATTTCTACTGCAAATCACATGTTTTTGAGTTATCCTCCCCCCTTACCCCCATAACAATAATGGGGAATCCATGGGAAATCAGTGTTTTTGGGTTAGGGGAGTTGTCAGGGTTGTCATCGTGAGGAATGGGATGGTTCTGGCAAATTCCTGTGGCCTCCTCTGACTGTGGAGGGTACATACAAGCTGCATGGATGAAGAACTGATGCTGGGTGCCTTCCTTGTACTGGTGGATGAAAAGATACTGGGAAAAGTATTGTTTGAAGTATAGGGATTTCAGTCCTGGTCTCTTGGTCCACTTCTTAACATCCCTCCAGAGCCTCTCGATATTTTGAGTGAGAGTGTTGGGGTTGTCCGGGTCCACAAAATTTGTTGAATGATTAATGACCTGGAGGGTGTAGCCTTTGTCCTTGAGAATTGTAAGCTCCCCAACCATCACTATGAATTTTGGAGCTGGGATGAATAAACCTCTTGATGATAGGAATCAAGGTTTTAGCGCTTCTATTCTATATCTCGGGATTGACAAGAGGGATGATGAAAATCTTAGACTTACGCTTGATTCTACCAAAGATTGTGCAATTGTGTAGTTTTTGAGTCATTCTATTATAATTCAGTCAAGGGTGTAAACCATACCATTTTGGATTTTGTTGAGCTGGAGAGAGCCAATAAGCCTTGAAAAATGATGAAAATAGCAATTTAAATTTTTGTAATCAGACTTACAGTTCTCGAGTTATAGCACTTCAAAGTTTGACACCTTTGCCACTGGGTGGTGCTAAGAGCACCATTTTATTTTTTAAAAATTTCTTTAAAATTATCATTTTTTGTTCAATTTTAATAAACAAAGTATCAAATCCTACATTTTTGAGGGTAAGGAATCCAAACATGATATCAAAATGTAGAAATAATTCATCCTTCCAAGTCATATCTTCCATATTTTATCTTCTTGGAACAAAAAAGTGGGTTGGTTTTGAGGGCCTGTATCTTGGGTCTGCATAGGTTTTTTCTAAGGGAAATGCAGCATTATTCAGGATAGACATATGAGAAATCATGTTTAAAAAATCTTAGATATATTATCTTTCTGTATGATTTTATAGGCATGAGAGTAGGCTATACCACATTTTTTTCTTGTACGAAAATGGGATTGTGCTCACACCCCATTGCTATTTGCAAGAAATGCTCTAAAATTACAATTTTTATCAACAATACAAAATAAGATGTCAAATTCCTACAATTCAGAGGGCAAGGAATGCAAAAACTACATAAAAATGGAAAATTATATCTTTCATTTAATGGTAAGTATAACGGACAATTCCACTAGAATCAGTAACATTTAAATGCCATAAATAGATTATTTTTTAAAATGTTGTATTTCTGGTACCAAAATTTGTAGAGTGAAACATTTCTGCAATTAAACCTAGTTTAGACCTGTTAACATCACTTGTTAAGTTTTGAGGAAGTTCCCTATGGCTGTAACACCCATCACCATTTTCTCAACTAGACTTTGGACTAGCTATGTAGATTTAGTATTTTAGTATTTTTTTTTCTAAACATTTTATTTTCAAAAAGTTGAATATAAATCTTTATATGAATACATATTTGGTTACACAAACAGTATATTGTTCATTGTGCTCACAAAAGTGGATCTAAGAGAAGCACCTATTACAATAAGTTTAGTGTGTGTTTGGTTTGTAACTAAAATTCAATGAGAGCAGTGAAATCCTCATCTGATATTTTGTACACATGTCCTGATGTAGTAATCGGTGCAGTGAGTATTCTCAATATATTTGACTTTGGAATCCAGCATATATCATCCTGAGTTGGCCAAGAAAATGTCTGTCTTGGACCATGAGGTGTCATGAATTTAACCTCAAAGTCATCAGATTCCTTATCAACATCAGTAATCACTTCAATCCACCAATGACTGTCATACATGGCAGCAACATAATCATGTAGTTTAGGTATCAGTGTTGTTGATACAGTGGATGGTGAACTGAAAAAAGAAAATGTTCCTGAAAGCTCCTCATCCTCTGCAGTTCTTTTGTAGGAGATGCAGCCAATCTTTTCTGGAATGAAGACATGAAAGCTTCTTGTTGCAGGAACAGTTGTTTGAATTTTGAACCTTTCTTCTAAAGTGGCTCTTACTGGTATAAGTTCGTCTTTTGCAATATAAAAGAACTATATTGAAGGCATGCTGCTCTTACAAAAAATGAAAGCTTGAATGGCAGAAATAATCTGATCTTTCTCTGTTAGAGTTAAACTTTCATGAAGTAGTTTTCTTTTAATAGTTTCACCAAGACCATCACATGGAGATTTTCCATGACTGGTGGCAAAGAAGTTCCATGTTGCATCGAGTTTGAAATCTTGTTTGTGAAAGGTTAAATTAAGAAAATTTTTGAAGTTTTTGTACTGACTGGAGCATCCATCAGAGAAATATTCAATTTTTGAGATATGGGGCAAATACGAATGAATGAAAGAACAGAGAACAGTTTGAAGATGATAAACAAATCCAGTGTCATGTTCAAGGTCATCAGAGAAAAAGGCAAATGATTTTGTCTGAAGCTTACCAGAGGAATCCACATGATATAACACAATAGGATGGATAGTACATTGTTGCTTAGTCCAGTGCCACCCTTGAACTGCATCCTGAATGGCCATTGAATAATTTTCAGCAAAATCAGCAAGAATGATGCAGGTTGAAGGATTCACAGAAAGTTCTTGTTTTAGTTTGTTGAGGTAACGTGCTTGACATTTGGAAATGTAGGAATGAGATGTCATTGTCAATTTTAGAAGCCAAAAACTCAAAGAATTCAAAAGGATCCATAATCACTGACACTATTGTTGTACGATCGGTAGATTGCCACTGCTGGAATGTAATTTGGTCATGTTCATCAAAATCTGGAAAGGATTCTTTAAGAAAGTTGATTAGTCTTTCTTTACCAGGGCAATTTGAACGATGTACCATACATAGCTTGCTTGACAAATCACATACAACCATCTGCATTAAATGTTTGTAATCCAGGTTCAATACATGGGCAGCAAGGACAGCGTTCTGATGTATGGAGCAAACACAGACAGAATGCCAACCAGCAGAGCCAACAACCTTACACCACTTTGGACAAAGTGAGCAGAATTTTGCAAAACCTATTTTCATGTCTGGATGTCTATTTTTAAACGAACAGTACAGTTCTTTCAGGTTGCAAAGAAGCAGTCTTTTTTGTTTATGGACTTTGTACGATATGCTAATGTAGTCCTTTGCACTAGGCATTTCTCTTGAATACTAGTCATCCTGATAAAAGTTAATAACAGTATTGATTGTGGATTCTTCAAGTCCTTTTCTTGCAGCTCTAGTGGGTTTGGCCAAAACACTATATTGTTTTTTTAAGTTGATGACTGATTGAATTAAGTATTTGCTGGCACCAAAAAATTCCATTGTTTCAGCTGTGGTCCAAGATTTAGGTTTTAATGTAAGGATTTGAACTTTTTCAGCTTTATTTTCTGTTAGATAATATTTGGTTTTTAAATCATCCATTAATTTGTTAAGGTCCTCTGCATCTGAATTATGGGGAAGTTGAGTTTTGGAGCAAGATGGCAAGTCTAAATCTGTGAATGTGAATGCAGTCTCCATATATTTTGCTGTTTTTGCTATCTTTTGTTGGACATGTGAAATTTTTTGCCATTTTGACTTGCTATGTGATTTCAATGGAGATACTCCACAAGCTGTAAGCGAAGTCTCCAACAATTCAGAGGTGAGTTCAGCAGTTGAAAAATCAGGATCATTTCTTTGAGAATCATCAGACACACTTTCGTCAGATGAACTGTTCTGAACAATGGATTTTGCATGTTTCCAACATTCTAAGCAGAGCTTTTGACCAGGGATTACCTGAATAGATGATGCTGAAAGTTGACAGGCCAAGTCAACAATAATCACATGTGAACCATTCCTCATCATCTGCTTGTGCCTACCTATGCAACCACGCAGAGTAAAAGGGTTGCAGCATTTTTTCTGGTGATTTTCATATTGTTTGATGTACATGTTGTAGTGATGAAAACAAACGTTACTTTCATCATTCAAAGAGACAGTTCCATTTTCTAGTTGTGGCTTTATGCCAGACCGCCAAGTAAGCAGTTCAACCTCGTCTTCTGCCAGTTCTGCAAGATGTCTGTAGCCTGTATTCTTGTTGTACCATGTTTTATGACACAAGTCTTCTGAACCTTTAACCATTCCAATTAAACAAAGAGAAAATTCTGTTTCCATGTTCATTTCTGAAGCATACTATAGCACTGTTAATGAATCAACACAATCACAATCAGTTCACGAATCACAATCGATTCACAAATCAATTTTGAGATTATTTTAGCAGTCTGTGGTAGTATGCAGTCAGTCTGAAAAGAAGAAACAGGTATACTAGGGACCTACCGTATTTAAGATAGTGTGGTAAAAATATGATAAGATGTTTGATTCACTTAAAAAATATATATAAGCAATACCATCCTTGAAAGCTGCCTATTTTTTGTCTCCAAAATATTATGTATTAATAATTGTATAAAAAATATTATGTAGTGTACTACTAAGCTATCAATAAAGTTTTAACATAGAAAATACAATTTAGGTAAAGTTATTGTGGCTGTTCTTATAATTAAATTAAGGGCCACACAGCTCAGAATTAAGTCGAGGAAATTTTATCAAGAGCATTTAAAATTTTAGTTAAACAGTATGAAGACAGAGAATTGAAATCAGTGATAGAAAGTTACAATGCTACCATTATTAAATTGTTAAAATAAATAGTTAATCCCACTTTCATCCAAGAAGAAAATGTGGTATGCTCTCATGCCTGTAAAATCATACAGAAAGATAATATATCTGAGATTTTTTAAACATGATTTCTCATATGTCTATCCTAAATAATGCTGTATTTCCCTTGAAAAAAAACTTATGCAGACCTGAGACACAGGCCCTCAAAGCCGACCCATTTTTTTGGTCTGAGAAGATAAAATATGGAAGATATGACTTGGAAGGGTGAATTTTTTCCACATTTTGATATCATTTTTGGATTCCTTGTCCTCAAAAATGTAGGATTTGACACTTTGTTAAAATTGAACATACAACGATGATTTTAAGGAAATTTTTAAAAAATAAAATGGCACTCTCAGTGCCACCCAGTGGCAAAAGTGTCAAACTTTGAAGTGCTATAACTCGAGAACCGTAGGTCTGATTACAAAAATTTAAATTGCTATTTTCATCATTTTTCAAGGCCTATTGGGGTAAATCCAGGTTAAATAGAGAGAGAAACAACACAGTCATGTCTTTAATTTGCATAAAACTTGGTCTGGGAGTGTTTTTTAGTGAAAAAAACAAATTCCAAATTTTTTTTGAAAATCAGTCTAATAGGTAAAAATTTAGGGTCAGGTCAAATTTTGGCCAAATCATGACCTAAGAATTTTTTAAATCCCTATATCTCGGCTTCTAATTGTCATAGTTTAATAAACTTTACATGGATGGAAGCGGAATGAACTCTAGTTTCCAAAAATGGTACTTTCATTTGGATATAATTTAATAAAAAGAAACTTAATTTTGAAAAAAACAAAAAAATTTCAGGATTTGACATTGAAGGGATCAATTTTTTAAGAAATGTTATTGAAGAAAAAATGTTGCCTAAGCAAAGATCTACCATAATCAGCAATAAAAAGTTAGCTTATAGGCCATTATATAGCTTAAAACTTAATTTTATTAATGCTGGCTTTCTTCATTTTTTATTTTTTTATTTTCAGATTTTAATAACTACTGTATATATTGAAAGATACAAGTGTACCTAAATATCTTAAAAAAATAAGAAATTATATTATTATGATTGTTTAAAAAAAAACAAAAAAAGAATTTTCAGTAATATTAAAAAAGTTACAGAACTTATGGCTTCTGTAAGTTATGGAGTTCTTCAAAAGGATCAGCTATTGTGTACAATAAGAAGTCAACCTGGAATACTGGAATCTACCAGCACCAGCAGAAGAGGCTGTACTGCTACAAGAACTGTGTCCTTTACCAGCAAATGAAGAATCCTTTGAGCGCAGTAGTAGCTCATCTACAAATATTTCTATGGCTCCACCTGTTGAGGAAATTTTTTTGGAAGATCCACAACATAATAAGGATATACTTAGCGATAAAATATTACCATATTTAGATTAGAGCCCCATAAAAACAGGTAAATATCTTTAAATAACCATATATTTATTTTTTATATAATTAATGAAATCTTTCAATAAACATATATTTAATTTTTATCTAATTAATAAACCAAGTCTCAGTTAGACAACTAACATACATTACATATACATATATAATTTAATAATATTTGTATCTCAATTGTAATTTTATGTAATTCTTTACAGCTGGATTGTCATAGCAAAAACAAAAAAAAGGCCACTTCAAAATTTCAGGCAACATCAGGAAAAGTTAGAAGTAGTATAGAATCCGCCTACGGGACTTCTATCTAGGAAGATGCTGTTGCTGGCCCATCCAAAAAGGGTTGGTGGGATGATGATTTAAAAAGGCAAAAAGTTTATTATACATTAAAAACATGTAGCTATTGTTATTTATATGTACAATAGATTTTTTGAGAATAAAATAAAATTTAATACTTAATTTACTAACTTAGATTTTTACTCATTTCTTTTTTTTTTATAATTTTAGGTATGAAAATGTCATGCAAGAGCTTAAAGACAAATTTATTTCTACAACTGATTGCAAGATTAAATTACAAATTATATCTTTATATCCATTTTCAATTGAAAAAACAGCAGAATTCTTTGAAACTTCTACGTATATGGTGAGAAAAAGTCGGAGTTTGCAAAAAGAATATGGTATATTACTGCATGTTCCGAGTATGTTGAAAGGAAAGGTCATAACCAGTGAAGTGAAGAGGATTGTAAGAGAATTTGATGAGAGCGATGATTATAGCCAAATGTGTCCGGGAATGAAGGATTATAAATTTACTATTAATGAAAATGGAGAAAAAGTGAAGATGCAGAAGAGATTGATGCTATGTAATTTACGTGAATTATTCAGAGAATATATAAAAAATGAAGCTAATCCAAAAATTGGATTTAGCCCTTTTGCAAACTTAAGACCTTCTTGGTGTGTACTCACAGGTCAGAGTGGTACATACTCTGTGTGTGTATGTACATACTATCAAAACCCAAAGCTGCAGATAGCAGCTTTGGGGATTAAAGATTTAGACTACAAAAGGCTGATGGCCTTATTGGTCTGTAACATAGATGATGAAGATTGTATGATGCACAAATGTAAAAAATGCCCCTGTGAGGGAGGTGTTAAATGATATTTAGAAACTTTAGATTTTATGTTCAATGCAGAAGAAATAACTTATAAACAGTGGGAGAGTATGGACAGCTGCATGATTAAAGACAAAGTTGAATCTTTACAAAATTTTGTGGAATCATTGCGTAAAAATATTACAAAACTAACTAGGCATCATTTCACAAACAAAAGCCAATCCAATTACTTTAAAGAGCTAAGAGAAAATATGAAAGAAAATGAAGGCGTTCTTGTAGGGGACTTCGCAGAAAACTTTTCTTTTATTGTTCAGGATGCAGCACAAGGGTTTCACTGGGAAACTTCCCAGTGTACCTTGCATCCTTTTGTATATTACAGGGCTATTCAAATTGATTCATCCGATTTCAACTGAGAATACTTCCGTACCTATCAACCGTGCATCAACTGGGCATACACCACATGAAAGAGGAAATCTCCGAGTTTTACAAGATCACCGCGAGAAGGCTCCAAAGTCACATCGTGGCCTAGCCTAGCAACAAAGTTAGTGTGAAAATGGCATCTGCACAGCAGAAGGCGTCTTGTTGGCCCCATGACTTGGTGCTCCACAGCTGGCCCCCTAGGTCGCCGGATCTTACACCGTGCGACTTCTTCCTTTGGGGGTACGTTAAGGATACTGTGTACGTGCCACTGTTGCCCACATCTTTGGATGAGCTCCGAACTCGCATTGTTACTGCCGTAGAGTCAGTGACAACGGACATGCTGGAGCGAGTATGGGAGCCCTGTATGGGAGGAATTCGACTATTGTGTCGACGTTGCTCGTGTAACTAGGGGAAGTCACATAGAGCATTTATGAGGTGAGAGAGAAAATTTGGACAGTTTTTCTTTTGGTTGATGTATCACAAATCACACTGTATTTGTAACATTAAAAAATACTCATTTGAAATCAGGTGAATCATTTTGAATAGCCCTGTATTATAAACTTGGCAAAAAAATTTATTAAAGTTATTGTTTTATTTCTGATTGTCATAAGCACAGTACAATGTTAGTATATTCCTTTCTAAAAAACTTATACCTAGTATTCGTGAGCAGCATCCAACTTTATAAAAAATTCACCTCTTTACTGATGGCTATGCATCCCAGTATAAAAATAAATTAAACTTTTTTGAATTTATGCCACCACAAAGCCGATTTTGGAATAGACGGAGAGTGAAATTTTTTACTACGTCGCATGGAAAGAGCGTGTGCAACGGAATAGGTGGCACTATGAAAAGATCAGTAGCAAAGGCCAGTTTATAACGACTGATTGATAATCAAATTTTAACTCCCAAAGGCTTTTTTGAATTTTGCTCAACTAATTTAGATTCACAATAATTTTTTTTTATGTATCCAAAAATGAAGTTACAGAAATAGAAAATTCCTTATAAGAGCGTCTCAATTTACCAATTATCCCAATTAAAGGTACCCAAAAATTACATAGATTTATCCCTTTGTCAGCAAACATTTTAAAAGTATATTCATTATCTAATAGTCTTCAGTCAGAAGAAATAAGAAAAATTGTTAGTGGAGAAGTAGATGATCATGATGGAGAAGCTGGTGATATCGAAGGAGAGTTAAGCAATAAAGAAATAGAAGTAGGCTCTTTTGTTGGTTGTGTGTATGAAAAAGAATTGTGGTTAGGACTGGTCGAGTCGTATGATGCAGAATATGATTATTATTTTATTAAATTTCTCTAGCCTTCAGGAATAGTGTCCTCGTACGTTTTTCCTGCAGACGACTATATTTGCCCTGTTCCCCCTGAGAACATATTTGGAACAGTTGAGTCAAGTTCAAGAGGTGGAACAAGGATACAGTATGTCTTTCCAGCTCAAGATTTAGAAAATTTCTCAAGAAAACTTAAAACAAATTAGCATATATGTATGAAGTTAGCACTTAGCATGTATGTAGAATGTAGAGTAGATACGTATTTAAATTACAATTAATATTTACAAATGCTAAGTATATCCTTATTATATTATCCTACTATTTAATATGTTTAGTTTCATTAAATAAATTTTTGATGAAATTCTGAAAAAATGAAGAAAGCCAGCATTAATAAAATTAAGTTTTAAGCTATATAATGGCCTGTAAGCTAACTTTTTATTGCTGATTATGGTAGATCTTTGCTCAAGCAACATTTTTTCTTCAATAAAATTTTTTAAAAAATTGATCCCTTCAAGGTCAAATCCTGATCCCCCCCCCAAATTAATTTTTTTTTTTTTTTAAATTATCCCAATGAAAGTACCATTTTCCGAAACGAGCTCATTCCGCTTCCATCCATATAAAGTTTATTAAACTATGACAATTAGAAGCCGAGATATAGGGATTTTAAAAATTCTTAGGTCACAATTTGGCCAAAACTTGACCTGACCCTAAATTTTGACCTATTTGACTGATTTTCAAAAAAATTTGGGAATTTGTTTTTTTCATTAAAAAACACCCTCAGACTAAGTTTTGTGAATATTGAAGATGTATTAGTGTTATATCAGCACTTCTACCTGTCCATTTATCCTGGATTTACCCATTGGCTCCCTGCAGCTCAACAAAATCTAAAATGGTATGGTGTAAATTTTTTTCTAAAATGACTGAATTATAATGGAATGACTCTCGAGATCTTGAAGATATTGCGAAAACTATGTTTGTTAAAATGAACAATGAATAATTCCTATATTCATGTACCGTATATCTTGTATTCATATATTTTTTTCATGTATATGTACGTATTTTCTTATATTCATTTTTACATATAGAAAATAAAAATAAAAAAAATATTTTAATTTGCTTTTTATTTTTGCTGAATAATTGGCGAATTATTTTTTATTAAATTTGGCTTAATAATGTAATCTTGTTAAGTTTGGTAATGTTCATTTTCTGTATACATTCTCTCTCCATTGTAAAAGATGAAGTCGTGTCCTGCTTAATACTTAATTTTAAATTTGAAGCATTTAATGTTGGCTCGTATGCATGTTTAATTTTAATACATAATAAAATGCGTATTTTAATTTTCATATTTAGGTAACTCAGCAGATCATGATAATATCAGATATGTCAATATGCCATTTAAAATAAAAATATGGCTTCACCTTCAAATATCTTGCTTATCTGTCTAAACATTGCTACAGCTAAAATATTTACCTTATGTTTAAATATTTGCAAAATAATTCAGCCTATTGAGAAAAAAAAAAGTAAAACAAAATGGGTCAGCATTAAATAATAATAATAATGATTACTAAAATTTATGTGAATAAAAGTGTAGAATTTCTCCAGTGCTGATTCTGATTTGTCTGATCTAACTGAGAGGTTATAACATTTTAGCAGTAAACTACAGTAAGAGAATATCTTTGTCTTCTCCTTTGAGCCTTGCTCTCCTTAGAGAACTGTTTTAAATAGAGAAAAATAACTTCCCGATACATTACAAGAAGAATCGGGGAACCTTCAGAGAATTTTGTAAGCTCCACAGAATCCTCCGATGTACTATAAGAAGAAATTGGAGAGTGGTATAAGAGAAATGCCTGCGAGTCCCTATTTGGTACCAGCTACTCCAGAGTAACAAATCAATTGCTGCAACCTAAGTTACCTAACCAGAACCCCTGTTAACTTTGAACTGCCCAAGGCCATAGATGGAGGGGTTAATATCAGATTCATGCAAAATGTCTAAAAATTGACCAGAGAAATATGTTTTCACCTTTCCCTTATGCAGAGCTGGGCAATAAATACATTGAATGTATTTAAATACTAAATACTAAATACAGGGGAGAAATGTATTTAAATACTAAATACTAAATATATTTTACGAATGTATTTAGATACTAAATACAAAATACATCAATTGTATTTAAATACATTTGTAAATACATTTTAAATACATACAAATTTTAACATATGCATTCACTAATTCATGAGTAACAACAATATAAAATGTTTGATAAAGGATAAAGAAATAGTACAATCTAATTTTCGATTATATATTTCCCTTTTTAGAACAAAACAAAAACAAAAGAACTTAGAACTTACGATGTTCAACCAGTGACATATTATACTCATTATATCATTGCAAAATGAGTAACAATTAATGAGTAGATGAGACATAAACGTAAACATAAGACGTAAACATAAACATAAGGCACCTTACGAATTCTCTTTTATTTCACGGTTGCTGCGGATCAAAACCAATCTTTCAAAAGTTTTGTCTGAAAGAGAGTTTCTTTTGGGAGTCAAAGTGATTCCCGCGAATGAGAATATTCGCTCTACCGGTGCCGAAGAGGGTAATGTCGTGTTATAGCGGAGGAACAGTCTTTTTATAGAGGATGTTTTTCCCAAACTGTTGATGGTCCGATCGGAATCTTGTAGAAATGCCAATATATTCTCTAGTACAGAACGTGTATTAAACCAGTAAAAGTATTTACATTTTTATATTTTGAGTATTTAAATACATTGTATTTAAATACTCATTAAAGTATTTAAATACTATATTTAAATACATGAAAAACAATGTATTTATAAATACAGTTTTAAATACACAAATGTATTTAAATACGTATTTAAATACAAATGTATTTAAATACTGCCCAGCTCTGCCCTTATGAATAACCTAACCTTAACTGAATCTAACCTAACCCTAATGTAGCTCTAACCTATCAGGGAAAGCATGTAATTTCTCACCTTATTTGAGGGGATACAGTTCCTCAAGATCACAGGAAGGGCACAACATATCGTGAATACATATGGCTAATAACTAAATGAAGAGCAAAAAAATCAACATATCACGAACACAGCTACTAAATTGAGGAGCAAAAAAAATTAAAAAAATGGTGAAATCACTAGATAAAAACTAGATATTTTCAAGTGAAGATCTCTCAAAAAATGCATGTTTACACAGGAAACAGATGTTGGATTCGTGCAAAATGACTAAAAATTGACCAGAAAAATGTTTTAATTAAAAAACTGTGTGTTAAAATGAATATTACCCAGGCAGTAGGGTGTGTCAATTTTGGGGGTGAAATGACTAAATTGAAAATCATGTGATTTGGTAGCAATTTAATGTAATCATTTGGCATGCAAAATAATATCCTTGCTTCAAAAACAATAAAAAATAACTCCTACCTACATAAATTTTAATTCAAAAATTCCATTTTTCTGTAAATTCATAACAAAATAACAAATGTGCTCAAACATCCTATCAACATTTAAAGTGGCAATAAGATATCATTCAGAGTCTTTATTTGAAAGTAACCAATGCAGTCATGTCCTTTTTGCTGCGGTTCCTTGACATCAGCATTCGGCTTGCTACTTGCGCTTTGATGTAGCCTTCTCGCCTCTCGTGACTGTAAACTTGACTAGCTGCTTCTGTGGCCATTTTCACACATCTCTCCACACGCTGAGTGTGAGAAGGCCACTTTGGCACTTGCATTGGGGCCTCTCTAAGTTGTTAAATCTTTGTTTGTTATACATGTTGTCAGTGGGTGGCTCCAAAACTTCTGAACTCAAGTTAACTAATTCTGACAATTTCGTGGCATTGACGTTTATTGGAGGTACCTTGTCTGAACAGAGCAGTCTCCCAGCTGGTCATCATCTAGTGATGTTCCTCTAAGCTTTAGAATGATTTCCACAGCCTCAGTTCGCTCTTTGGTACATTGGCTGCAGAGTATTGCTTGCAAAACTGCCTCTGGCCTAGCATACCAAGCGGACCTTCTCACCACAGGTAACACGATGTCCACCACTACTTTCCTTTGGGTTCTCAGTAGCTGTAATTGAAACAAGATGTGGTTGGGCCCCTCCATCCACATTGGATTAAGTTTTACATTGAACCAGTGAGGAAGATAAAACCCAATAATAAATTTAACAATCAACATCAAATTCTGTAGCATTTTGCCCTTCAGTGCATATTTGGAAACCCAAATCCTGCAGAAATGAATCGCTGTAGTTAACCCTTCGGATGCGCAATTCCTGACCGTGTACTTTCCACCTGTGCGCAAAAAAATCAGGAAATTTACCCATTTGTTAACGTAAAATAAATCAAGTCAAGCACCATTTTGTTAAATTATTTTTGTTTCCCTTAATAAATAAAGATTTTCTCTTACAAACTAAACATTTTCTCTTACAAAATAAACAGAATTTAGTGGGTAACTTGGGAATATGGTTGAGTAGAATTTTATGAAAATTTACACGTTTTCAAGCGTTTATGTTCAGTCTTGCATGAGAAATTGGGGGAATGAAACGTGCAAATGATCCACTAGGACATTCTGGAGCGATTGTAAAGACACTTTTAGCTAATATTTGAATAAAGGCCACATTCTGTATGCTGACAACTGGTATACGAGCCCATTACTATGCAAATATCTGCATGTAAATAAAACAGGATCTTGTGGAACTGTAAAGGTAAATAGAAAAAACATGCCCAAGTTTCACCCAAGTAAAAAAGGAGAGTGCCATCTGATGGAATCAAAACCTTTATTAGCACTAAAATGGACTGATAAAAGAGATGTGCATATGCTAACAACAATTCACAGTGGAAGCATGATTGACTCAGGAAAGGTTGATCATCGAACAAACGAAATAAAATTCAAACCAGATGCTGTTGTGGACTATAACAAAAATATGCATCTGGTGGACAAATCTGATATGCAAATTAGCAGCGTAGAATGCGTTAGGAAAACTGTGAAGTGGTATAAGAAGGTATTCTTTCATCTTTTGGATATTTCTCTTTACAATTCCTTTGTACTCTACAAAAAAACTACGAAAAAGCAGATTTCAATGAGAGAATTCAATCTTACATTAGTCTCTCAACTACTCACGAAGTATGCTCAAATAACATCCCCACATCCTGGAAGACAAAGTGTGAGACCAAATGCTCCTGACAGACTTCTCTCAGCTAATTACATTGAAAAGCATCACCTGGAACAAGTTCCACCAACACCATCTCGACTGTAGGTCAACGACAATGTCATGTATGCTCACATACAACACAAAGAGAAAAACATGTTAGAAAAGTTTCTACTTGGTGTCCGGAATGCAAAGTTGCATTGTGCCTTGAGTGCTTTGTTCTCTACCAACACCTGTGCCAATACTAAATACTAAATTCAGTAAAAGTGTAAAACAATGTTGTAAAAAGTATAATGGAAAGTGTAGATTTATCAAAATAATATTTATTTCATGAACAATTATTTTCCAAAAGGACTTATTTTATAAGGAGTTATTTTTGAAAAGGAATAAAAAATTATTTTCAAGAGAAAATAAAATGTATATTCTTCAAAACTCAAATGTAAGTATAATACTTGCTCGTTTGTGTACATGTGCGCATATGCATACATGCATGTGTGTGTGTGTGTGTGTGTGTGTGTGTGTGTGTGTGTGTGTGTGTGTGTGTGTGTGTGTGTGTGTGTTGCGGATGGTTTATGAATATATTTGAGTCATAGATTCTTCAAAACTCAAATGTAAGCATAATACTTGCTTGTTTAGTGTACATGTGTGCATATGTGTACATGCATGCATGTGTGTATGTGTGTATGTTTGTTGCGGATGGTTTATGAATATATCTGAGTCATCAATAGCATTAAAATGCAAAATCATTTATTTTTATTGGGATTTTGTGCGAAAACATAAAAAAAATAACGCGATCATCATATGATGCTGGGAGCATTCTTCCGACAAACTTCCTGAGCATCATATGAGGATGGGAGCAGCGTAAGTGTTAACCAACGACTGTGACTTATGGGTCCAATCTCCAAGAGAGCCAGATTTTGAGGCAACTCTCTGATCTGATTGCTTGAACAATACGATAAGCGTAAGATTGATCCGTGCTGAGGTCTTTGATAACTTCTTCAGACAACACTGGAAGGGGAGGGGCCTACTTCGACCTTTGGAAATTTTGTATTTATTTCTAATTCTGTTGCTTCATCTAGCATGTTGCCAAGGGGGCCTGACCACTTGTTGTTGCTCTGTGTAGGACCATCAAGTTCCTGGATGAGACGACAAAGAGGTAGTTCCCCTGTGTGCAAATCACATACAATCCAAACAAGCCTTCTTCCAAGTTTTTTCTCTAAATGCATCATAACACTGCCCTGCCATCCAGTGTTCACCACAGTTGAGTCTCCACCAATGGCCTGCAGTGAACTGTCAAGTCTTCTTTCTTGAAGTCAACATATTATTGCCTCATATAGATTGGAACCTTTTAGAAAGAAATAAAAGGGAAGGTAACTTCTTCATTGGCTGTAATAATAATTGTTTTCTAATGCGATTTGTAGACAAACCAACTCGGGATCAAGCAATCTTCGATCTGGTTGTTTCCAATGATCATGAGCTTTTTTTTGGAAACTTTGAGTAGGAGAGTCATTAGGGAATAGTGACCATTTGATCCATGCGTAAAGTGGGATAATGAATTTGTGAATTAAAATGCTATTAAATTGTGGTCTAGGTTCAAAGAAATTTTAGAGGATGTACAATGTAGGTGTATTCCTTTCAGAACTGTTAGGAATAAGAGGATTAGGAAACCTTCGTGGTGGAATAGGGAAATGGTTAAAATGATTAAAAATAAAAAAAGGGCATTGGGGAATTTAAAAGCAGTGATAGTAGTTTGGACTTGGCAGTTAAGAAATAAGATAGTTTGATTAGGAAGAGCAAAAGGCCTAGTGAAATAAATCTAGTGAGAAATAGCAATAAAGATCCAAAGAAATTCTATAGTTTCTATAAATATGATGATAAAAAGCATGACAGGATTGGCCCACTAGATAAGAACATTGTTGTGGGAAAACTAGAGAACCCACCTGGATTTAACTCTGGAAACAGTTCTTCCTATAGTAGGAATCCAATTCTACTGGCCAGCCACAAAGTACATGCAAAGTGAATAGACAGGAAGGCAGGAGATGATGCTGTACTTGAAGATCTTTTCCCAAGCAGTACACTGGACTAGGGATGCACTGGATATGATAACTGGCTGGATATTTGGCCGGATATTGCAAAATATCTGGTATCTGGCAGGATATGGGTCAATAAATTTTAGGCTGGGCTGAAACTCAAGATAGAATTAATCAGAGTCATTAACAGTTGGCTTTTGATATAAAAATAAGATTCCTGAAAAAAATAATTGGTGGCCACCAACGTGTGTCCGGCCACCCCTGTTTTTGCAAAAACATCTAATGCTGCACTAGCAAAATCAGGAAAATGGCAATATCTCTTCTTCTGAACATGCTAGAGAGATGGTTTGCATACCAAAAGATGCAGAATTTGAGTTAGAACAAATTATTAAGAGTGGTATTTTTTCATAAAACCTTTAGTTTTTGAGTTATTTTAGAAAAACTAATTTTTGGGGCCCATAGACCCCCTTTCGACGGACCTTAGTGACAAAAGAAATTCTAAAATAAGCATGATTTGGCTTTTTGATTACTAACATTGCCCTAAAAGGATGTTGACATAGACATAGTGATCACATGATATGACTTTTCCTTGTTATCTTGCATCCATTATGCTTGATTAAAGAATAGAGGGTGGGGCTGCTTCATGAACTTTTTTTAAACGTAATAAATAATAAATTCAAAACTTGTTTTTTTTTTTCAGGTGCCTTTGTTATAAGTTTCCAACTGCAATTTGTCATTGAATCAACATTTGCAATATAAAGTATGACTTCTACAAGGAAACAGTTGCTAAAGTACTTGGTGATGTACGTTTTATGCCAGCAGAACAGTTTCCTTTAGGGAAATTGCCTACGTTGAAGCAAGTTATTGAAAGGTGTTTGACTGTTTGTGTTTCGGAGACTAGAAAACAGATGCTGTACTGAGAGCTACTTCTGAGGAATTGCATAAATTGTGGGTCACATATAATGTTTATCCAATATCAGTAAATGCCATACAGAGCCGACTGAAAACCCAAATAAAGGAATTCAACCGCCCTTCTGAGATACCGTATGACAAAAAGAAAAGGGGACCTAAATATCATCAAGATCGGATGATTTTCTGAAAACTGTAAACGTTTTATTTGACATATATCAACATGATCACAAACTGTTGGCAGATACAGAGAAAAAGCACTTACTAAAAATGACTGAATCTGTTATAGGCATTATGCTGTTATATTACTGTACGTACTATAAAGTAATATTTCAATTACTTAAAAAAATTTCTTTTTAAGTGACAACTGTCCAGTTAACTTTATTTCTTCCTTTTTCATTTTTATTTAATTGTAAAATTAATTACATTTATTTTCAGATGATTTCTACCTCGACCATTTTACCCCGGAGAGTGGCAAAGGCATTGACATTGCTCATGGCATTTATAAGATCATTAAAGGGACAGAACTTGAGGCCAAATTAAACTTAGTTAAAGCAGATGGGACAAATACTAACACAGGACATATGCATGGGTCAATCAGATATTTGGAAATGTTTTTAGGGCAACCTCTTCAGTGGGATATTTGTCTTCTGCATCTAAATGAATTGCCACTTAGACAGATCTTCATAACTTTAGATGGGACAAACAAAAAGTCCAGACAAATTTTCTGGCCCTATTGGTTCTCAGCTCAATGGGGATGTGTCAGAATGGAATGTTGTGGACTTCAAATCTATACCTTATCCTGCATTTGTGCTTCTACCAAATGAGTGTGGTCAAAATTTATCAACAGCCAATACTATGGATACTGCATCTGCTGGGCAATTATTACTGGTGAAGTGGATGAAGACCTTGCACTCTTAGAAGTTGGCCTGCTAAATCACTCTCGATGGCTCACCTTAGCCTGTAGAATTCTTTTGCTTTTATGTTTCACAAAAAAAGCCACAGTAAGAACCTCAAAATCATAGTAGAATTCATCATCAAAGTATACTTTCACAGTTGGTTCAATATCAAGGCTAATAAGAGGCTAAGTGATGGGTCAAGAAACCTGTTCACGATCCGATCCAAGAGTAAAATAATTCCCTGACAGGGAAAATTAGAGAAATTTACGACGTATTTAAACAATAACAGCTATTTTGCTCATGGTTGAAAATATTTTAGTTGGAATGCTGGCTGATGAAGATGAAGAGGTGAGGGGTGTGCTGTCAATAAAGTTCTGTGTCTGAGGGGAGTTATAGAGGATTTTGATGATGAATCGTAGTAGCAATAGTAGCAATGATTTTGCAGGTGGAATAATTGAAAGTGATGATGAGAATGAAGAGGATCATGAAGGTGGTACTGATGAATATCCTGCTATAGATGAGAATGTTAGGGTCTTTAGAAAGCCAATCATCAATTTCAAAGCTTCTGCATACCACAAGCTGTCTGCTATGTCCCAATGGGAAACTGTTCCACCTGTATTAAAAGAATTCAGTAATGATGAACTACGTGATATCATTAATACCGCATTGAAACTGGATCACGAGTGCCACAGTCAGAATGTTGAAAGGCACATCAAGCTTGTCACTGAAGCATCCTTGGCTGTTGTAGGTCATCATGAGCGTAGAGATGGTCTTATTAGAAACAAAATTAGATCACGTAAATTAATGAAAGATTTGTGTCTAAAAAATATTTTAAGTTCTAGATTATTATTTATCATGCTAAAATATGACAAAATGACAATTTGTTAATTGTATAATTTAATGTTTGGCGTTTTGGAATGTCAAAAAACATTTTCAATGAATTTAAAATGGCTGATTTTGATTGATTTTGATTGCTGATTGAAAACCACTAATACATGTCAATTTTCAGCTTGAAAATGTTTTATTGTGTTGACATTCAGTTGAAAGGGGGTCTATGGGCCCCAAAAATTAGTTTTTCTAAAATAACTCAAAAACTAAAGGTTTTATGAAAAAATACCACTCTTAATAATTTGTTCTAAATCAAATTCTGCATCTTTTGGTATGCAAACCATCTCTCTAGCATGTTCGGAAGAAGAGATATTGCCATTTTCCTGATTTTGCTAGTGCGGCATTAGATGTTTTTACAAAAACGGGGGTGGCTGGACACACGTTGGTGGCCACCAATTATTTTTTTCAGGAATCTTATTTTTATATCAAAAGCCAATTGTTAGTCACTGATAAATTAAAATCAAACAAAAATTATAGTTTCAGCCTGGCCTAAATTGGGTCATGTCCGGCTGGATTATGGTTCTATTAATATAATTAGAGCTTTTCATAAAAATGTCTAGGCATTAAATTTTTTAAAAAGAGTAAAATATTGCTAGACCCCTGCACTTGCTTTCCATTCTTTTTTCTCCTTTTCTTCCTTTATTTTCAAAACAATACAAAACATTACAAGCTTGACAAATATAAAACAATACATTAAATACAATATAAAATGCCTGAAATGAAATGAATGAATGGAGGGCCATTTTTTATCACGCCAGCCAAAATACCGTATTTTTTGGTGTATAAGATGCACCCCTATTTTCAAGGCCATTTTTCAGGAAAAAAATTATGACCAACTGCCTAGTTGTCAGAAAATGTCCGTAATTTTCTACCAGCGAGGCTGACTTTTGTTAAAGCCCTCCATCAAAAGTATGGTGATACATTTTCTTTCACCCATACTCATTATAAGAAGATAGTATTAAGTATACGGGAGACTATACTCTATGTTATGAAACATAAAAGTAAATCATTATGCAATACATACTGTTTTTCTTGTTATCAGTGGGTTGGGAAGAGTAGAAACTTAGTGTAAAATTGGCCAAACCAATACACTGTCAGGAGGGACTAAGAGATGATGAATTTTGTAAAAATCCATCAGTTCTTCTAGCCCACATAAAGGTAATATTATGACTGGTGTATAGGACGCAGGGTGATTTTGAGACCCCGTTTTTTTTTGGAAAAAAAAGTGCGTCTTATACACCAAAAATACGGTAATCATGCTATAGATTGGGAATCAAGTAAGGTACTTTATAAATGTAATAATTATGTCAAAAGAAAAATAATAGAATCTGTATGTATAGAACAAGAAGATAATTTTAATTTGTGCGAATGTACTTATAAGTGTGTTCTCTTTAATAAAAATGCCCTTCCAGTGTTGGGAGAATGGGATCTAACCTAGGTGCGAATTTCTTAATGGTCCCTGGACTGTTTTCCCTCTTGTTTTTGGTTCATTCGTTTTTCTGTATCCACCCGAAGAGGATGCCAGGGGACATTGAAACTGTTGTGGAAATAAACTCTGTCTATTAGAGTGGGTTTTAATTATCATACCATAAATGACACTCAAAATTATGGTTAAACATCTGTTATTTTAATCTGTGTGCCTTATCAGTGTCGTAGCTTTTGTTTCTAAAGCTGCTGCATTCTTAAGTATGGTATGAATAGTAGTTTTGGGGATGTTAAGAGCATACACAATGTTATCACTTATTCACCATTTTCCTTGTGCTTAGTGACATTGTTTCACATCTAACCCATAGCTGGTACACTTTCTTTTAGGGCTGGTAGCTAGGTCATTCCATGGGTCATTCTCTGTCAGATCAACCAGTGCCTAACACCCTCATCTCTCAGATTTTGCTGAAATTTGGTTTATAGGGAGTTTGTGGGCCCTGAATCCATTTCTGAAATTATAAGGTCAATCCGACCAACGGTTCAAGAGATATGACCTCGGGAAATTTGAGGTCACTTGCGAGGTCACTAACATTTGGCGACCCATAACTTGGGTAATAATGGTCACAATTATATAAAAGTATATATATTTAGAATCAGAAAATGACAAGGAATCCAAATATGCAAGTTTTAGAACTCTAGGTTGAAAAATAAAAAAGGTACACTGTAACCAAAATTTGAGGTCACGATTTGACCTCTGGGGTATCAAATGAGAATTTTTTTTTAAATGTAAAAAAATGAAGGCATAGGCATTGGCTATTAGAATCAGCAAAAAAAAGTTTGTTTATGTTAGTATTTTTCATGTAACTAACATATAAGTGAACACCATATTCATAAGTTGTGCGTCAATTCTACCTATTTTTTCACACTTAAGCTCATAATTTGACCTATAGAAATTAAAATTACATTTTTTTATAGATATAAAAACAAAGGCAAAAAATGTAAAATTGTATTTCACTGCTAATCTACACTGGCAATAATAGTTATAATAGTGAAAGGGGAAGACCTACTTAGGATTCATGTGCTAGCCTAATACAATTTTTGCATGCTCGATGCTCTCATCAATTTCTTTTTGTGGAAAAATGTATTGAATTCTGCTGCCTCCTCTTAGGGTAGGAAACTCATTACAGTTAATATATGATGTCCTGGCACTGCACATGAATCCTTGTTTGATGGATAATAATATGCACTGATCCTGATGACCCAGAGGGATGTAGAAAGTTCACAGTGAAATCATCAAACTCTTCACAAATTTCCTCCACAATTCCATACCAAACTTGCATGTCATAAATGCAGCCAACATACTCTCCTGGTTTGACACATTTTAGGTTACCAAGCATTGCAGGTTCATTAGTAAAATGACTTTTCCTTATTCTTTTCTTTTCTCCAATGCCACTTGAAATGGGATACCCATCAGTTCTTCCTTGTTTAGGGGAACAAATCTATGATATTTCTGAGTTCCAGGAATAGCCCTACTATCCTTGAATCGATGTTCCAACCGTTCTTCTGCATCTTTCAAATCAGCTGTAGTTACAAAGAAAAAATTTATCTTCTTGCTCAAGTTTTCTTCACAAAACTGAAACATGTGTTCTGGTGTAAGAATTTGCCTCTCTGTAGTTCTCTGCAAACTGGCACGAGCAGTAGCTCTTTTCACTGTTCCTCCAATCCCATCACATGCATTTTTGCCATGGGATGTAGCAAAGAAGTGCCATTCACAAGACAGACCAAAATCCTCTTCATGGTAACAGAGATTTGTGAAGTTGTATCTGTTCTTATATTGGCCAGCACATCCATCTGAGAAATAGTGCACCTTCTTCAATTGTGGGCATCTGAATTTAACATATGTCATAAGCTTCAATATGAATGAGTAAACCATTATAGGTTGTGTTTTAGTGATGCAGATAAGAAACAGACACTAAAATGGCTAAGTTCCTGGTCTGCAGATGATCTATAATAGATGACAAAAGGGTGAACTGTACACTGTGAATTGTCCCAGTGAAACCCTTGGGCAGCATCCTGGACAATGAAAGAATAATTCTCAGAGAAATCACCTACTATAACTACCTCGCTCTGAGGTGGTAGTGTTTCTTTCAACTGCTTGAAGTACTGTGATTGTTGCTGAGCAACAAAGTGATGACGAACCATGCGGGATATTTTCATGCTTAGGGATGATAAGTATTCATGAAGTGGCTCCACCTTATCAACCATTGTACAACGGTCAACAGCACCCATTGCTTGTAAGATATTTCATTTGGAGCTGATTTCACACAGTCAAGTAACTCAAGAAAATCCAGGACACCCTCCTCTTCTCTTGGGCAATCATTGCAAAGTTGCATCATGCAAGTCTCTCTTTCTGTACTGCAGACACTGTAATCCATAAGATCCTTGTATGAAAGACCTCTTTCTCCCAATGCAGCCAGCTGCAATTTTGGATTTTGATGGTATGTGCAGACACAGACAGAATGAGTCCCACCACTACCGGCAAGCACACAATATGATGGCCGTAATTTTGCAAATGTGGAAAATCCTATTTTGGGTTTTTTCATCATTTTTATATAGTTCAAACATATCTCTTAAATTCCCGAGGACCAATCGTTTTTGCACCTTCAGCACTGATAACTTTCACGCAATCCTTTTGGTCAGGACACATACGACTAACCTCTTCTGACTCATAGAATCTTCTAACTATATCTTTGTGTTCTTCAGATATCACTTTTCCTTTGCTCATTAGTGGAATCTTCGGAAGGATTCCATGTTCTGATTTAAGTGAACGGCTTCTTTTCACCATGTATGTTGTAGTTTGAAAAAGAAACTAGCTGTTTTTTCAATTGTGTATGGTGAGAGTGTCAATATTTGTAGTTTGTGATGGTGACATTTGCTCTCCAGGAATGACTGTTTCAATTCATTCATTAATTTGTCTAGATGTTTTTCAGATTTAGTTTCAGGTTTTGAAGTATCACTTACCTCCTCGGTAATTTGAACACCATAACTGAGTTCTAGCCTCTCCTTCAGGTGTTTCTGAGCAGATGATAGCTTACCACGAGCCTTGCGCTTTTTCTGGCTTAATGACAGCCCTTCTGAAAAGAACAGAAAAAAGGTTTCACACACCTGAATATTAGTAATTAAATATTAATTATAGTACCTTAAATGCTATATAATTGGCTATATAGTAGATCAAACAGACCTTGTAATAAAGTATAAGTTATTATATTAATTTATTACTTACTTTTTTTAACTGGTGTTTTGGTCCAGAAATGCTAGAACTGGTTCAACTGAAGTTGAAGGATTTTCCTTTATCAAGCAATCACTGTCATTGTCCAGATCTTGAATTGAAGAGATGTTACTCAAGCCATTGATAGTAGATGATTCATTTGAATCCTGCTCAGACTCGTTGTTTTCAGTGGTACTAAGTATAGTGGGGTTTTTCATTATCAGTGTCCAGCAGTCACACACAACAATGAGTCTTTTTCACTCTTCCAGCACATTTTTCAACAAGTACATCAGTCACTTTTCTAAGATTGATTGTTATGCGTTTCTTGTGTTTTTGAATAGGGTCCTGGCAGTATTTCAAGTGCCAAACCATTGTATTTTGATCTGTAAAGATATAGGATTTACAATTAGGTAATATATATTTTTTAGAAAATATATAGCTATACACACTTAATATTTTAGGCCTTGATAGTCTCTGAGGCTCATTAAAACACCATACATACCAGCCACCCACAGTGCTGGCTGGAACTGTACTAACCTGTAGACAAGGAATTTTGCAACTATCTGTGTTGATTCTGCACTTAGACAAGTAGCAACATGTTTCAACAGGTTTGTTTAGGCTACATGTGAGCCTTAGTCTTCCCCTTTCACTATTATAACTATTATTGCAGTGTAGATTAGCAGTGAAATACAATTTTTATTAAATTCTTGGAGCTTGAGGTCAAATTGATAGCTAAGATATAAAAATTCCTTGAAATGACAAGTAATTTATAAATATGGTGTTCATATAAGTTAGTTACATGAAAAAGTACCAACATAAACAAACTTTTTATGATTGTTTCTATTAGTCAAGAACTCTGACTTTGTTTTTTATATCTATAAAAAATGTAATTTTAATTTCTATAGGTCAAATTATGAGCTTAAGTGTGAAAAAATAGGTAGAATTGACGCACAACTTATGAATATGGTGTTCACTTATATGTTAGTTACATGAAAAATACTAAACATAAACAAACTTTTTTTTGCTGATTCTAATAGCCAATGCCTATGCCTTCATTTTTTACATTTAAAAAAAAAATTCTCATTTGATACCCAGAGGTCAAATCGTGACCTCAAATTTTGGTTACAGTGTAACTTTTTTATTTTTCAACCTAGAGTTCTAAAACTTGCATATTTGGATTCCTTGTCATTTTCTGATTCTATATATATACTTTTATATAATTATGATAATTATTACCCAAGTTTATGGCTCGCCAAATGTTAGTAACCTCGCGAGTGACCTCAAATTGCCCGAGGTCATATCTCTTGAACCGTTGGTCGGATTGACCTTATAATTTCAGAAATGGATTCAGGGCTCACAAACTACCTATAAACCAAATTTCAGCAAAATATGAGAGATGAGGGTGTTAATTTCAATTTTTTTTGGTTGATCTGACAGAGAATGACCCCCATGTCAAGTCAGCCACCTAAAACACACACCCCTTTCAATTTTGCTCATACTTGGCACAATAGCAGATATACATGCCAAACTTAAATTCCCAAATTATTAGAGCTGACTGACCTTTGGTTACTGAGATACAAGGTCACAAAGTTGTGACATTTTGACCTTTTTTGCGTTAAATGACTATTTTCAAAATGGTGTAACTAAAAAACTATTAAAGCTAGAGCATTGATTTTGGTCTCATTTTAAAGCTCTTTAGTAGCCCCTTGTTTATTGTCTCTTGTTAAATATCTCTACTGTGAAAAATAAAAAAAATCCCTTCAAAAGTTGACCTTTGACCTTGAATAAAAAAAAAATACCTTCTCCTAAAAAATTCAATTTTTTTACATTAATACCTTGAGTCATGTACAACAAAATCCCAAGAAGCTGTAAGTGGCTGATAACTAGTTCAATGTATAAAAAATAATGAATTCAAGCAACATTTTGAAAAAAGTCATTTTATACAAAAATTGTCAAAAAGTCATGACTTTGTGACCTTGTATGTCAGTAACCATTTTTGTCTAAGGTCAGCTCAATCTCTTACAAATACAACCCATATCTACATACTATCTGCAGCCTTCTACAAACAAGCAAATGCTTATTTTTAAATATTTGTTCTTTACCCACCTCACCTGTATGTTGTGCATGTATGTGATGGTTTTCAGTAGTTGACAAGATTCTTGTGGGCCACCCAATTTATTGTGATTTCTAGAAGAGAAAACAATTTTTAATGTATACCTAGATAGCTACCTAATTAACAAATACAAGTAACATATTAAAATGTACATACAATATGTATAGGTATAGTGCTCATTGATTTCCATTTATCACAACTTAAAATGTATGCAGTGTATATATAGTTACATGACCATTTTAATTTTGAATTCTTACCTTTCTGTGCTGTAGATCTGCCAAAGCTTTGGATGCCTTCAAAGTAACTTCTTTGCAAATCCTGTATGTTCGTCCATTAGTAGTAGATGCCTCAACTTGTGTTAGAATATCTGAATATGGTAAGATTAATTCATCTGGTCGACCAGGATACACAAATGATGGGTTTGGGCCATGAGGATGAAGGAATGTGACTTTTACTTCTCTATTCTCTGGTATCTTTTCCAGCACATATGCCACCCACCAATGGCCATCATATGCAGCAGTAACAAAACCATGTATTTTCTCCTCAGTCACAACTTCTTCCTTTTCAGTAACTTTCTCAATATTTGAATAATCTGATAATGAATAATGTTTAACCTTAAGAGAAGTCAATGAAACTGGCTGTAAATGGTGTAATTTCTGTGTACCAGCAATAGTCCTTGCAGTTGAGTGTCTTTCTTGGAGAAGTTGGCTTTCCTCTTCATGCTCTTTATTGGTTGAAAAATGACATTTTATATTTACAATATTTTCACTTGCAAATGTATATAACTGTTCTGCAGTAAGGATCTGTTCATCATAAGGTCGTTGTAGACTAGCTTTTGCAGCTAATCTCTTAACTGTGCCTCCAACACCATCACAGGGTCCCTTTCCATGACTTGTTGCAAAAAAATTCCATTCTGCCTCAATTCCAAAATCATCTCTGTGATGGCAAAGATTCAAAAAGTTTTTGCAGTTCTTATACTGTCCTGCACACCCATCTGAAAAGTAAATTATTTTGTGGATGGAACCGATGGATGAGATATTATCTTTTAGGAATTTTATCAGATGCTTTTGAAACAAATGTACAGCAACTGTGTTATGGATGTTACACTCTGAAATAATAACAAAGCTAAGGTGAGCAATCTCATCTTCCTTTTTATAGTAAATAACAAATGGATGTAGAGTAGCCATCTCATTGTTCCAGTGAAAGCTCTGAACCTCATCTTGAAGAATAAAGGAATAATTTTCAGCAAAATCACACACAGCAAGGACCTCACCATCTTTCAAAGACATTTTTGTTTCACGGTAATAAGTTGCTTGCATCTTTGTCTTGAAGTCATGTATCTGGTATTCTTTCAGTTGGTTACAGAATTGGTCAATATATTCATCTGTATTCAGTTCTACTGATTCAAGATTTGACCGATCTGTATTGGTCCACTTTTTAAAATTTATGATATCAATGAAGTTGTTTGTAAATATGTCCAGTAGTCTGTTTTTTAAATCTGATGGATCTCCACATTGTTCAGCATTTCTGTGAGGCAGGATTGCATTCCATAAAGGCAACACAATGACGTACATTCTTAATAGGTGTGTCATCATTTGCAGTTAGTTTTTCTAATTCAGCTCCTACAAACATAAGTTTGGCATTCTGATGAATTGTACAGACACATACTGAGTGAGTTCCTGTTGCTCCAGCAATAACACACTGCTTTGGACGCAATTCTGCAAATTTACTGAATCCCACCTTAACCAAAGGATTTCTTTCTTTGAAAATATGATAGGCTTCTTTTAAATTGCAAAGTAAAAGATGCTTTTGCAAATGTATCCTTCCTCTTTCATTGTCAATGATACTACAATAGTCTTTCTTTCCTGGCATTGTTCTACTGATGTCTTCTGAAAGATAAAATGCTTTAATAGCGTCAACAGTATCCTGTTTAATTCTTTTCCCACCCTTTGGATTTGGGTCTGAAAGGACACCTTTTTCTTCAACTATTTTTTTAGCAATAGATGCTGTATGCCTTGTTGTGTTAAATTCTGAAGCAATTTTCCTAATGCTCCAACTTTTGGGCAATACAGTGAGGATTTTTATTTTATCACTTCTTTTAGTATTTTCATTTTTGAATTTTTCCTTGAGTTGATTTATTATTTCTAAACAGTCTACATCTCCAGATGGCTCCTTAAATTGTGAGTCAGAAATCTCTTTTCCTGCAACTGTTTCCATTCTCTTCTTAACTGTCTCTGTCACCTTGCTTAGTTTTTTAGCTCCATATGACTTTTGCTCTACAAGCTTTCTCTTTTTTATGGGTGATTCACCAATTGAAACAAAAGAAGCATTCAAAGTACACATCTCATGGTTTTGCTCTGAAGTTGATGCATCACTATTGTCAACATTTTCAATTTTCTCAAGATCTTCAGGTGGTTCACTACTACAAGAAGAATCATCATTTATGTCTGAATTCAAAGTGCCTATTCCTTTCTCAGGCAAGGACTCAAGATGTTCTCTACACTGCTTACAAAGTCTGTGATGTAGTGTTAAGTGCAGATCGGGAAACTTATTTACAAGTTCCTGTGGTACAATTCTCAAACTCTTCTTTCGACACTGACCTTTGTGACGCAGCAAAGGATCAGCACACTTCTGTTTCAGTTTTAAATGTTCCATGTTTGTACTCTGAAATCACAAAAGCACAAAGAAAATCCTGAAAAGAAAACAATGAACAATTAATGAATTATTAAATAAATTTTTATACATGTATTTAGTAAAAATAAATTAACTTTAACTTGAAGTCAGGAGTCAACTCTGTAAAGTTGACAGTACTTATATACTAGTTGGGCCTTTGGATCAGCGCTACTCCAGTAGATTTGGGGCTGTCGAGGGGTTTAACCCTGGTTGTCTTTTAAAAGACTTCTTTTGGCACAGGTCACAAAAAGGTTTTTGAACTAATAATGTTAAGTTGAACTAAGTCTTCACTGACACTATATCAGAACAGAACTTTTAAATAAATGAACTGACAAAAAAAATCTAAAATTGAAGAATGATGCCAACTTCATTTATTTTTTATACATTGAACTAGTTATCAGCCACTTACAGCTTCTTGGGATTTTGTTGTACATGACTCAAGGTATTAATGTAAAAAAATTGAATTTTTTAGGAGAAGGTATTTTTTTTTTATTCAAGGTCAAAGGTCAACTTTTGAAGGGATTTTTTTATTTTTCACAGTAGAGATATTTAACAAGAGACAATAAACAAGGGGCTACTAAAGAGCTTTAAAATGAGACCAAAATCAATGCTCTAGCTTTAATAGTTTTTTAGTTACACCATTTTGAAAATAGTCATTTAACGCAAAAAAGGTCAAAATGTCACAACTTTGTGACCTTGTATCTCAGTAACCAAAGGTCAGTCAGCTCTAATAATTTGGGAATTTAAGTTTGGCATGTATATCTGCTATTGTGCCAAGTATGAGCAAAATTGAAAGGGGTGAGTGCAAAAAGTACCATTTTGTGGCTGAGTTGACATGGAATGACCCAGCTGCTTTACCACTAGTAGTGTACTTGGAAGTCATGGCTGCAACAATAGCACAAAAAATCGACAAAATCAGAATGAAAACACCAGAAAACTGGATGGGTTCAGCACTGGCAATGATTAGCAAGAGACTGAGAGTGCGTGGCATTGGGGTTGGGGGTGGAGTGTGGTGGTGGTGGCAGTAGGGGAAAGCAAGTGAGACAGAGAGTCCAAGGAAAATTTAAATGTTTTTCCATTACGCTTCCGCGTTCCACATACATTACCCGCAGAAACCTCTTAAGTGCAGGAAATTTATCCGTATGGTTCTACAATTATTTGGCCATGTAAATGCGGGGACTTGGATAATGAGTACTCGAATAATGAGGAACCCCAGTACTCAAAAGTGTGTTCATGGCTTGTTCCTCACAAACTGACAAGATCACAAAGCTTAAAGAAAAGAAATTGCTTCTGGGTCATTGGTTCGATACGAGACAGAAGGGGATGACTTCCTTTCATGAATTGTGACTTGGGATGAGACTTGGGTACACCACTTTGAACCTGAAACAAAATGCCAATCCATGGAGTGGCATCACGCAGACTCCCCACACAAGAAAAAGTTCAAAATGGCTCCCTCTGCAGGAAAGGTTATGGCCACCATCTTCTGGGACATGAAAGGGGTGATTCTGGTGGACATTATGAAGAAATGAAGAAAGGATAACCAATTAACTCAGAGGCATATATTTCTACCCCTACAGAGACTCCAGAGACGTATAAAGCGAGTTTAACCAGAGAGAGAACTGGAAGATGTCCTTCTTTTGCAAGATAACGCAAGACCCCACAACAGTTTGCGAACAAGAGAGGCTATCACAAAAATGTGCTTGACTGTTACCCTTCAGACTTCAATTTGTTTGGGCCAATGAAGGATGCTGTTTGTGGAAGAAAGTTTGAGTGACAATGAAGTTGTTGAAGAGGTGGAGAAAAGCCATAGAAAAGGATGCTGTTTGTGGAGGAAAGTTTGAGTGACAATGAAGTTGTTGAAGAGGTGGAGAAAAGCCATAGAAAAGGATGGTGACTATGTGGAAAAATAAAAACTTATAAAAAAGGTATGTAACTACTTGTGTACAAAATTTCTGGAACTTACAAGGAAACTTGGAAAGGAAAAAAAGAAGTGGGGCAAAATATATTGATTGGCCCTTGTATAATAACAGTAATGGGTTCTATAGCTAGTTACAAGAATGAATCACAAAAGAACAGGATTACATTAAAGGAAATGTAGGGCTCAAGCAAACACTGCAAACTGGGTAATAACTAAAACAGTGGTTTGCCCAGGATTTGATAAGGGCAAAGTGCATGAGATAAAAAAGGGAAACTATTAGTGATGGGACGATACCAAAATTTTTAACGATTCCGATTCCGATTCCGATACCACTAAAAAGTCTCGATTCCGATACGATTCTCAATTCCGATTCCGATTCTCAATGTTTTTAAATATAATTCTATACTTGTTTTTCTGGAAATTGTCATATTTTACTCTGGTAAGATTAACTATTTACATTATGAGTATGGTAATATAAATTATAAATTCTAAATTATAATTGGTTTAAAAATAAAAATCAACTGTAAGTTGTAACAATTCATTTTAATCTTCTTGATTACACATCATGGATATACATGTTTTAATGTATAGCTACAATACAATAAAAATAAAATTTGTTATCCTCTTTCATTTAAATTTTAAAGTTTACATTGCAAAACTGGTTCAATTAAAAGTTAAAGAATCGTTTTAAGAATCGGAAATCATGGTACAATTCTCTCGATTCCTATTCCAATTCTGATTCCTAAAAAATGCTCGATTCTTCCGATTCTCGATTCCAATTCCGATTAATCGTCCCATCACTAGAAACTGTGTGTGAAAATGCCAATTTTCAAGGCAAGCTATCATTCACAAATCTCAAAAAGGGCAAGGTGTCGCACCAGGCTGAAATGGCCTAGGCAAAACACTGTAAAAGTCTAGTGTCTAATTCTAACCAAGCTAAACTTGTTACACCTTTCCATACTCAATCACAATCTCAAAGATGTATATTTTAATGTTAACAATAATAATAATAGAATACAAATGATGTAACCACAATAACTAGTAACAAGAATTATGAACAAGTCTTCCTCACTCTTACACACTGGTAAAGAATTACACTCAGAATAATTAACACCATACCTTTACAGGCTTTCTAAACTTCTTCGACTTCCAACAGAAAAAATTTAGATATCTTAGGCTATTACTGTTTTTATAAGCCTATCAGTTTTCTAATCTAGTATTATAATCTCTGTAAGGGGGAAAAAAAAAATGAGACAATCTACAGCTTTTCACTCTGGTCTTGAAAATCTGGAAAACTAGAAAGTATATCCACAAATAAGAAGACTATAGCAATGGCTAACCCACTACAAGGTAATTAACAGTAATGAACTGGGAAGACAGCTATAAATTTCTGGGGAAATGCTTAAAAAACAAAAATCCATAGCAAATATAAGGGGACCAAAACAACTGATTATTTATTAATATAGGAAAGCGGAAACTCTAGTCAAAGCCTATTACTTGGATGAGAGGCTTTGTGAAAACTGCACAGCCCCAACAACAAGGAATGGAGATTAATTCTAAATGGTCATGAATCTGGGTGGCAGAAAGTGAAAAGTGGCATACCACAGGGATTGGTTTTAGGTCCATTACTCTTTATTTTATATCTAAATGATTTAGAGAAAGGAGTAGGTAGTAAAATTTCTAAATTTGCAGATGATACAAAAGTAGTTGCCCCAGTTTCACATATAGAAAATTCTTAAACTGCAAAAAAGATCTTGATAGATTGATTGAGCTAGTAAATGGCAGATGGAATTCAATGGTTCAAAGATATATCATGCATTTTGGTAGAAATAATGAAAACTTTAGTTATGAGACACGAGGAAACTGGTTAGAGGATGTTAGACAGGAGAAACATCTTGGCATCATAGTTAGTTGTATTTAAAATTTTCGAAGCAGTGCTTAGAGGTAGAAATAAAGCAAATACAGTATTGTGCAAATTAATGTGAACATGAAACAAAAATAGGTCTCTTCTGGTTGTAACAAGAAATTTGATTTTTTTTAGCAGAATATATTCATTTGTTTTATAAAACAATTGTATTTTGCAATCTGAAACATGATTGCATCATCTTAAAAACATTATTCCTAATCTGATATATATGATGGCAACATCATTCAAGGATATTGTGTCCTCTTTGTAAATTGGAATTGACAGTAATTTTCTCGTATTAATTCAGTGTAGTATTGTATTCAGTGTATTATTGTCAGTCATTGGTATCGGACATTTGATCTCAGTATTTTTGTATTCCACAGTTGATCATGGATATTACATTGAGAAAAAGGAGGAAAATAATCACCTTATACAATTACATGAATATACAGCACTCACAGAGAGAGAAATTGCTAGTGAAGTAAAAGTGAGTTTGAGAGCTCTTAATAAAATTAAGAAGGGAATTACTGGCTCTATATCTCCATCAAGGAAGGAAATGAAAAACAACGTGTAGAGATGATATAAAATTAATACAAGCAAGCAGGAAGGATCCAAGGAAAACTAGTGACATGTTTAACCAAGAACCAGCAACAGCAGGAATCCAAGTATCATCATCAACTGTAAGATGTTGATTGCTTGAAGTGGGGTGCAAAGCCAAGAAACATATGAAAAAACAATTGTTAATCAAAGCAATGAAGATCAAATGATGTGTGGGGTCCAAAAAATATGCATGTTGGTCAAAAGAAGTTTGGTGTAATGTTATTTTCAGATGGAGTAATTTTCTTGTTCAAGGTAAAAAGTACATTTTGTACACCATTTGCCAGGTTGAACTCACAACCAGTTCCTACTGTAACTAAAGTGTGAAGCACTCAGAGAAGAAAATGTTCTGGGGATGTTTTTCTTCACCTCTGAATGGTATGATGAAGAGCAAAAAATATATTGAACTTTTAGAATGCTGTCTCAAACCAAAACTGCAAAAATTGCCCTCAAATGTGGTTTTCCAACAGGATCTGGTTCCATGCCATACAGCAAAATGTGTTGGAGTTTTTCAGAACAAACAAGATCACTTATTTAGATTGGCCAAGCAACTCACCAGATCTAAACCCAATTGAGAACCTATGGGGGCTATATATAAGAATCAACTTTGAAAATGGGACTTTACAACTAAGGAAAAAATAATCATGGCAGTCATCAAACTCTGGTTTCATGATGATTAAATTAAGAAAATCTGTGAAGGGCTGGTGCTTTCCATACCAAACTGTGTTCAAGAAGTAATTAAAGCTAAAGATGGCCACATAAATTATTAATTTGTGTTCCAGTCTACAAAATATATGATATTTACTGAAAAATTTGTTTTTTCTTCCTATTCACATTAATTTGCACAATACCGCAAAATGTTAGGTATTATTAAGAGGAATTTTAATTACAAGAGTAAGGAAGTCATCTGTAAATTATATAATTCTTATGTTAGGCCTCATTGATATGCTTGAAGGTGTGCAACGTAGGGCAACTAAGCTTATCCCTAACCTAAGAAGATTGGAATACAGGGAAAGATTAAAGGAACTTGGTATGTTTAGTTTTGAGAGATGTTTGAAAGGAGATACAATACAGATGTTGAAAATGTTTTCAGGTTTGGACAGTTTAGATGAAAGTAACTTTTTCTCATTTGAGGCTGATGGAATAACTCAAGGGCATAATAAAAAAAATTAGAAAACAGACTTGTAGACTTAATCAACAAAAATACTTCTTGAGTCAGAGTAGATGATTTTTGGAATGACTTGCCATATGACGTGGTAAACAGTAGCTTATTAATTTTAAGAAAAATTTGGACACTTTCATGTGAATGAGAGTTCGTGTAGATAGTGTACAGGAATACCCAGCATAGTATGGTTAATGCGTGCATGGAAAGCACCATACTATGTGAATCTGTACTGAATGGGGAATGTAATCAATACAAAATAAAGTAATTCATTCTCAGACATCACTAACATTATAGAAGTCAGACTTTTGCATTAATTTAAACTAGTTTTAATTGTGAAACAACTGCAAAGGTTAATAAATGCTTTAGTTTTTCTAAATTTCATTTAAATATGTATGTAATAAAATAAAGTGCATTGCAAAAAAATGATTTTTTTGAAAAATACTTCAACAGTGATGTTTGAACACTTTTATTTTTCTTCTTATCAGCAAACAATTCTCTGTAGCAGTGAATTGCATTTTCTAAATAGCTTCGCACTTTCATGCTGCACTTGATGTTAGGATCTCCAATTTAGGGTGCATCAGCCTATAAGGGGTGAAATTTTGAACTTTGGATATTGATTTGGCCCTATGATATGGTTACAATCCCCAACAAACCTTCAGTGTCCACGTTTCAAGCTGTTCTGACAATATTTAGTGGGTCCACCTCGAAGATGAAAATTTGACAATTGTGGAATTTTATGGTTTGACTAGAAAATCTTGTGTAAGCATTGTAGATTTTGTTTGAAAAAAAAATTGTAAATATAGTTAGTTTTAGGCAAGTTTTAGCCTCAATTCATGAAATTATCTGTCTTTTTAGACTCTTTTTTTGTATTATTCTGAGAATCATGAAGTGAGTTACCAGGATGCGGGACGAGAACCCAACTTGCCAAGCATCCCACTGACCACCTCCACCTATTAAAAATGGTATTTCATGATAAAATACTTGTAAAAATTGATTTATTGCTTATTGATATCTTAATTCTTCTTCTTTGTCCTTTTTTCTTCTAAAACAGATGATAAAAAAGCTTCTCCCTTTCTCAGATTAGGAGTGGCTTTTCTGTCAGCTTCTAGATGTTCTTCAGTCCTTGCAGCCTCATAAAAGTCACTGCATATTTTTACTGCCCTCTCAGAGCCATCATTTATGACATTTATAGCCAAAAGTTTTTCTTTGGAAGATATAAATGATGCTGTTGTTTTCCATTCAACAATCTCAACCATTAAAAAATCATAGTCTAACTGTAGTGAAGAGAATATGAACCATGAGTTTTTGTCAACCAAGTCAGCTAGTGTGGTTTCCGATCGTAGATTGGTAGGGAAATTAGGCTTTCCAAAACTAGATTCATGTCTACCTTCTGGAACCACTGTCTCAATCTTGTGTGGTTTATAGGAAAGTAGATGGTTTGTTATAGCACGAAGTTCATTTTTTGGAACCAAATCGCTGAATAATACAAGAGGAATCATCTCTGATGAAAGGTACCAGAGATGACGTTTCAAAGATGTTAGAGCACTTTTTGCTATTTGCTTGTTTACTTCCTCGTATCTAAGAAGCTTTTTGTAAAGCTGCAAATTGTGCCATGGTGCATCAAAAACTGAAGAGCAGGTCATCCACCATGGGTTAGGGTGTGACAGTTGCCCCAACTTTGTCCTACAATGCTGTTCAAAATTTTGGTGCTGCATATTGACACAAAAAATACCCACGTGCAATTTTTTGAAGATTCATGCATATTCGAGTGAGCACCAGCAATTTGAAAAATAGCGATTTTGCTTATACGGCATACGCGCTTATATATGAGATTACACAACCATCATAAGGGATATTAACACAAATCATTTGCCTGTCTTAATTAAAAGCTGTTATCACTAACACAAAAAAGTTAATCATTCTTATTCTCTCATGGTACATTAAGGGGTTTTATCATATATTCACAAGGTATTATTTCTCTAGAGCAAGAAACCATGATTTCTGTTCAGAAACAGATGATCATTTGCGCTGATTAGGAACGCGGAGTCTGTCATTTTCAACTACTTGAAGGACTTCTTGAAAACGCTCCTCATCCCTGGCAACATTAAGAAAGTCATGGCAAAGTTTTACACCACGCTCTGCAGCCTCATTGACGACCTGAAGCTTGTCCACAACCCGTTTCATGTTCAGGTAGTCGTCATGATCTGCCCATTCACTGGCTGGACTGTGGAGAAACTGATAGGGCATGCCTAAAATGGTGAAGAACCGGCTTGAGTCAGGCCCAATTAGGTCCACCAGGGCAGTGCCACTTTCTGGGACAGGGGGAAGATATGGCTTTCCATAGCCCCCATGATTGAGCCCCACTCTCTTAGTAACTTCAGTGCCTTCATGGCAAAGAAGGGCCTTCCTCATCTCCTCTTTTGTCCTTTCTTGTACTTGGGACGAGAATAAAGCCAGTGGGGCCAACTCCTCAGTTAGGTACCAAGTGTGTCTACCGAGTGCCACACGTGCTTTGTCAACTATTGTGGCGTCATATGGGGCAAATTCAGCCAAGGTTTCGACCAAATTCAAGTCATTCAGTGGCGCACTTGCTGGAACGGGGCAAACAATCCACCATGGGACATAAACAGCGACTGTGAACACAGCAAACCTTTCTAACTTGCTGATTTGACTTTTAGTCACAACCTCGGCTTTGGGAAACTGCTCTTTGATCTGGCCTGACAAAAGAACAATCTTGAGGGTATAGAGCAGTTTAGCCATCCACCTTGCTTTGTGAAGTGCACCGGGATAGACCATTGTGAAGTTCACTGGCTCGGATCCTTTAGTTACAAGCAGCAGACAAAGCTCTACCAGCTCCTTGTAGTCGCCACGTGTAAATGGTTGGGCTAGAGATTCACGGAAGAAGTCAGCCATCTCCTGCTGGTGCTCCTCAAACACTCCAGGCATTGCGGGGTAGTAGTATTTCTTTTTTTCATTGTACGCCAGTTGAGAGAAATGGTTCTTGAACCTAGAAATGCAATTATTGGGATTATTGTATTTCGTACTAATCTATAATATTGTTTTAGGGGTATTAAGATTGATATGATCGATCATTTGCTTGGTGTTAGTATATCTTATAAGTCTAATAAAAGAAATTCCACTAAATTTGTTCATTAGATAATAATATTCCTTGTTATTTTGTAAAGCTTATGACTCACCTCTGGAAAACCATTATGTTTGGACTTGAAGAGCCCTCCACTTTCAAGCAATCCCAGCAAACACCTAGGATGACTTCGCCCACATGCCTGTGACAGGCGCACCAGAATATGGCACGCTCTAATTCCTTTTGGAGGGAGACGCAAGCAGCTGTTTTTTGTCCTGAAAAAAAAATGTAATTGTAGTTTAAGGCCACCATTTCAGGCACGTGCTTTTTGCAGATTTCTGTTAAATCATTCACTGTATTTTGGTATTAATGTCGTGATAAATTCACGCTGATGTTTGAAATAGGTTTACCTGTATTGGATGAAGTTGTGTCGAAAACCATACCAACGACATTCTGTTCACACTCCCAATCAACCAGAAGTTGTTTGGTTGCTGTTGATATCAAGTCTCCTTGAACCAGGCCAGCTTTTTGAGTCAAATGCGGAAGAGGTGGGACTCCAAGAAGCTTTGTGCCATTGACACCAGACACAAGAATGGGCAGGCGGTCATCAGTGCCTTTGGAATCCAGCGTGTCCATAAGTTTACCATCCCAGTGCACCAGTACTTTGTCTGATGGTTGCCATTCATCCATGATTTTTAAACTTATTTCTGACACGATGGAAGCTCGGTATCGGTGGGCCGTCCTTGCATTTAGACTCAGCTTTGATGTATCTCCACCACATGCAGATACAAGGGAGTACACAATTGCACTTAGCTGGGTTGGCGAGATGTTGTTTCGAACACTGCATGAAACAAGTTCTGCCGACTTCAGAATATCATGGGGCACAAAAATTGAAACTCCCTCTTTCACTGTTCTCCGATGTTTTCTCTTTGGTTCAGCAGTGCTGGCCTCATCAATGTCATCGTCCTCATCAGAGCTAATAGGTGAATCAATATCAGCCTGTACATTCTCAGCATGATCACATTGCTCTCTCTCTTGTCGCTTCTCTTCTCGCATCTGCCTTTTCTGTCGCTTCTGAACCTTTTCTGTGAGTACTTTGTTTACCCCAGAGTAGGTAGCTACTCTGTCACTTAGCATGCTTTTCATAAAGAGTATGTCAGTATCGATGGCATCTTGTTCAGCCTGAGTTTTCCCCTTTTTCGCAGCTGCCATGTCTTTCAACACTGTGTTCTTATAAAATTTCATTGTCAGGCTCAATTCTGATTTAAACTTCATAATTCCAGGATCATCAGCCCGTCTTCTATCCTCATTCTTTTTCATAAGCATCATGTAGTCTTTGTCATAGTAAGTTTTAATCACTCGGCCAATATTGTTCCTGCCTGTAATGGTTGGGACATTCGCCTTCTGGTAATGCAAAAGCACATTGTCAATGGTGGCAGATAAAGCCTGGTCCCAATGCATATCCCGAAGGTTTGCTAACAGACATAGTAAGACCTGCCTATTAGTTACAAATTTTATTTTACACTAAATAAAAAATTAAATAAACAAATTTAAAAGGTAAAAATAATTATCTCACACAAACATATACAATGAGTAATGTCGTAATCGCTTCAGAAGCATCGTGCGTGCGTTTGTTCACTCTGGCGCATTCACGCACCTTGGTGTCTGGGAATGCATCAGTTTATATGTCTGCTTTGACATCTACAAGTGTGTCTACAAGCGCATCTACAAGGACGTCTACAAGCACGTCTACAAGCACGTCTACGAGTGCATCAAATGAAAACTAAATATTACTGCGCTTTAATATTTCTTTGCTTTCTTTTTTATTTTAAACGATTATTTTTTATTTAAAATGATGCATTCTATGAACAAACCATTGTTTGCTGCATAAACTTGTTTTATTACCTTTTCTTGCGATTTTTATATAATTTTGTATGTAAAATTTTGTTCTGAAAACGTAACCCTTGATTATAACATTAAGTCTCTGAGAAATAATGCTCTGCTTTACGAAGTTTCGCTTTATGGATGCTCTCTAGGAACGAATTAATTTGTAAACTGAGGCATGCCTGTACTTCATTTTTAAAATAAAAAAACCTTGCTATGTATTTCAGTAACATTATTTTCAATGTAGGTAATCATGCACTTCATGGTTGGATTCAACTTGGGTTACAGTCAGTTTCAAAGTCAAAATAAAATTTTTCAATAATAAAATGTATATATTTTATTTAATTTATGGGATACAAGTCTCCACTAAATTGACAATGGTGTAAAGGTGGTCTGATATGGCAACTTTATTTAATATCTTGTCTTTGTTGACTAATCATTCTAATCCTTATGGATGTGGCATATCTCAATTTACAGTCTAAAATAAATAAAAAACTTGATATAACCTAACCTAATTTAACAAGTTTTCTGCATTGTTTGATCACGTTGAGGTTGGTATTCTGTTTATTATTTAATTCAAATATAATTTTAGGTCTTCATGATGGATATTAAAAATTTAAGTAAAAATTTTAAAGCTCTAGATCATGGTTGGAGTAATCAGTGATTGTAATCATCTGTAATCAATTACAAATTTTGGAGTAATTGTGTAATTAGTAAACATGGACAAAAAATTTAATCTTGATTGATTATATGATGCACAAGTACCCCATATCACAGAACTATTTATCTAAAAAGGGGTGGCTTTTTTAGCTTCGAAGGTAATGTACACAAAATTATTTCTGCCAGTGCTGAACAAGGGTAGGCACTCTGGCCTCCTGATAAATTTTGAGAAGGATGCTCTCAAGTCAGTAGTACAAGTGCTGGTGGACCACTGCTCTCTTGTGGTGCATGAATTTTTTATAGGTAAAATGATATCTCCATTCCCTAAAAATGGAGAATGTGATGAAACCTCTCCCTCTCCACATTATGTTGAAGTGTATAAAAAAACTGTATTGGGTTATGGGTGATTGCCATCACCCTCATCCATTAAAAATTTCCAGCAGATATTGGTGGAGAGTTGATGACAAAAACCCTATGTCTTTTCATTAAAAAGTTGCATTTGTGGAGGTCTTGAAAAGTCCTTGTTAAGTAGTGTTTTTTGGGTTGGTTTAATTTATATGCCTTCAGTATTTAGCACTGCCTAATGGTGAAGAAGGAAATTACCATACCTTATTATTCTGTTGGGCCTCACTTCTGGTTATAGGATGCACGGTTTCCTATTGTGCCTCTTTTGATGTAGGTGATAGGTTTGCGAAAGGAGTTTATTCGGTTTAATTTATACAGGCAATTCACTATGCTTAAATAACTGAAGGACTAGGCCTATCCTTTTGTGTTATTATTTTTATATTATTAGGTATCCACTCAGAACTTACAGGAAGATTAAGCACTTCTCCCTTGCCTAAAGCATCACTGGTCACTAAGCAGCTCTGAGATGAGCTAATATAAATTCCTTTTGTCTTAAATTTTGCTGACTTTATAAAGTCCCCAGACATCTAATTTTTGTGTTTTCATTATTTCTTCTTGAAGTAATTTTCATGCGTCAATGATGGAAAATTTTGATACAAAATGATAGTAAAGGGTGTCAGGAAATGATTGCCCCCCCCCGTACAGAAGAAACTGAAAGGAATAGAAAAAACAGACAAAACCACGCGAAAGAGCGTTTAATTTTGAATAAAAAACACTTGTTTTAATATCGGGTGTTGCCCCCATTTGCAGCTCTGACGGCCATTAATCGACGGGGGTATGATCCCAGAAGTGTCTCAGAGATCGGTATCATGACTCATTTCTTCAAGGACTTCGTTGATCTTTGCAGTCATAATTTCTGTTGAATACCGATTCTGAATGGGTTGTTCCAGCATTAAGGACTCCACCCGATCCTTCATGATGGATCTGACATGTTCACAGACATTAAGATCGGGAGAATTGCCAGGCCATTCATTATTTCCGAAAAAATCAATGTTATTGTCCTTAAGCAGTTGTTGAGTCGCAAGTGCTTTCATACAGGGGGCTTTGTCGTGAAGAAAGGTTGCCTGTTCAACATCCAAAACACTCGGGGTCTTTCAAAAATGGAATTACATGTTGGGCTAAAATTACATTTCGAAAATAAGGCCCATCCCAACTGGTTCCTCTTGGTTTGATAACCCAGATGAGCTTCCGAATAGAGAACATAATGAAAACACATACACATGCTGGATTTTTTACTATTTCTCGATACTTCTGGTCGTCTGGGACTTCATCAGGAGTTGTTGCCCAAACCCGATCATTCTGAAAATTTGGTTTTCTGGAGACATAAACGAAGAATTCATCGCTGACAACCAAGTGAAGGAAATTGTCTTCCGTCCATTCCTCAAGATAATCACAAAACCATAGCCAATCTTCAATATTAAGATCACTCTTCCGTGGCTTAGCTATTTCATGCCAAGCACTCAAGCCTTGGCGAACTCGAAATTGATGCACAAGTTGCCGATTGACTATCTTACCACGACGGATAAGTATCTCTTTCGCTACCTCAGAGCAGCTCTTCTTTCGGCGCCGTGATGCAGCAAGCACAATGTCTTTCGATTCTTGAGATAATTTCTCCGGTCTTCCTCCTCGAAATTCTGTTTCACAATCTTCAGGATTCTTATTCCAATTCCTTTTGACAAAGTCTTCTGATCTTTTTAATCTCTCAGCCACCCAGTGTCGAGTTATGAAAGTTGCACCAGCTTCCTTTGCTTCACGAAATGTGACAGCTCGAATGCGGTCAAGAACTCACTTTTTCTCTGAATCGTTCAAAATAGATAATGCCATGGTTTCTGTGAGGAAAAAAAATGGTAAGAATTAAAATCACAGGAATAGAATATAATGGTTTTTATTCAGATTTTAACGCTCTTTCAAGTGGTCTCGCCGGTTTTTATCCATCTCTTCTAGTTTTTGCTCGACAGGGGGGGGGGGCAATCATTTCCTGACACCCCGTACATTTTTGTTGTGATGTGGACCCAATGCCTACATACTGGGTCCTATGTATGGCAATTATTTCCATTCCCAATAGGTTATGTTGCCAATCCTGAGACATTTTTGTAGTTATTTAATTCAATAAATTAATGATTTGTATTTAAGAAATAAAGGTACCATATACGATACCATGTTGTAGGTGTGTGTAGTTTTTCCATATACTCGGGGAGAGGCTAGAGAAAAATTTGTATGTTATACATTAAATTTTTTGATAAACTGTTTTTCAAACCATGTGAAATGAGTTAAAAAGAATGAAGTTGGAACATAGAAAGGAAAAAGGTTACTCAAGACCAATTTAAATATAAAAGTTTAAGAGGCCAACTTCTAAAGTTTAGTCACGGTGGATTGGTTTAAATAATGTTATTTTTGGTTTTGTGATGGGAAAAAAACATTTTTTTTTTTATGTATTTGCTTTTTATTCTTAGTTTTAATAATATTTTAATGCTTAGTATGAACATAAATCAATGATAACAATTTCACACATGAAATCTAATATTGTGCTTATTTTTTAATTATGTCTCACACTGTCAACAAGCAACATAAAAAAAAAAAAATGTTTGTACTTTCAGCTAAGGTATTTTACTTTTTTCAATGGAAATCCTGACAATAAAGATTGTCCCAACCACTATTAAAGTATCAATTACACAGAAAAATGAGAAATTTAGTTTACCATTGCACCAAATAGGGTTGGTTGGTATTTTACTAAATAATTTTTAATTTAGGGGTGCACTGGATATGAATTTTTCATATCTGGCCGGATACTGGATATGGCCATATCTATCCAGCTGGATATATATTATTAGGTATATTATTTTTACACTTATATTGCTATGTTTTACAACAGTTTCGACGCCCACTGGCATCCTCCTCGGGTGGATACAGAAAAACGAATGAACCAAAACAAGAGGGAAAAACAGTCCAGGGACTGACCGTTAAGAAATTCGCACCTAGGTTAGACCCCATTCTCCCGACACTGGAAGGGCATTTTCATTAAGTACATTCGCACAAATTTAAAATATCTTCCTGTTCTAAACATACAGATTCTATTATTTTTTTTTTTTTACATAATTTGTGCGAATGTACTTAATGAAAATGCCCTTCCGGTGTCGGGAGAATGGGATCTAACCAAGGTGCAAATTTCTTAATGGTCAGTCCCTGGACTGTTTTTCCCTCTTGTTTTGGTTCATTCATTTTTCTGTATCCACCCGAGGAGGATGCCAGTGGGCGTCGAAACTGTTGTGGAAATAAACTCTGTCTATTACAGTGGGTTTTCATTTTCATATTTTGACCTTCATGTCGAAAAAAGTGAATTTTCTTGCATTTGCTATGTTTTGTTTTGCATTCGGGGCAAGGGCCCCCCCAAATATAAGATAAATAATAATTTAAGTATATTCAGATGTTTGTTTCATTCTCTTTCAGGTTCTTGTGTTGTATTAAACTATTAAGTATTAATCATGACAAGTTTTGTGTGGTCACTGTATACAATAAATGATCCTCGCGATATCACTGCAAAGTGTAATATTTGCCAAAAGATTATGAAATGTGGGACAGAGAAAGGTGGCCAAAAGTCTTTTAGCACAACACCTCTTCATAATCATTTGAAGATTAATCACCCAAAAGAGAATGCTGAAGCCAAAAACGAAAAAGACAAAAAAAGAATAGCTGCGACTGAATCAAAGGAAATAGGCATAGATAGAATACAGGCTAGACCATCAACTTCTACTGGTAGTACTCTGAAAGAAAAGAAAATGGTCCAAATGAGTAAGCAGATCTCAATAAAGGAAAGCTTTTCATCTAAAAAAATATGGGACATCAATGACCCCAGGTCTGTGATGATTCACTGTAAAATTGGCATGATGATGGCTTTGGACAACCAGCCATTTACTTTAGTTGAAGATGATGGTTTTATTGATCTAATGACCTACCTCCAACCCAGATATCTCTTACCGAGTAGAAGGTACTTTTCTGATACTATAATTCCTCGTCTTTATAATGATTTCAAGTCTAAAATTGCTCAGAAGCTGGAAGATAAAGCATGTCAGCTTTTCTTCAGATATATGGACATGCACAACCTCTCAAGAAAGTTTTATATCATTATCGGGTCACTGGATAGGTAAAGATTTTGAAAGATACGATGCTGTGCTACATGCCTCTCATTTCTCAGGGTCGCATATTGGCAAGAATATATCTGAAAAGTTTCACTCTATGTGGGATAGTTGGGATCTTGATGCAAATAAGAGGAATTTATTGGTGAGGGATGGAGCTAGTAATATGGCTCTTGGTAGTGACCTGGCTGAAATACCTTTCATACACTGCAGCATTCATTTACTCCAACTGGTTATTAGTGACTCAATTATGGTTCAGAGGAGTGTAATTGATATACTTGCAAAAAGTTGCTGCCTTGCAACTCGCTTTAATCATTCTCCTTTGGCCTGTAACAATTTCAAACACATTCAAGTTTAGCAAAATCTTAAGCCTCTCCTATTGGTTCAAGATGTCCCAACACGGAACAGTGCATATTTGATGCTGGAAAGATTATATAAATTAAAAATTCCAGTGCGACTGTATTTGGCTGATCGTAGTGAATTACCTACCATCACATCCTTCGAGTGGACACTGATACAAAATCTCCTTAAAATATTAAAATCATTCTTCCAACTAACTCAGGAAATGAGTGGAAAAATCAACTTTGTCTTCCGTAATCCCAAGCATTTGTATTTTACAAAGATTTCTTTCAAATATTGGCCATGATAACCAAGGTGTTCAAATGACAAAGAGAGAACTCCTGACTTCTCTTTGAGCGTGTTTCTTGTTGGAGAGTAATGATGGGAAGTCTTTGAACATAATGAAAAACAGGGCTTATGTGACTGCGACTGCAATAGATCCACGGTATAAGTTATCTTTCTTTCAACAAGATCAAAAAGAGCAGGCTAAATCCTGGCTGATTGAAGAAGTCATAGGTATTGAAAATGACAAAGGTGGTAATGATTCTAATGAAAGTGGAAGCGAAAGAAGCTCAAATTCCAGTTCTATGTGAAAGAGGAAAGACGAAGAGGACATTCTTGAAGCGTGTTTTATGGAAATCACAAAAGGAGAGCAATCTGGGGAAGTAAATTACAAGAGAAGAAAGGTTGAAAAAAAGACTGCTCCTGCTCTACTGATTGCAGGGGAGTTAGACCGATATGCATCTGAACCTCTCGTAGATAGGAAATGCTGTCCAGTTCAAATTTGGAAGCAGGAGGACCAATTTCCTCTCCTTAAAACTATTGTTTTAAAGCTTCTCTGCACACCCGCATCCTCTCTATTTTCAGAGAGAATGTTTTCTGAATATGAAAACATCTATGAAGCAAGGCGATCCCAAATATTGCCTAAAAGAGGAGAAATGCTCTTGTTTCTACACCACAACAGGAAAAAGTTCTAAATCACTGTTGAGTTTTTTTATTCTGAATACCTCCTGGCTGAATGGTGGCATCTGACCTACACAATACTGCCCTCCATTCATTGATTTCATTCCAGGCATTTTATATTGTATTCAGTGTATTGTTTTACATTTGTCAAGCTTGTATTGTTTTGAAAATAAAGGAAAAAAAGGAGAAAAAAGAATGGAAAGCAAGTGTAGGGGTCAAGCAATATTTTACTCTTTAAAAAATTTAACGGCAAGACAGTTTTATAAAAAGCTCTGATTATATTAATAGAACTGTAATCATTAAGGATGGACAGATGTTTTATTCATTCTTGTCATCAGTATTGTGTTGATTTAATATAAAAAGTGTTGCTCGACTGGTTTAGGGGTGGGCCCTGGAGGGCTTTCCATTTTTTTGTATATAAAATATTATTTGTAATGTGTTGTTATATTATGGCAGATTTTCATACAGGTGTTAATTTTCTAATGTCTTGGCCTATATCTGGCATATCTAGCCAGATATGACCCATATCCTGCTGGATACCGGATATTTCGCAGTATCCAGCTAGATATCATATCTGGTGCACCCGTAATTTTTATTTACCTATATAATTTACATTCCTAGTCACTGCATTTGACATGTGGGTCATTCTCTGTCAGATCAACCAGTGCCTAACACCCTCATCTCTCAGATTTTGCTGAAATTTGGTTTATAGTGAGTTTGTGGGCCCTGAATCCATTTCTGAAATTATAAGGTCAATCCGACCAACGGTTCAGGAGATATGACCTCGGGAAATTTGAGGTCACTTGCGAGGTCACTAACATTTGGCGACCCATAACTTGGGTAATAATGGTCACAATTATATAAAAGTATATATATTTAGAATCAGAAAATGACAAGGAATCCAAATATGCAAGTTTTAGAACTCTAGGTTGAAAAATAAAAAAGTTACACTGTAACCAAAATTTGAGGTCACGATTTGACCTCTGGGGTATCAAATGAGAATTTTTTTTTTAAATGTAAAAAATGAAGGCATAGGCATTGGCTATTAGAATCAGCAAAAAAAAGTTGTTTATGTTAGTATTTTTCATGTAACTAACATATAAGTGAACACCATATTCATAAGTTGTGCGTCAATTCTACCTATTTTTTCACACTTAAGCTCATAATTTGACCTATAGAAATTAAAATTACATTTTTTTATAGATATAAAAACAAAGGCAAAAAATGTAAAATTGTATTTCACTGCTAATCTACACTGGCAATAATAGTTATAATAGTGAAAGGGGAAGACCTACTTAGAGGATTCATGTGCTAGCCTAATACAATTTTTGCATGCTCGATGCTCTCATCAATTTCTTTTTGTGGAAAAATGTATTGAATTCTGCTGCCTCCTCTTAGGGTAGGACAACTCATTACAGTTAATATATGATGTCCTGGCACTGCACATGAATCCTTGTTTGATGGATAATAATATGCACTTGATCCTGATGACCCAGAGGGATGTAGAAAGTTCACAGTGAAATCATCAAACTCTTCACAATATTCCTCCACAATTCCATACCAAACTTGCATGTCATAAATGCAGCCAACATACTCTCCTGGTTTGACACATTTTAGGTTACCAAGCATTGCAGGTTCATTAGTAAAATGACTTTTCCTTATTCTTTTCTTTTCTCCAATGCCACTTGAAATGGGATACACCATCAGTTCTTCCTTGTTTAGGGGAACAAATCTATGATATTTCTGAGTTCCAGGAATAGCCCTACTATCCTTGAATCGATGTTCCAACCGTTCTTCTGCATCTTTCAAATCAGCTGTAGTTACAAAGAAAAAATTTATCTTCTTGCTCAAGTTTTCTTCACAAAACTGAAACATGTGTTCTGGTGTAAGAATTTGCCTCTCTGTAGTTCTCTGCAAACTGGCACGAGCAGTAGCTCTTTTCACTGTTCCTCCAATCCCATCACATGCATTTTTGCCATGGGATGTAGCAAAGAAGTGCCATTCACAAGACAGACCAAAATCCTCTTCATGGTAACAGAGATTTGTGAAGTTGTATCTGTTCTTATATTGGCCAGCACATCCATCTGAGAAATAGTGCACCTTCTTCAATTGTGGGCATCTGAATTTAACATATGTCATAAGCTTCAATATGAATGAGTAAACCATTATAGTGTTGTGTTTTAGTGATGCAGATAAGAAACAGACACTAAAATGGCTAAGTTCCTGGTCTGCAGATGATCTATAATAGATGACAAAAGGGTGAACTGTACACTGTGAATTGTCCCAGTGAAACCCTTGGGCAGCATCCTGGACAATGAAAGAATAATTCTCAGAGAAATCACCTACTATAACTACCTCGCTCTGAGGTGGTAGTGTTTCTTTCAACTGCTTGAAGTACTGTGATTGTTGCTGAGCAACAAAGTGATGACAAACCATGCGGGATATTTTTATGCTTAGGGATGATAAGTATTCATGAAGTGGCTCCACCTTATCAACCATTGTACAACAGTCAACAGTCACCCATTGCTTGTAAGATATTTCATTTGGAGCTGATTTCACACTGTCAGTAACTCAAGAAAATCCAGGACACCCTCTTCTCTTGGGCAATCATTGCAAAGTTGTATCATGCAAGTCTCTCTTTCTGTACTGCAGACACTGTAATCCATAAGATCCTTGTATGAAAGACCTCTTTCTCCCAATGCAGCCAGCTGCAATTTTGGATTTTGATGGTATGTGCAGACACAGACAGAATGAGTCCCACCACTACCGGCAAGCACACAATATGATGGCCGTAATTTTGCAAATGTGGAAAATCCTATTTTGGGATTCTTTTCATCATTTTTATATAGTTCAAACATCTCTCTTAAATTCCCGAGGACCAATCGTTTTTGCACCTTCAGCACTGATAACTTTCACGCAATCCTTTTGGCCAGGACACATACGACTAACCTCTTCTGACTCATAGAATCTTCTAACTATATCTTTGTGTTCTTCAGATATCACTTTTCCTTTGCTCATTAGTGGAATCTTCGGAAGGATTCCATGTTCTGATTTAAGTGAATGGCTTTCACTATTATAACTATTATTGCCAGTGTAGATTAGCAGTGAAATACAATTTTTATTAAATTCTTGGAGCTTGAGGTCAAATTGATAGCTAAGATATAAAAATTCCTTGAAATGACAAGCAATTTATAAATATGGTGTTCACTTATAAGTTAGTTACATGAAAAGTACCAACATAAACAAACTTTTTATGATTGTTTCTATTAGTCAAGAACTCTGACTTTGTTTTTTATATCTATAAAAAATGTAATTTTAATTTCTATAGGTCAAATTATGAGCTTAAGTGTGAAAAAATAGGTAGAATTGACGCACAACTTATGAATATGGTGTTCACTTATATGTTAGTTACATGAAAAATACTAACATAAACAAACTTTTTTTTGCTGATTCTAATAGCCAATGCCTATGCCTTCATTTTTTACATTTAAAAAAAACATTCTCATTTGATACCCCAGAGGTCAAATCGTGACCTCAAATTTTGGTTACAGTGTAACTTTTTTATTTTTCAACCTAGAGTTCTAAACCTGGCATATTTGGATTCCTTGTCGTTTTCTGATTCTAAATATATATACTTTTATATAATTATGACAATTATTACCCAAGTTATGGCTTGCCAAATGTTAGTAACCTCGCGAGTGACCTCAAATTGCCCGAGGTCATATCTCTTGAACCGTTGGTCGGATTGACCTTATAATTTCAGAAATGGATTCAGGGCTCACAAACTCCCTATAAACCAAATTTCAGCAAAATATGAGAGATGAGGGTGTTAATTTCAATTTTTTTTGGTTGATCTGACAGAGAATGACCCATATGTTTTGCTTGTATGAACAATATAATTACAGTATATCTGAAATATGAATAGTGTTAAAGGAATTGTTTTCACTATTATCACTGTTATTTACAAGAAAATAGTAAACAAGCAGGTTTCGTAATTTTGAGTGTAAACATCGGTAGTTTTTCTTGTAAAAGTTAATATTATTCTTGAATAAAATATGTAGGATAAAATCATTTTATTACAATCAAACACTAACAAACCAAATAAACCTTTTTTTTTTTTCCCCACCCTGAGTTTAGTTAAAGTTATGTCAATCAGTTTGACTCCTCTTAGGTATAGGAAATTAATGGAATTAAAGTAAAATTATTAAGCATTTTAACTTTGCTCATTATTTGCGCAAGTTTTATAATGTTGTTTTGGAGTTTTGTCATGTTTTGTTAACCGTTTGTTTTAAATAGATGTCTATGTTGGTGAGTTAATTGAAATGTACTTTCATGTTACGTTGTTTGGTTAAATGACTGTACCATATTCAAACCTCCCACCACTTCGGACTAATCAATACCATACCCATAGTTTTGGTAGAGTAAATGTTACTCCTCCACGGGTAGATCTTGCGCTTGGGGTTTTGAATCCTGCGCTGCAGTGGTCAGCAACCTTTTGAATGCAGTGTGCCAGTTTACAATTAATGGCAACATTTTTATGGCTCTGTTTGCCAACTATAATTTTTATATGCGTATTTTGTAGAATGGTCTGCTCTATTTCAATCCCAACAAACAAATGAAAGCACTTTTGATTTGTATTTTAACCAAAAATACACACAGACACTTTTACATTGCCATCTCAATGCTCAAATAAATAAAAGGATATGGTTATCAGTATTTTTTTTAAATTAAAAGGAAGTATATAAAACTTAGGACATAAGGACAGTTTGATACTGTCCTTTATAATTTTTTAATTTCAATATGTAATAATATATACAATATATAATAACAATATTCAATATAATACAGTGAGGCCTTGCATAACGAATTTAATTAGTTCCAGAAGGTCATTCGTTAACTGAAAAATTTGTTATGCAATGCATTAGTTCAATGGGATTTTCAGTAATTCGTTCCAGAGCCCAAATTTTGACCCTTTTTGCGCTTGTTTACCCATTTTTTAAATGGGTTCACCTTCTGCTTAAATATCCTGGGATTTTGGGAATGATACACAAGCATAGGCTTGATCTTCAGGTCCCCTGATGCATTCCCAGCCATAAGTAAAGTAAACCGGTCTTTCATTGGTTTATGGCCAGGCAGTTTGGACTCTTCTCTAGTAATGTAGGTTCTGTTCGGTAGCTTTTTCCAAAATAGGCCAGTTTCGTCGGCGTTAAAAACTTGTTGATGCAAATAATAATCCTCCTCAACAAGTTCTGCAAATTCTATTTTAAATTCCTTTGCTCCCTCAGTATCAGCACTTGCAGCCTCACCATGCCTTATAATGTTCTTAATTCCTGACCTTCTCTTGAAATTTTCAAACCACCCACAACTTGCATTGAATGATTCATATCTTTCAACTGATGCTGGAAGGGATTCCTTAATTTGTTCATATATTTGCACTGCCTTGTCACTAATGAATGCCTTAGTAATGGATTCCCCCTTCATTTCCTTTTCTCTAATCCATATCAGTAAAACACACTCCATTTCAGCAATAGCTTCCTTTCCTTTAATAAGTCTACTTGTAGCATCACTTACTTTAGTTTTCAGAATTTCTTCCTTCTTAAAAATCGTTGAAACTGTACTGGCAGACAATCCATATTCAGCAGCAAGATCTTTGGTGCTCGTTCCAGATTCACTTTTTTTAATAATGTCCTGTTTTATCTGGAGACTGATAGTTTTCCTGGATTTCTTTGGAGCGTTAGCAGATGATGAAGGTCTTTTAGGGGCCATGACTACACATTTTATACACTTATAAAGCTAATAAATTAAAATTTAATAGTGAGCAATTGTGTTGTACACAACTGCTCATGGCTATAGGGCGTGTCCCTCTGTGGCGAATGTGGAAATACACCTTTCTTCGGTGTAAGGGCTTTCTCTGCCCTCGTGGACCACTGGGCCCGTTTGGGGACCCGGCTGATCTCCTGCTTCTGTTTCTTTCTTTCTCCTTTAACCCATTCTTTCTGGCTTCTCCCTGTTTTTTTGGCGTTGTTCTTTGGACCTTGATTTTTGCCCTTGGGTGTGGGAGGTGGTTGCCCTGCACCCTTGTCGCTTTCCAACCAAACCCAAACCCTGTCCCTGCCACTTTTCACCGCGCGTTGGATGAGAGTGGCCGCCTTTCAGGGACTGGGTGCGGGTGTATCTCCCCTGCGTGACATCCATCGGCGGTGGGACCAAGTGTGCCCACACTTGGCCTTTCCCTTGTTGGAGTCGGTGGTGGCTGGATGCGCGCGGGGGATGAAGTTCTTTTTTGTTTAGCTATGGACACTTCTCCCCCCACCCAGCTTACGACTACTCCTTCTCTCAACAATCGGGTGGTGGGCAACCAGGCCCTCGAGTCCTTTACCACTGGAAGACCGCAACCTAATGGGGTTGACCCCCCTGTGGAAGCGGAATGCTTGCACTCTCCTTTTCCGTTGCCGACCCCAGTCCATCCCTCGACTATGCCCTTGGACCTACACACACTGGAGCAGGGGCCTCGCCCCAGCCCACTTCAGCCACCTTCGGGCAAGTCAAGTTCCACCGAGGACTTGCCCCTACAACCCGGCTTCTTGCTCTCCCCATATGCCCCCCTCACCCGCTGTCAGCCCACCTCCCCGCGGAGAGAGCCCTGCGGCGGACGGGGGAGCCGGCATTCACGGCCATCCTACCGACCGTTGAATATTCCAGTACATTTTGACTCTACAGCCTCCCTCTCCCTTCCAAGTATCCACAAATTCCTGGTGATTCGGCCTACATCTGGGTCCCTCCCGAACAACTCTGAACGGATGTTCCAGGCGATCTGAACCCACAGCAACTCCAGCTGCTATGACGTACGCCCACAGAGGGATGGCTCCATCCTCGTAAAATCACGCTCAGCCGCAGAGACGAAAGCCCTACTCTCCATCACTGAGGTCCTTGGATGCTCGGTGTCCGTTTCCCCACACCCTCACCTGAACCAGAGTCAGGGCACTATTTACGCCACCCGCCTACTGTCGGTCGCAGTGAACGAGCTCCTGGAGGATCTCGCACCCCAAGGAGTTACAGTGGAACCTTGCTTAACGAGCATAATTCGTTCCCGAACTGTGCTCGTTATGCAAAATGCTCGTTAAGCAAGGCAATTTTTTCCATAGGAATCAATGTAAAATATGATAATGCGTTCCATGCTTAAAAAATACTTAAAATAATATTTATAATGATATTTAAGGCGTTTTTTAAATTATTATTGCATGAAATGAAAAGATTATTAATAAATATTAACCCAAAAGAGAATGTAAATAATTAGTAAACGGTGAAATTTATAAATAACTTACGAAGAGAAGGTGCTCCTGACGCACGCAAAGGAAATGAAGAGACAGGGGAGGAGGAGAGGGTTATTGAGGGGAAGGAGGAGAATCGTCTTCGTTCAATGCAATAACATTCTCGACGAGCTCACAGTCACTAGCTTTAAATTTTTTAGAGGCACTTTCACTTTCCTTTGGATCCTTTTTCACGAGGAAACTGTCTAGAGACATTTGTTTTTGTCTACGCTTTAAATTTTGACGAAATATTTTGCTCGTTAAGCAAAGTGTCGCTCGTTATGCAAGGTAATTTTCCCCCATTCTTTTGGCTCGTTATACGAATTTCTCGTTATACGAGGCACTCGTTAAGCAAGGTTCCTCTGTACTAAGATCTATCGTTCCACATCCCGACAGGGAGGCACCCCCTCCCCCACCCCACGTCTGCTCCTTACTTTTAACTCACTAATCCCCCCTGGCCGTATTGTATTGGGTATGGGAGACCGCGCCTCATGCGAGTTTTCTATCCACCCATACGTCCCAGACCCGACCCGTTCCTTCAAATGCAATAAATTCGGACACGTCAGCTCCGCTTGTCGACAGCCGCATCCATTATGTGTTCACTGTGGATGACTCGCCCACCCTGACAGGTGCCCCAACACACCCAAATGCTCCAACTGTGAAGGCGCACACCCCTCTTCATCCCGAGAATGCCTTTTCTTCAGGTTCGAGAAAGAGGTCCGAGGCCTACAGGTGACGGACTTCCTTAGCCCCCGTGAGGCACGCGACAGGGTGCGGAGTCGGGAGGTGAGGCCGGGGGTGTCCTATGCCGCTGCTCTCGGCTCTATCATCTCGGCACGCCGCCCTGGCCTGCCGCCGAAACCCCCCCCAGCCACTGCTTACTGTTTCCCACATAGCGAATCCTCGCAGGACCCGACGGTCCCCTGTCCCCCCACCATTCCTCTTCTTCCCGCACCTCACCTGCCACGAATCCCCCAGGAGTCTGGGACCAGGGTTTCCAGGTCCCAGCCACCTCAAACCCTGCCTTCCCAGTACTCCCTGTACACGCCCGAACCTGCCGCCCGGAGCAAGCCGTCGAGGCGGAGACGCCGGAGCGTGTCACCAGACCCTCCGGCCTCCCAACGTCTCTCTCCCTCTTCCCCTAAGACCAAGAAGACGGCTCGGACCCTTACACCGCCCACCACGCCCACTATGTCCATCTCTCCCCATCGTAGAAGTCCCACCATTCTACCCCCACAGACTCTGACAATAGTGTCCGAAATCTGCCCTTGCCTCCTGGTGCCATTTTCTCCACCCCTCCACGAGACCACTCTGGTTCACCTCCTTCCACCCCCATCGTACCTACCCCCCCAACATCCCCGACCCCCCCCCTTATCAGCTACCCTGAGTATGCCCTCCCTCCCACCCAGTCTTTTTGGTACCCCTGTCTCCACCTAGGGTCCGCCGTGAGACCCCGGACAGGCGGGGTAGCGCCCCTTTTGGGGTTAACGTGCCCCCCCCCCCCTGGCCCGACCATAGAAGCCCGACAAGGCACTTCTGACCCGCTCAGCCCACGATGTTCCTCTGCCTGCCATTATCCACGCCTCCGGTCTCGCTCGGCCGACTCGACCCCGCAACCTCCGCAGGGTTCGACAGGCCGACCGATTCCTTCCCTGGTGAACGGTAGATAGCCAGCCATGCTCACGACCCAGCCTTCAGTTTCGCGAACTCCAGATCTCCCTTCACACTCCAACCTCCTAGCGCCTACACCTTTACCATCCCCCTTCATCAACTAATGGATCCCCCAAAAACCACAATAGTACACTGGAACTGTCGAGGAATTTTTGCAAACTATGAAGGCCTTAACTCCTTGATTGCCACTTCCTGTCTGGTGTGTGTCTGTCTCCAGGAGCTAATCCTGGGGACCAGGTCCATGCCCTGTCCCACTGGTTATTTCTGCGTCGCCACCCCGCCTCCTACCTGCACTCGAAGGGGAGCTGCCATCCTCGTCCACCATGCAGTCCCCTTCTACAATCTCTCCATCCGGTCCCCGCTACAGGTGACTGCCGTCCGGCTCTCCCTGGATAGACAGTACACCATTTGTTCAATCTACCTTCCCACCCACGCTCAAGTCTCCCGCGACGACCTGGTGGAAGTCGTGGAACAACTCCCCAGGCCCTTCCTACTACTGGGCGATTTCAATAGTCATCACCCCTTGTGGGGCGACACACACTCCACCTATATGGCCCCAACCCTGATATCCGTCATGACTGAGCTCTCCTTCGAGTGCCTCAACGATGGCTCTCCTACATTCTACCATGCCGCCACCTGCACTCCATCCTGTATAGACCTGTCCCTCGTATCAACTGATGCCCTCCTAGACTTCACGTGGCAAGTCCTCCGAGAGGACTATGGCAGTGACCATCTCCCCATTCTACTCACCCTCAATCGACCCGATCAGACCGTACGGGTTCCGGTAAGGTGGGTTACCACCAACGCGAATTGGGCCCGCTTCCGCGACAACACATATACCACCCTTACAACTGCCCACTTCCCATCCATCGACGAGTCCGTCGTTCTTACGGCCACAAGCACAAGCGTACCACAATCCTCCGCCTACCCCCGCGCCCGACGGGTTCCTTGGTGGACCCCGGAGTGCGCGGAGGCCGTGCGCGCCAAGAAGAAGGCAACTCGGCGCTTCTACCGGACGCGACTCCCCATCCATCGCACGGAGATGCAGCGGGTCAGGGCCATCGCCCGCCGCACAATGAAGACAGCGCGCCGAGCCTCTTGGCGTGCCTTTGTGTCCAGCATCACCGCCAACACACCTTCGGCTACCATCTGGAAGAAGGTGTGGGGCGTCGAGAGGCGACATGTCCCCTCCCGACCCCCGGTCCTCCGGACAAACGACGGACTCCTATGTGAGCCCAAGTCGGTGGCAGACCACCTTGCTTCTACCTTCGCCGCCGTTTCTTCCTCTGCAGGCAATCCCGTACCCGCCCCTGACGATAGCCCCTCCCCACCGTCCATAGACAGCACCTACAACCGATTGTTTACCATACGTGAACTACAGACGGCACTGGCCTCTCGACGATCCCCTTGTCCCGGCCCAGACGGTATTCCGTACGTACGGCATGATCCAACACCTCCACTCTACCTTACAAATTTTCCTGCTAGACCTATACAATCGCATATGGATAGAGGGTGCCTTCCCCTTTAGGTGGAAGGAGGCCCACGTCATCCCTATCCCCAAGCCCGGCAAAGATTCCCTGGACCCCACAAACTACAGACCAATCGCCCTGATGTGTTGTGCCTGCAAGATCCTTGAAAAAATGGTCGCTACGCGACTATCGTTCATCCTTGAACGTACCAATTCCTTCCTGTCTACCCAGTCTGGCTTCAGACAATTCCGCTCCACCACTGATCCCCTCCTGCTTCTCAGCCGAGACATACAGGATGCCTTCGACAATAGACAGTTTGTACTGTCAGTTTTCTTCGACATCCAGAAGGCCTATGACACCACCCGTCGAGCAATGATCCTCGGTCAGCTCTGACATCTGGGCCTTGTCGGAGCCATGCCTACCTTCATCAGGGGCTTCCTTACTTCTCGGACCTTTAAAGTCTGGGTGGGCTCAGTCCTCTCTGACACCTTTGTGCAGGAGGACGGGGTCCCACAGGGAAGCATCCTCAGTGTTCTCTGCTTCTCTGTCGTGATGAACACAGTCTCACAATGCCTTCCACCCACAATCCGCTCTTCCATCTACGCGGATGACCTTGCAATCTACTTCGCAGAGCGAGAACCGTCTGTCGTTCAATGGCAAATGCAGCTCGCCATCTACCGGGTGGAAAGGTGGGCGACGTCGGTGGGTTTCCGCCTCTCCATCCCTAAGTCCAAGTGTATGGTCTTCAGTAGAAGAAGACCCACAACCCTTCCTCTACCCTCTGTTATATTATACGGCAGTCCTCTTGAGGTGGTACCCTCCACGCGTTTTCTGGGCATGCCCCTAGACCGGCGGCTCAATTGGGTTCCCCATCTCAAGCACCTAAAGCAATCCCTTCGACGCCCCCTCGCTCTCCTGGATCACCTCTCTCACGCCCGCCTCCGTATCCTGGACCCGGTACTTAATAGAGGCCTCCGCCTCGCCACCGGTGCTTTCCGCTCCTCCCCAGCCTCCAGCCTCCATGTGGAATGTGATCATCTCCCTCTCGCTCTCCGACGGGGTCTACTCCTCATGCGGACATACCTCCGTGCACAGAGGCTACCTTCTTTGCTTCTGGGCACGGCAGTTTTAGAACTACCACCTCAGGGACGGAGCTGGCACTTCACTGAAGCGGTCCGCTCTTTCCTTGATCTTTTCAACATGCCCCCCCTCAGTTATCCCCATTTCATTCAGCATCAACCCCCCCTGGATCCTAACCCCTATCAAGTTCTGCAAAGATGTGTTCCCAACCGAAGACTACCACGAGCGCCATGATATACAGGTCACTTTTCCGCGAACACACAACCCAACACCCGGATGCAATCGCCATTTACACGGATGGTTCCCGCTCGGAAGCTGGTGTGGCCTCCTCAGTGGTGATTCTGTCCCAGCCGCTCTCCCGGAGCGTCGGCCTGCCCCGCGAGGCCTCCGTTTTTTCGGTGGAACTTTTTGCCATAACGGAGGCCCTCGATATTGTGCACACCCACTCTGCCAGCTCTTTTGTCATTTATTCGGATTCCCAAAGTGCACTTCTCTCCTTAGAAAGATTTAACTCCCCTCACCTGCTCGTCTGTACTATCCAGCAGACCTTCCACTTTTTAATGATCTTCCAACATAAGACAATCACATTCTGTTGGGTCCCGGCTCATGTCGGCATCCAGGGTAACGAGGCGGCGGACCGCACAGCAAAGACGGCCTGCTTGCTGCCGGCCTCCTCCCGACCCCTCCCCTTCTCCGACTTCTTCCCGGCTTTCCACTCCCACTTCCGCTCCATATGGCAGCGGGAATGGGACCAGGCCACACAAAATAAACCACACGATCAAACCGCAAATAGGACACTGGGCTTCTTCATTCCACCGGTCCCGCCATAAAGAAGTAATCCCAGCCCGTCTCCGCATAGGTCACACCCGCATCACCCACGGACACCTTATGGCAAAATCGCCAGCCCCGCTTTGCTCTACCTGCCATACCCCCTATCACTGTCTTACACCTGGTGGAATGCTCAAAGTTGGCCGCTCTCCGTCGCAGGTGTTTCCCTCTCTCGGCCGAAAACCCCATACCCAACTGCTTATGATCTATACTCGCCGACGGCCCCCACTTTTCAGCGGAAGCCGTTCTCCTCTTCCTTACTCGCTCCCATCTGCTCCATCGCATCTGAAACTGTACCCCTCCTACCCACTATCCATCGACTGACCCTTACTCATTCCCCTAGTCTACCACCCCCAGCACAGTGACATCACCCACTCTCTGCCTCGCCGAGATATGTACCGTCTCTTTAGGTACGAATCGGCGGTAAATCTGGAAAAGAAAAAAAAAAAAAAAAACTGCTCATGACAGCTACCAACCTCCAACTGAACAGAAAACGTGTTATTACTTTTTCTTTACCAAATTCGTTCTGCAAGGTAAAATCGTCATTTAAATCAATGGAGCCTTATGGAGGTAATTCATTAAGCAAAAATTCGCTATTTAAGGCGTTTGTTATGCAAGGCCTCACTGTAATTTAATACAATTTTATATAATTTTATAATTTCAAGTTTTTTAAATTGCAATTGTTTAGGAATCACTTGGTGTGCCTTGGACAACCACCTCGTGTGCCTATGGTTGCTGACCCCTGCTGTACTGTTTTTGTGTTGTTTGGCCTCTGGCCAAGGTAGGCCATGAGACCCTTGTAATAGTTTGGGCTATGGCCAAGGGAGGCCATAAGACCATTTGTAGAGTAGTTTGGGCTATGGCCAAGGTAGGCCATAAGACCCTTGTTTGTTAGAAATCTGATGAATAACCTCTCTCCAGATTTGAAGTGTGCGCCACAGTCTAACCATATAATTTTTGGCACAAAGTTGTGCACAGAACCAGAGTGCAGCAATAAAAGCCTTTACTCTCTAATCCTTCATTATGTCCAGACAGGTTGTGTGTGTTTGTGGCACATGTAAAGAGTACAGTATATATATATATACACACACATACAGAGTCATGCAAGAAGTAAATAGACACCCTTAATTTTATGGTAAAATGTATGCATCCAAATTTTTTTGCCATTATTATGACTAATATTCGTTTCCTTTTTTTAGATTGTAATATACCCATCCTAGAACATGCCTCGAACACAAGATATAACTGCACGTCCATAATAACCAAGCTGATGAAGATAGTTTACTGCTGTTCTTGGGCTAATTTTGAGTTTTTCTGCCACTTCTGAAGCTTTTAAACAAGGGTTGTTCTCAACAGATCTTTGAACAAAACGAAGATATCTGTCAGAAGGCCCAGGTTGACCAGGTCGTGATTCAATTGATGTTTTGCCCATTTCTTTAAATTGGACTATTATTCTGTTAACAGTAGAAAGGGGTATTCTGAGATTCCTAGCGATTTGTCACTAGGACAGTCCACCCTCAGATTGACCAACAATCCATCCTCGTTGAAAGTCAGAAATTTCTTTGGAATCTTGTGTTCGAGGCATGTTCTAGGATGGGTATATTACAATCTAAAAAAAGAAAACGAATATTAGTCATAATAATGGCAAAAAAATTTGGATGCATACATTTTACCATAAAATTAAGGGTGTCTATTTACTTCTTGCATGCCTCTGTATATATATATATGCGAAGTTAAGTGACATTGGGTTTGGGTAATAGTTGGATGGGAGACTGTCATCCTCTACACCCAGATTATGTAGCGACCTGTGGTTTGGATCTCACGTAAAGCTGTAGGTCCCCTCCATCATATGACCTTAGACGTTGCGAAGGAGGTTAAACAACCCCAATTAAAAAAAATATATATATATATTTTTTTTTTTGCATTCCTTTGAATCCACTTGGTCCTCAAAACATGGATTCACCACTAGTGAAGTCAATACCTGTAGTTATGATTGAGTAAATGTTACACATCCTACAGGTAGGTCTGGAAGGTTTGGGGTTTTGAAGGAATCCAATCTGTTTGCAAGGAATGCATGTGTCTAAGAGTTTGTTTACTTTATATGGTGTATTTTATGGCGTGTGTGTATTGTTGAAATATGTTGTGATTCTTCCTTAAAAGAAGAATTGGATGCTTGTCATTGTATGTGTAAATGCATATTTTGTTGTAGGGTTTTATTTTTGAGTTTTGTGTTAGGTTAACCAATTTGGCTGAGCAAAGATCCTCAAATGTTGCATTGGAGACCCATATATCAACCCTTGTCTGTTTTATGACCTATATGTGAAATAGGACTTAGAATGTTTTTGGCCAATATGTGAAATAGGACTTAGAATGTTTTAGGCCAATATGTGAAATAGGACTTAGAATGTGGTAGGCCAATAGTATACAGGTATCCCTTGTTTAATGATCATTCACTCAACAATCACTCGCTTTAGCAATCTGTTTTTATTAACATCTTTTCTCAGACAATGATTGGACAAAATTCAGTTTAGCAATCGCTATGATGGGCAAAGTTTGATTTCTGGTACTCCACCACAGGCACATCTCTTAACTTCTTTTATCTAATCAAAATGGCCGCCATGTGCAGAAATGAATTTATCTTCTGCTGCGTAGCTTTCCTGACCTGTAGTTTGCCTCGCCAGTGTTTTGAGTCACTCATGCTTCTGCATCGCTCTGCATCATTGTGTAAGATTGTGCATGATTGTGACCATTGTGTTATTCGCCGCCATTGTGGAGTGCAAAGCAACATTGTGCAGACTGTTTGGTGCTAATTTGGACTGTGTTAAATGACTGTGAACATTGAAAATGATGAGTAAGCATGTGGCTGCTTCCCCTGCATCATTGGGTAAGGCTAAGCGCTCTTATAAGTCCTTGACCACGAGTGTGGTGAAGGGGCAAACTCCATCGCGAGAGCGCTTGGCCTAGCCCAGTTGACCGTCTCGACCATCATCAAGAAGGTTCCTGAGTTGAAAGTTTTGGTGGAAAATGTGACTTCTAACATCACCACAAGGATAACTAGGGCACATAATCCAGTGATGGAGAACATGAAGAAGCTACTCCAGATCTGAATTGAGGATCAAACTCGTCTCCGCATGCCTCTCTCTACTACCATCATTATAGCTAAGGCTGTGAGTCTGTGGGAGGACCTGCGGAAAGACTTGGATCGTGAGAGGAGTGCTGGGACTTTCAAGAACCAAGGCCAGGGTTGGGTGTGACCTGCCCCAACAACATTGTCCTCCAGCCTCCCTGTCCACAAGCACCACGTAGGAACGTATCCCCAATGAACCCATGTTATAACATCCTCGTTTAGCAATCAGCTTTTCAGGAATGTAACCCAATCATTAAACGAGGGATACCTGTATGTGAAATAGGACTTAGAATGTGTAAGGCCCATAGTATATGTGAAATAGGACTTAGAATGTGTTAGGCCTATAGTATATGTGAAATAGGACTTAGAATGTATTTGGCGTATACAGTGGACCCCCGCTACCTGATGATCTCAATAACCAAGGTTTAGCACGATCGAGATTTTCCATAAAGAACCATTCATCTGCTAACTGAGATTTGCCCCACTGATTGAGATACCAACCAACATTACATGTTTGTTCTAGAATGCCTGCAATAATCTGCAAGCAATGGAAAATCATGGAAAGAGATTCCATCCATGGCAGAGCCTACACAACATACAGCACCATCAATTTGGCGCTCCTCCCATACCAAACTCAACTCCAGGAAATGACCAAGCCCAAGCAGACACTGATTGATAGTTTTTTCAAACTGAAGAGGACTACTTCTGTAGAACAAAGTGAACCAAAACCATCAACTTCAGGGACCTCTTCGAGCTCTCAAAAACACGACCAATTGCCTGAAATACCAGATGCCTTTATGGAAGGAGACTCCCCTTCCAAACAATAAAACAACCACCACCACCCTTCCAGTCAATCTTTCCAGCAAGCCCAGTCAAATTGTTGTTCTGGTGAGTGTTAATTTTTGAGTGCATGTTAATTTAATTTAATTACAGTACTGTATTCATTATAATTTAATTCTTCATTTTCAGAAAATCACACAATAATACTGTACCCTACTTAAATACTATTTAAATTAAAAATACTGTAGGGCCTTAAAAGTTAGATTTTGTGATGATAAGGATCAGTTTTTAGTTTTCTGGAACCAGTTAGCCTTATAACATGCAAAGTATGGTCCTGTTAACTGAGGTTCCACAATCTGAGATGTTTTTTTGGAACCAATTAATCTCAGATAGTGGGGGTCCACTGTATGTGAAATAGAACTTAGAATGGGTTTGATCTATATGTGAAACAGGACTTAGAATGGGTTTGACCTATATGTGAAACAGGACTTAGAATGGGTTTGACCTATATGTGAAACAGGACTTAGAATGGGTTGCACCTATATGTGAAACAGGACTTAGAATGGGTTGCACCTATATGTGAAACAGGACTTAGAATGGGTTGCACCTATATGTGAGAACAGGACTTAGAATGGGTTGCACCTATAGTGAAAAACAGACTTAGAATGGGTTGCACCTATATGTGAAACAGGACTTAGAATGGGTTGCACCTATATGTGAAACAGGACTTAGAATGGGTTGCACCTATATGTGAAACAGGACTTAGAATGGGTTGCACCTATATGTGAAACAGGACTTGAATGGGTTGCACCTATATGTTGAAACAGGACTTAGATGGGTTGCACCTATATGTGAACAGGACTTACAATGGGTTGCACCATATGTGAACAGGACTTAGAATGGGTTGCACCTATATGTGAAACAGGACTTACAATGGGTTGCACTTATATGTGAAACAGGACTTACAATGGGTTGCACCTATATGTGAAAACAGGACTTACAATGGGTTGCACCTATATGTGAAACAGGACTTACAATGGGTTGCACCTATATGTGAAACAGGACTTACAATGGGTTGCACCTATATGTGAAACAGGACTTACAATGGGTTGCACCTATATGTGAAACAGGACTTACAATGGGTTGCACCTATATGTGAAACAGGACTTAGAATGGGTTGCACCTATATGTGAAACAGGACTTAGAATGGGTTGCACCTATATGTGAAACAGGACTTAGAATGGGTTGCACCTATATGTGAAACAGGACTTAGAATGGGTTGCACCTATATGTGAAACAGGACTTAGAATGGGTTGCACCTATATGTGAAACAGGACTTAGAATGGGTTGCACCTATATGTGAAATAGGACTTAGAATGTGTTGCGCATATATATAAAATAGGACTTAAAATGGGTTGCGTCTATATGTAAAAGGGTTGCGCCTCTATGTAAAATAGGATTTAAAATGGGTTGCGCCTCAGTGAAATAGGATTTAAAATGGGTTGCGCCTCTGTGAAATAGGACTTAAAATGGGTTGTGCCTCTATGTGAAATAGGACTTAAAATGGGTTGCGCCTCTATGTGAAATAGGACTTAAAATGGGTTGCGCCTCTATGTGAAATAGGACTTAAAATGGGTTGTGCCTCTATGTGAAATAGGACTTAAAATGGGTTGCACCTCTATGTGAAATAGGACTTAAAATGGGTTGTGCCTCTATGTGAAATAGGACTTAAAATGGGTTGTGCCTCTATGTAAAATAGGACTTAAAATGGGTTGTGCCTCTATGTGAAATATGCCTTTGTGTGAAATTGGACTTAAAATGGATTATATGTGAAATAGGACAATGTTTGGGTTAAGTGGGTGTAGGTTTGAGTTTGTGCAATTGCTTTAGGTCTGTGTGATGTTAAAGTTCTGAGTTTAATTTTGTGATGTTTATGAGTTTTATGAGAGTTAAATTGCTGAAATAAATTTTATAACCTACACCACAGGTTAAATTAAAAATTTAGTGTTTCTGGTTAGGATAGACCTTGAGTTTAAAGAGTAGGGCCTACTTTGATAGGTAGGCTTCTAGTATAAATTGTAAAGTGAAGTTTGAAGTAGGTCTATAGTATAAGTGTTAGGCCTATTAAGGTCAAGTGGGCCTACCAAATAGGCTTAGTGTGAATTGGGCTCATTTCATATTGGACCTAAAGTGAGTTAAGCCTGTTAAATATTGGCTTATTTAGTTTAAAGAGTAGGGCCTACTAAATAGGCTTAGGATGATGCTGGGCTACTAAATAGGCCTAGGATGATGCTGGGCTACTAAATAGGCCTAGTTTGAAATTGGCCTATTTTGTATAGGGGCATTCCATGACAGATCAACCAAAAAAAAGAATAAAAAGACACCACAACAACTCGAATTTGGGTGAAAATTGGCATATAGAGTTGGTTTGTGTTCCAAATACACTAGTTCAAACAAAACAGCTCTATGACTAATGGTTTTTAAGTTATTGACCCCCAAAGTTTAGGGCCCCCTTTACCATGCCCACTTTGATGGGAATATTTCCCATCCAGTTAATCATAAACTGAACATATACTTTTTTGAAATCAGCAAGACTAGATCTATCCAATGATACTAATTTTAGCTTTGTAAAGCAATTTTCAAAATTTTACTCCCCATCTCCCCCATTTGCTTGACCCCCTACCCCCCTGGACATTAAAACTTTAAAAAAAAAACAATTTTTTTTATGAATATTAAACTTCATATTATGGTTGATAAATAAAAACAATAAAAAGGGTGGGTATCATGTTATAAATCAGTTTAAATATCAACAAAAAATTTATTTTTAATCATTTTTCCTAACTTATCACCAATCAGAGTTGTTGATTTGTTTTATTAAAATCAGATATTTTTATTTATATATTTTTTTAAATTTAATATTTCAAAAAAATATTCTTTTTCAGGCAACTACTTTTTTCCAGTTTGAAATAATTAAAACAGATCTAGTTCCTATTTGTAATATATCTCATTATTAGATCACATTATTGCGTATGAATTATAATCATTATTACATATGAATTATACCTCAGTCTGTTTGCAGCATTCATAATGTGAACATGTCATTGAGTATAAGATTACCTGTGTAATAAATTTATAAAAAAAAAATGGTGAAATACTGTGAAGACCCTTTAAAAAACACAAAAAGAAAGTATCTAGTGATTTAAGAACTATAAGTGAAGCATTTTATAATGCTTGTCAAGGCAAACTATCACCAAATACGATATTGTGTTCTAACTGTCGTAAACGTACTGACCAAGACTCCAGAATTATTATTTACGACAGAGGTACACCAATTTTCAGATATTGACAGTACAAGTGAAAATTCAAGAGAAACAGATTTGTCATGTGAGGATGCAATAGCAGACATTTCACATGTTCTAACAAATCTTGATGTGACTCTAGTTAAAACCTGTAAGTATTTTTTAAAGTCATTTCAGTCACTCATTAATTCTCAATTTTTAATATTATTTAAATTTTAATTTAATGGCTATAATGTCGAGAGAAATGACAATGTATATATGGTAGCTATTATATAGTATTTCAATATTTCAGATGGTTTGAGTACCTCAAGAAAACAATTAAAGGGCCTGCAAGCATTGGAAAAGGCACATACAGTAAATACTCGATGAGTCGGAATTTGGGATGAGTCTGATTCATCCTCTGTCAAGTGCTATTATTCTTTTGTTTATTTTACTGAGTGAAGTGTTTTATTTCCTATGTCAAGTGCCATTATTATTTTGTTTCTTTTACTAAGTGAAGTGTTTTTTTAATACTCTCTTGTACAAAAAAGTAAATAATAAAATTTTGTGTGTTTCACGCTCAAAATAATTCCAGCAACAGTAAGTGAAACAAAGTTTTATTGTTTTTAATGTTTATTTTGAACATTGTATGAGACTCTCACTAATCAAACTTAAAAGGTTAGAGTATTTATGCCTCTTTAGGGGCAAATAGGGGGGGTAATTAAGGTAATTCGTGATGAGTCGGACTGGCTAGAGCCCTATATAGTCCAACTTATCAAGTATTTACTGTAGTTCTCTGAAGAGAAAACTTGAAGCGAGTTTATCAACAGAGATTCAAAGACTCTAAAACTTGATTCTGAAGTGAAAAGGTAAGTATACAGTATATATGGAGAACTTTACATGTACACTTGTCACATTAATTTCATAATTATAAGTTCTTAGCAAGTATCTCAGTTTTTTTTAATTCTGCTTCTATTTGGATTCTCTCTAATTCATCATTTTTGTAAACAGTATTAAATACTCCTACATAGCATTAAATACTTCTATGTATTTTTCAGATACCATCATCTAATGCAAGAATTGGTGGAGGCTCTTCATTCTACCAATAGTTATGATTGAAAACTTCAAATACTGATCATTTCTGCACATACTATCGCAGAAACAGCGCAAACATTTCAAACAACAAAATATTTAGTCAAAAAGAGCAGAAGTTTGAAAAAGAAGTATGGGATTATTCCAGAAATTCCAGCTATGTAAAAAGGGAAAGTTGTCACAAAATTACCAAAGAGCTAGTTAGATCATTCTATGAATCAGATGAGATCAGCTGTATTTGTCCGGGAAAAAAAGACTGCCTGAGAATGAGAGACTATAATACTGGAGAAAAGGTAAGTGTCTAAAAAAGACTTTTACTAATGAATTTAAGAGAAGTGTATAACATCTACAAGGAAAACCCAGAGAACCCTCCAATAGGATTTTCAACTTTTGCATGTATTTGACCCAAACACTGTTTTAGCTGGATCAAGGGGAACACACTCAGTGTGTGTTTGCACTTATCATCAGAATGCTAAGCTCCAGTTCTCTGCTATGGGTATCAAAGGGCTTGATTATAAAGTTTTGATGGAAAAAAGTGTGTGTGACATCAGCAATAGGAACTGCATGATGCACAAATGTAATTTATGCCCCAAAGAACAAGGAGTTACAGAGTTCCTAATAAATGGTGAAAATATACATGAGATACAATATGACATGATTAAATATAAACAATGGGTTTCTACCGACCATTGCACTTTGGTGGAAAAAGTAGAATCAATTGAAGATTTTATTGGTTCTTTAAGCACAAAAATAGCAAATTTAACTCATCATTATTATGTGGCAAATCTCAAAATGATTTTCTCCAAAGTTTAAAAAATAGTTTACCCTACAATGAAGCAATGGTTTTGTGATTTTTCAGAAAACTATTCTTTCATTGTACAAGATACAACACAAGGCTTCCACTGGGAAAATAGTCAATGTACAGTGCATCCATTTGTAATTTACTGGAAGAATACTACAACTAATGGAACTATGCACACAAGCTACTGCTTTCTTTCACCTGACATCAAACATAATATAACCATGGTCTACTCATTTTTAAATGCCCTCATTCCAGATGAAGTAGTTTCATCCTCACATTAACAAGTTACATTATTTTACTGATGAATGTGCAGGCCAATAATCAATTCAACTTTGTCAATATATGCAGAGACATAGATGACTTTGGGCTCGAGTGTGTGTGTCATTTTTTTGCCACAAGTCATGGCAAAAGTGCTTGTGATGGAATTGGTGGAACAGTCAAAAAAAGCTGTAGCTAGAGCAAGCTTGCAGAGAACTTTCAATGATCAAATCATAACACTGGAGGTAATGTTTCATTTTTGCTGTGAAAATTTGGAGAATATCAAATTCTTTTTAATTAAACCTAAAGAAATAGAAAAAGTGGCAAAATTCCTAAGTAAAAGGTTTGAAAATAGTATCCAACTAATTGGAACCCAAAAGTTTCACCAATTTGTGCCAGTTAGTGCCACAAAAATTAAAGCCTTTGAATTATCTTCTGATCATGAAGGTGAGGAGAGGTTAATTGTGAAGTGTGCCACTAATGCAAATAAAAATAAAGATTCAATCATTCTGAACCCCAAAACTGGGGAATACATAGTTTGCTCCTACAATAACTCTTGGTGGCTGGGCTTGTACTAGAGTACAATGAAGAGTTTGATGACTATAAGATAGATTTTTTAAACCCATCTGGATTTAGCAGATATTATTTCCCACAAATAAGAGATATCTGCCATATTTCAAGACATGATATTTTGGGTATTCTAAGTACCCCAACTTTGAAGGCTGGAGTGCTGCGTATCCAATATGTTTTTGGAGAAGGAGAATTAAAAAAGTTCATGTAATGCCACCAAGTTTTATTTGAGTGTATATTCACAAGTTTTAATATGAATATAATGTCACCAAGTTTTTTATCAAAATTAGTCAAGTGCTGTTTATTTGATGTATCATAATACCACGAGTACAAATGACATGAAAATGTAAATTGTGTGTGTAATTGTCCTTATTTGAATATAGCTGTATATGTTTCTATTACAATATGGGATTGCAAACATTTAAGTGATTTGGTTAACTGACTTGGTAAGCTATGAAAGATAGTCTTCATAATTAGATTTCAAAAGGTGCTAACTTTTTATTGAATAAAAAGGACTCACCATTTGAATAAAGATGTTAGTACTCACTTTTGATTCTGTTATATATGTATTCTTTAAAATTTAAACTTTGAATAAGTAAATGCTGAAAAATGTTCAAAAACTACTAGCAGTAATTTTAATTGGTAATGAACAATGTAATTTTAGCTTGTATAAAAGCTGCAAAAAATTGTTCAAAATAAATTTTTGGTTGATTTTTAAAATTTATTTATAACATGATACCCACCCTTTTTATTGTTTTTATTTATCAACCATAATATGAAGTTTAATATTCATAAAAAAAATTGGGTGGTTTTAATGTCCAGAGGGGGTAGGGGGTTAAAATTTTGAAAATTACTTTACAAAGCTAAAATTAGTATCATTGGATAGATCTAGTCTTGCTGATTCCAAAAATGTATATGATGATCAGTTTGATTAACTGGATGGGAGATATTGCCTGTCAAAGCGGGCATGGTAAAGTGGGGGCTCTAAACTTTGGGGGCCCATAACTTAAAAACTGTTAGTTGTAGAGATGTTTTGTTTGAACCAGTATATTTGGATCACAAACTAACCCTACCTATATACCAATTTTCACCCAAATCCAAGTCGGAGTGGTGTTTTCCATTGGTTGATCTGTCCTGGAATGCCTCCTCTGCATTCCATGTACATTATCTGCAGAAACCTCTTAAGTGTTGAATTTATCTGTGTGGTTCTACAATTATTTGCCCACGTAAATGCAGGGAGTCGGATAACGAGGACCCCCCTGTATTACTTAAACAATATTTTATGTAGTGATGGGACGATACCAAAATTTTGAATGATTCCGATTCCGATACCACTAAAAAGTCTCGATTCCAATACGATTCTCGATTCCGATTCCGATTCTCAATATTTTTAAATATAATTCTATACTTGTTTTTCTGGAAATTGTCATATTATTAACTATTTACATTATGAGTATGGTAATATAAATTATAAATTATAATAGATTGGTTTAAAAATAAAAATCAACTGTAAGTTGTAACAATTCATTTTAATCTTCTTGATTACACATCATGGATATACATGTTTTAATGTATAGCTACAATACAATAAAAATAAAATTTGTTATCCTCTTTCATTTAAATTTTAAAGTTTACATTGCAAAACTGGTTCAATTAAAAGTTAAAGAATCGTTTTAAGAATTGGAAATCATGGTACAATTCTCTCGATTCCGATTCCGATTCCTGAAAAATGCTCGATTCTTCTGATTCTCAATTCCGATTCCGATTAATCGTCCCATCACTAATTTTATGTAAATAAAACTTTTTGCTGTATGTAATATGATATAAAGCAATATTATTACATAAACATTTAAATAAAGCAATAATATTTCATAAACAACTAACACACTAAATATAGTACACTGGCATTGAAGAGCATGAAATGACAACCTCACTCAGTGAAAGACACGCACAACTGAATTGACCTGCATAGGCAGCATTGCAGATGCCACGTGACAAAATCACAAATTTGTGGAGTCAGTTGCAAATTTACCGAAACATGGTAGTAAAAGGGGTCATCATGAATTTGTGAAATCGTGAACAGAGATCCTCACGAACAACGAGGGCCCACTGTACACCAGATCTGGTTAATTTCTACCAAACTACTTCCATTTGGCTACAGTTTATTTTGTAAATTGTTACTTTTTAAAATATGATGTACAAACTTTTTGGATGCTTTTATGAATTATTAATTATGTAAATGTTCAGCAAATTTATATAAATTTCCCAGACTGCACAATTATTGTGTGACACTTCAAAGTCTGGTTCCTATAAATGGAGAAAAGAAGCATGCATTCAAGCAAGGATATAGGCCATTACAAATACCATAATATCATATGATATACAAGATAATTATTCCAGTAAAATCCCAAAATTAAAATACTTATAAATATAAATTTACCCTTAATAGGAAATTTGATGAATATAATTAGTAAGTTACACTGAGGTAACCCCATCTGATTTAATACCTATACTTTTTCTAATGATTTATATTATCCTCATTTTGACTTGTTTTAATTACTTTTATAATTTAAGATTATCAATTATAGGGTTATTGGATATAGCATATAGGATTCTGGAAAGAAAGGAAATACTTTTAATTATAATACAGTAGGGTCATGATTCAGTGCAACTTAAGCAATGATTTCTGTACTTTGTGAACCCCTAAATTACTATCTTTTTTTTTTTAAATACTTCACAAGCTTCACTGTCTATCACGAGGTTTGTCACAACACTGCAAAATTATACATTGTAAACATTTGTGGTCCCTCTCTCGTGAAATATCGGGACCCTACTGTACCATCATTTTGCTAAACTAAGAAATGGATAAACTAAAAAATAATGAAATAACCTGAGCCTTTTACAACATAGCTCTAGCCTAGCTTTACCTATGCTAGAAGCAAATATAACTAAAGACTACAGTAGACTAAAGTTATAAGAACTTACAAAGTAGTCAAAACCCTAAATCAGGTTATTTTTTTTAAGGCTTGTATACATTTCCTCCTGTACTAATTTATCTACAGGATTTTCTCTCTACTCTGCTATCCAGCATGAGTAACAGGGGCGTAGGAACATATCTTACATTGGGGGGGCCAAGAAGTGATGGTATGGATAATTGTTGTACATTGAATACACCAATATTTAAACTATATTTGACCATATTAAAAATCAAGGAAATTAATTGAAAAAATCTATATTCATACCTATATACACAAAATATCTGATATACATAAATTGTAGAATACTTATAATCAGAAATTGCATGAACAATCTAGGGAAGATGCATTTATCATGCACTTTTTATCATGTTCACATACTACACGCTATATACAACATACTACATGCTAAAATAGCAGTCATTAAACAGTAAATGACCCAAAATAATTCCTTCTTCTTTCGTTCTGACTGGCAAATTCCAATGCACTGTTGTTCAGAGATAATTCGTTAATTTTTTCTTGTAAATATTGAGTATCATGCAATGACTTAAGCACTTTTGTGTCATAATAGTCCTCATATAACTCTTGATGCATCATAGTACTGAGAATATTCTCTCGGCAGTTGCTGTCATTACTGGAACTGTTAAGAACAATCGTAACAGTTTGTCCACTTCGTTCAACATCCTCTGGCAAACAGGTTTGGAATCCAGAACATCACACAGTGTCTGAAGACTAGTTACCTGAAAAAATAAAAATTCTCATTAGTGGTTTCATTTTCCTTGTTGTACTTTTGCTTGAATCAAAAAATCAAATTTCAATTCAGTTTTTGGGCTGTTTCCCCATGTGTTGTTTCATTTTCTTTACAGGTAAATATTTTTCAGTTGCTTTTTCCTTCTTGAACAATAATCTATTTTATGCTTGAATGATAATTTTACTAAAACGCAAACACTAATGACAATTACCTCCTTAATAGTCGACCAATCAAGAATATCATGCAGCATTGGAAGTTGAATTGTTAATTTATTGAAGTCAATATCTTTTTGATATAATTGTACAACAGAGTCACAAACTTTGTGCTCTTTTCCATTAGCTGCAGACAGCAAGACGTTTTTGATGTTGACCAAGTCATAGAAATTATCCTGCTGAAATCTTCTGTTTAATTCTCTGCTTATAGTGTTGAGCACATCATAGTACTGCACTCGGTAATATTGCTTGATGTCCATATATTCATTATTCTCGCAGCCTGAATCTAGCTAGTTTCTTAGGCATTTGCTTGAAGTATGGGAGTACATGAGGATCAGTGATCTATCACCTGAAAAGTAAATATAGAAAAGCAAAATGTGATTTCAGCGATGTCATAGTCATAGATTTGCAGTGTCATAGTTACACTCTTACTTACTTTCTTCTTTGTTTTTTGTTGGTCTTGTTTCAAATTTTGTTTTAGTTATACTTTTACTAAGGTCAGTTTTTGGTTTTTCTATTACTCTATTTATAGATTCTCTTCTTTTTACAAATTCATTTTTTTCATTTTCTGTTTTTAGTATTGTGGTCAGTATTTACATTAAATAAAAAATCTAATACTTACATTTGAGATGAGATGTGAATCAGAATCATTTTGAGAGTTTCTGAATTGCGAGTTTGCAAATGTCTATTCACTGAAGACAATTCAGAGGTCAATGAATCTGTTGCTACATCAACATTATCTGTTATAAAATTTATTTTTTTTAGAATATTACACTTTGGAGATATGCTAATGATTGCCTATATTGTATACTAATATTGAACTTACTGACCCTGCTTCCTCTTTATACCACAGCTGAGCAATGTAGTTTGTTGTTTTTCTATTTTCTTTCACTTTTCATGATACATCTTGAGTCCAGCTTGAAATATCTAAAATGAATGAATGATTTTTAATGAACCAACAGCACTAAAATAGCATAGTGTTGCTATTTCTTACAATTTATGACAAGGAGAATTTTTTAAAGACCTATATAAATAGCTCAAATTGATAATTTATAATCTAAAACAACACAAACTTACATAATTACCAGATGAACCATTCAGACACACACACACATCCGCAAAGACACCAATGTTGATGAGCCGATAGACACTTCAGATTTTACATTTAAAGTTGCCAGAATAACTAGCGAAATTAACTAATCATATATATTAAATTTAAAATTTTATTAAATGAAGCATAAAGGATTGAAATTAATTATTTTTCCATTATTTGTAATACTTTTGCAAATTAATATTATTGGATGTCATTCATATTATTGGGGGGGCCAAAACATATCTTGGCTCCCCAATATTTTTATTGACAGGGCCATGGCCCATGTGGCCCCCCTGGTTCCTACGCAGCTGAGTAAATTTATATAGCTATCTATCTGGCTCATGTTCATCGGAAGTTGTAATATTTTCTGACATTTTTCTCTAAAGCTTTTTGAATTTTTGTAATTTCTATCTCATAAATTTTAATATTTATTTTCATCAGAGCTGGGCACTTCCGCAAACCGCAAATTCCGCAATTGCAGAAGATGTTTTGCGTTTGCGGCAAAGTCATCGCAAATTAGTGAATTTGCATTTGCATTTGCGGAAGTGATTTTGAGTTTGCGGATTTGCAATCGCAAATCCGCAAACTCAAAATCACTTCCGCAAACGCAAATCCGCAAACGAAAAACATACTTCCGCAATTGCGGAATTTGCGGTTTGCACTGGGTTTATGTTACTATCATTTTGATCACACTGTAGTATTTCACCTTCTGTATATTTCTATTCATATTTTGCAAGTTTCTTTATTTTTAGTTACTGTATTTTTTTCTACTGTTTATCCCTCTCATAAGAAATAAATATTGCAGGATAAAAAATTTCTAATGTACTAATGCTAAGATAGATTTTCATAGATAATACCACTATCATGTGATAAATCCATCGATGAATTCAGTTTGCTGAGGGCTTAACCCTAAATCATAACCCCCATGAATAACTTAAAAATAATTAATAATTGTCTTTAGATCAGTTAACTTATATTTTGTGGCCATTTTGGCCCTTAATGGTTACTGTATTTTAAGTTTCATTAATTAATAATTAGCTAATGCTAAATTGCTAGTATTGATAGTGAGCTTTTCCCTATATTAGCATAATCCTAATAATTTTAAAATCTGAGCCTAGGCAGAGATGCCTGTACTGAAATTTTAATAGGAAATTTTAAATGCAGTGCATTTTTTCTTTCTAGAATTTGAAGCCAATGGATCTTGTGGTGAAGTGTCAAGCGTATTAGAAGATTATTTAAGATTTGTTGCAAAGACAGGAGATCCTCTTTTGCCATGGAATCGTGTTAAGGGCTTTCTGAGATATAAGCTCTCCTCAGTAAGTTAAGCTATTTTTGTTCATTTAATCTTCTCCAGGGGGTCCCCCTTATTCTTTCTTTGATGGAGCCAAATCCTGCTTCATGAGTACTTGAAGTGCTAAGGAGATGAGTTTTGAGCTGATTAGAATTTGTAGCTTTTATTAAAAACAATTTTATTAAATTCCTGCGTATAAAAGTATTTAAAAAACATTAATAATGAAATTCATATTGCTTTAATGGAATACCTGAAAATACAAAAATACTGCACAGAGAAGATGCATGATCCAAAATTACTTCTCATTCTATTTACCTTACAGCATTTATGATTCACATTTAAGATTGAATTTGGCCTAAACTAGATAATTTTAAATGACAGTACAGTACTCGCTTATTTTAAAACTTACAAAATTAATCTATCTTTGTGTAATTTAAGTTTGGAAACAGGCCTAGGTCTACTTATCCAGTAACTTTTGTCAGTTATGTAAAATTTGAATTTCTCAGTTGTCTTTGACTTGTCAAAGAAAGTGAAGTTAGCCTTAGATTATCTTGACCTCAACTGCACATTTGCTTGGCCAAACATTTGAAGAATGTGCTGAGTTTGTCTTGGTTGTATCTGTGAATTAAGTGACCACAAATGTTCCAAAACATTTATTGCATGTGAAAGGATATGAATTAGCTTTATGTAATATAAAGTATAAGACCATAATTAAAAAAAACTCCATTAATATTCAATTAATTTAATGTTCTTTCTGTGTTTTATCAGGTAATGGGTGAGTTTTATGACTTGTATGGAGGGGAGGAAGTGATGGAAACGGCAAACACACCTTCATTTTCATATGCTCCAACCCGTAACAAAATTTTACAGCATTTTGATTCTTTTGTTGGGTAAGTGAACTAGTCATGAATTTTTATTAGTGCAGGCCCTTATGATCCTAATGGAATAAGCTTAGTAGGGCTTAATAATGTAACCTATCATTTGGATGTGTAACAGGTCATTGTATCAGTAACACACACCCTTCTCTCAACACCCCAATTGACAAATATATACAGGAAGCCCTTGGTTTTCTGGACTAATTAGGGGGAGGGATGTCTGGATTATCACATAAGTAGAAAAAAATGCATTATATACCTCTAAATGAAGTATAATAAATCTATAAAGTATAACCTAAAACTGCTGCATGTTACACCTGTAAATGAATAATAATAAATACAGTGAACCCGCAGAATTTCAGACCTTGGTGGTCTGGATGTCACATCATCCAGACTCATCCATACCATTTGTGTGCTTGGTGTGAAGTGTGAAAAATAAAAAAGCAAAAAAGTGTAGTCTGTAGTGCTGCAGTGGCTGAGTAGGCTGTTAGTCCTCAAGTATCAGTGTCTTCAAGCCACCCAGCACCCTTTTAAGTTTCCAGTTTCATGACGATAAATTGTCCAGGTAAGGGGATAGTATTCTCCAGTATCCTGTAGTATCATCTTGGGGTTAGTTTTCCTCATACCCAACTTTCTTAGTATGATGATGGACACACACACACACACACTAGGTTCTGGATTCTACGCCAACTGCACTTTACCACCAATCACTTATAGTCTAGTTCTGAGCCTTACGCTAATCCTGGGTCAGGATTCTCTCATGTTAGCTGTCTATTTCTAGGAGATTAGTGAGGTTCAATCCACATGTTAACTGTGAGCTACTTCCCAAGAATCTATTTATTAGATCTTCATCTCCACAGGAAAACAATCCCAATCACTCAAGGTCCAAGAAAGGGACTGGAATTCCAAAGCAAACCTGACAAATAAACTGACCTTTTTTTATCCCTTTTATTGTGGCTGGAATAAATACAATTTTTAATATAAAAGTATAAACACAACACTGGCAATATGTCACAATTAACAGAAAAACTGGAAAACAAATAATTATTAGTGAGGTTCAGCAGAGAAAAGCAATGGAAAGCAAGTGGGAGACGAGCACAGGAAATGATTTGTTTAAAGTACGTGAAACTTTATCCCAGCCCAGCTACACTCCAAACTTGACCCTGTGACAAGATTTCTTAGTAAATGGCTAGATAAGTCTTTGGTTCACAAGCCTGATTGCAGTGGCACGCCTGGAGTGGCCAACTGTAGCTGACACAACCCCAATGGACTTTGTAGCTCCAACTAGGTTGGATCCACAATCCAAACCTGATGTATCTGGACTACTTGAGCTAGTTGGTGGACTTCCCACTGGTTGCCTAGAGCCCTAGACAACACAAAATTATTAGTTACACGCACAGGATACAATTAATCAATAATAATAAATTAACACATAATTAATAAACAAACTGGAATTGCGAGTTCTTAATTAATCACTGGAAAAAATAAATTGCTCAGAATAAATACAAATAATTTAAAAATAATAATAGTACCGTAAATATAAATAACATTGACAATCATGACAGACATATTCCATATTATTTGATCAACTCATAAGCAGTGCCAAAACCAAGCATGGGCAACAAGCAAATCTCTGGAATAAGGTGACTGGTATCCTCTTGTGATGATAATGGGTTCTATGGCTAGTTGCAAGAGTGAATCGCAAAAGAACAGGATTGGGTTAACAGAAATCAAAGGCTCAAGCAAGCACTGCAAACTGGCAATAACTAAAAGTCTGGTGTCTAATTCTAAGCAAGCTAAATATATAACACATGCCCATACTTATTTACAATTTGAATGCATTATCTAACAATTATCTTAATTAGGGATGCACTGGAACCAACATTTTAAGTTCTGGCAGGAACTGGAACTGACTGGAACTTTAAAAAGTAACCAGCTGGTTACTCTTTTATAACTCTATATAGGCCTCTGTTATATTATGTAGGTGTACATTTATTAATTTAGCTGTGGGATAATTTTTAGTGAATATGGTATATTATAAGAAGCTGGCAGCCTTGGGTGTTAGTACAGTAATGTTGATAAATCAAAATTTTTTTTTTTCCCCCGATATCATTTGAAGTTTAAAGTAATTTTTCTATAAAGTCCATTTTAAATCATACATATGGTATGGAGCTCAATTTTTTATCACATCATAATAGGTACTATCATTAGCCATTGACTAATACAGAAGCATTGTGTCTTTTATTTGGAATTTCTGTAGAAGATCAATCTGATGAAGTTGCAGAATGCAAATTATGTAAAAAAGGCATAAGGAGAGGTGGAAAAGGTTTTCTTCCTAAAAACTTTAGTACCACACCATTACATAGCATATGAAAGCAAAACATACGCTTCAATAAAGAGAGAATTGAAGAGGCAAATTCAAAAAATCCAAAGCAGTAGAAAGTAAAGATGCTCAACCACGCCCAAAACAAAGGAAACTGGCTGCGATGGAACCCCAAATGTCTCTGGAAGAGAGCTTTACTAAAAAAAAGATTTGGGATATTAATGACCAATAAGCAGAGATGGGCAGTATCATGATACATGTATCGGCATTATGTATCAAGCGATATTTTTGTATCAGTAATGGTATCACCTTAGCTATGGTACTTGATCAATGTATCAGTATCACTAAAGTCATTTTTCTTAAATGTATCAAAAAAATTGATTCATCGACACACCGATGCATTCATGCAAATAACTGAAAGTAATAGTAAGTAATATTGTAAAAAAGTTGTATAATCTGCAAATTTTTGGAACTTTTGTTTTTTCAAATAATATGGTTTTAAGTTCTAATGTTGAAGGGATCTGATATTTACAATTATATCATACATATCAATGATATCATGTTAATAATATTTTTCGCACCACACATCCACAGAAATATTTCTCTTTCCAAAGCTATAACCCCTTAGATGCGTAATTTCAATACAGAAAAATGGTTGATGATAAATGGCAAATTCAACACAAACATCAAACCACTATAACTCAGTCCTTAATTGACATAGAACAGTGATTTAAAGTGTGTATGAAAGGTAATTGCACACGTAACAAATTAGCAGAAGTAGAAAAAATGGCTAAAATTAACAGAAAAAAAGTTACGACACTATTCCATTTGAAGGGGTCCTGTCCCCCCCCCCCCCCCCCCCTAAATTAGATTTTTTAACATTTTTATATATACAAACAAATGTTTCAACCTTATTCTATCAATATATGAAAAGAAATATATGTGTATTTGCATATAGAATAGGTACCGTATTTACAGATTTCAAAATGGCTACTTTTACTTAAAAGACTAATTTTTACAAGTTCATGTAAGCTATTAGGTAATTAATACATTGCAATTTACACATAGTGCAATAATTCTTAATGCTAATAATCTATACCTACCTAAGCTTATATATAGTTAATTTCAACAAATTTTTATCCTAGTTTTGGTTGCAAACTCCCACTAAGTTCTTGAACTTGCTTTGGATTGAAGGAGTAAATAATCTTAACACCAGGCTTGATATTTGGTGTCATCATGATAGAAATCATATCACTTTGTTTTATCCAGCAAACATCCTCTTTCATTGGAAAATAATACTGAGTGGTAGATCCTGATGAGGTGAGAAAACTGATTTTATAATCACCATATTCTTCTGAAGTGTCTAAAATAATTCCAAACCAGACTGTATCATCATATTTACAGGCATCATACTGGCCAATTTGATACTCATCTTCTTCAACTAGTTGACTGTCTTTATCTGGTTCAGCCCCAGTACTTATTCTAAACAATTTACAATTATCAGAATCAGATGTCTGATAAGCTTGTATTAGGTTTTCTGACTGGTACAAACCTGTTGAAATCCTGTGTACCTTTAACAGGTAAAGCTTCATTAAACCTACTAGAAAGATTGAATTTATCCACATGAACCTCCTCCTTTGTAACATACAAAAAATAATTGAATTAAAGTGTTCAGTGCAAAAATCATAGAAAGCTCTTGGTGTTAGAATATGACCAGTATCAGTACATTGCAAACTAGCCTTTGCTACAACTCTTTTAATAGTTCCTCCAATACCATCACAAGCATTTTTTCCATGACTTGTAGCAAAGAAATTCCACTCAGCCTTCACACTAAAATCCTGTTCATGACAGCATAGATTGCTGAAATTATATTTGTTTTTGTATTGGCCTCCACACCCATCAGAGAAATAAATTACTTTTTGTACATTGGGGAATTTCTGTTTAAAATATCCTTCATTAAATATTGCTGAAAAGTGTGAACTGCTGATGTTGAGTGCTCAAGACAATCGCTAATGATACAGTGACTAGTACGAATTAATTCCTCATCCTTCATGTGATACACCACAAATGGATGGAGGGTCACCTGGTCATTTGTCCAGTGAAAACTTTGTGGTTCATCTTGAGTGATGAATGAATAGTTTTCTGCAAAATCCCCTAGCACAAGTATTTCATCACAGTGAAGATTCTGTTTCATAGTCTTCAAATACTGACTCTGGCTTTTTGCAATGTAGTGGTGCCTAGTAAGAGAAAAAATGTTTTCTGAAAGGTGTTCAATAAATTCATCTGGAGAAGCTATATGAGTTTCCAATGTTGATCTATCTGTTTTGGTCCACTGAACATATTCGACAGAATCTCTGCTTGTCAAGGAAGGTATAGTATTTAAGAAATTAAATATGCCTATGCTACCATAACATTCTCGACATCCATGTAACATGCATGTAGAAGAATTTATATCCCAAACACTTTTTTCCATAAGTGTGTAATAGGTTAAGTTTTTCTCTGCAATTGCTGATACCATGAGTTTAGGATTCTGGTGGTGGGTGCAAACACAAACTGAGTGGGTTCCTTTGCCTCCAGCAATTGCACACCATTTAGGCCTCAGATTGGCAAAGGTAGAAAACCCTATGGTATTATCATTGTTTTCTTTATATTTTGAATATAATTCTTTTAAATTTCCTAGTAATAGACATTTTTGCTTGTACTCTTTTTCACCATCTTTATTTATTATGCTAACACAATCAGATTTCCCTGCACACAAATGACTGACTTCATCATCATTGTAGAATTCCTTTATTTCAGGGATTATATCTTCAGTTAGTTTTCTTCTTTTACTCTAGATAGGAATCTGTGGCATAATACCAAATGTATGTTTCAAATGTCTGGCTTTGTCAACCATGTATCTGGTTGCACCAAACAAATCCATTGTTCTAGAAATAGGAAATGGTGAGAGTATAAGTATCTGAAGCCTCCTTTTGTACGATGATGTGGATTTGAAGTCCTGTACAAGATCACTCATGAGGTTTTTGTACCTATAAAAAAAAAATAACCCGAAATTACTGTACAATATTAAGGATGTAAGTACATGATTTATATTATTCAAGAATTAAGGAAGTACTGTACTTCATGAATTTGAACATATACCAGTATATTTAGTATATGGGGTGATGTCACATTTTAGGAAATATAGCTAATGTCTACATATATATCCAAACATGACAACCTATAATACTGTACCTATATACAGTAGGGTGTTTCACTTGTACAGAGGAAAATATCAAAGGTCAATATTTTTCTCCACGTTGCTTGTGCTTTTATTCCTTTTCATGTAAGAAAGATGTGCACCAGTTTTGAAAATGATTAAGTGATATTTAGGGGTTGCACACATTTGAACCTTTAATAATAAACAATTTTCTTCGGTTATGAAAAAATTCTCCCTTCGAACCACGGAAAATGAAAAACTCTAATAATAAAATTGGAAAATTCAAATCAATACACATTACACAATACAATACAATTTAATAATACAAAATTTTCTTGTGTTTCAAAAGAATTCTCCCTTGGAAGCACAGAAAATAAAAAATTCTAGTATTAAAATCAGAAAATCCAAATTAATTTTTTAATTGGTACAAGGACATTCCTGCCTTGGTTTTTTTTGGCACCTCCTTTTGATGATGTTCAACAATCCGCAACAAGAATTGTTTTTGCTTCTCATTCTTGACTGATTCATTGAATTGCTTGATTAATGCAATTCCCCTCTCTGCTGTGTCATTTACGACTTTCAGCGCATTGACTGACTCTCTCAAGCCATCATTTTTGGTGTACTCCTCTACATTGTTGATATCCCCAATGCTGAAGTTGTCAAAGAATGTCTTAGTCCTTTGAGTGACAAAGTTGCTCAGATCCTTGCCTTCAAAAGTCAGGTTTTTCCACTCAAGTTGTTTGAGTTCCTTCCTCGACACAGGTTTGTTCAAGCCCTGGAACATCTTTTCTTTCTCATTTGGCAATATCCATTCATCAAGGAAAGCCAAGCTGACTAGAGTCTCCGAGAGATACCATAGATGCCTTTTGGCAACTCTCAAGGTAGCCTGGCCCAGGTCCTTGTTTGGATATGAAATCAACAGTTGAATCATGTCTAGGTCATTTTTCAGGGCCCACCTACTGACCACTGCCTCGTGCCAGAACCAGACATAAATGAAACACGTAAAAAGGGCCATGTCATGCAATCCCTTCACCTCTCGGTTGGTGAGTTCCAGTTGCTCCTGGAACAAAACCATTTTCAGCACATAAATAGCTTTTGCCATCCACCTGGCTTGATGATGGGCTCCTGGAGTCCTGAAGGAGAACTTGGCTCCACCCAGCCTCCAAGGAAAATGAGCGACAGCTTGAGGAGTTCCTCATAATCTTCTCTCGGGTGACATGAACTTTCAATGACTCCATGAAGGTAACTCACCATCCTGATTCATTCATCTTCCAAGTACCTAGTGGCTGGCTCTTCTTTATTGATCATGGTTTTGAAACAATTTTTGTTAATAAAGTCCCAATGCTGCTGGTCATCGAAACAACAGGATTTCAGGACCACTTGTTAGTCCCAGGGACTTATGAAAGACCTCCTTCAAAATGAGCTCATAAATGTGGTGACAGCAAGGCAACCACAAGAGCGACTGACCAAGGAATTGTTCAATCCTCATACATGCCCCTTGCAGAAGTCCGGTATTGGACGCCATAGTGTCAAACGAGAGGCCAATGATGCGGTCCTGAATTCCAAATCATTGCAGCTCCTGGATGACGGCTTGAGCCATTTGTTCACCAGTACCATCCTGGGCAACAGGCACTCCAAGAAGATGCTCAAACTCTTTCCATGTTACCACAACAGCCACTCTGTCTTCCAAGCTTCTAGAGCTTCCACCAGCAGCTTGGGGTAGTAGCTTGCTGTCCCAGTGCAGAACTAAGAGAGGTGGATCTTTGAACATCGACTCCTCAAGTTGTTTGGCCATTTTCTCTTGATACTTGGCACATGCTTGATAAACAGTTGATGGCAAAATAATAATCTGCGATACATCTTGTCTGAGACTTTTAGCAGTTGTGATGAAGGAAGTGCTTGCTTGTTGAATAGAGAGTTGTTCTCTATCCCAAGTAGCCATGAGTGTTGGATCAAGTGTGTTCTTGGAATGATGAGGTGACTTAGAGGCCAATGGAGCAGCAAAATCTTCATCATCATCATCTGTTGTTGCCATTGAGCTAGAGGATGTGCTATCCAGCTTCATTTTCTCAGAGACCTTTTCAGCTTCTTCAGCATGCTTTCGTTTTCGAAGTTCAAGTTTCTTAGCTGCTGCTGTTTTCTATTTGACAACCATGGTGTGTTTCCTATCCACCCCAGCCATTGAAGAACTCATTCTGTCCTCCCTCTGGGAGGACAAGAAAACCTTGTCCTCCTCCAGAACTGAACTCATGCTCATCACACCTTGACAAGTGATGTCAAAAAGGTCAGCAAGTTTTCCCTTCCACACTTGATGCTTCATAATGGCTTTGTCCGTCTCTCTCGACTTCTTCTCCTTCAAGTTTTGGTCCTCTTTGTAGAGCAGCTCTAATGTTCTCCTCTGTCTTCACGGGGATATTCAATTCACCTTCTTCCAAACTTCTTGAAGCTTGATACTCATAGACTTGATGGCAAGGGGGATTGTTTCCTTCAGCTCCAGGTGATGGTACATAAAGCAGAGGAGGACTTGCTCCCGGGATGGTAATCTTGCTCTTAAGAGCTCTTCAACTGGAGTCTTTTCCATCAGCCAGATCTTCTTTCTTCCCATTTTTAACACTTTTTGCACCTGTGAAAGAAAAGCAAACATTACAATATGTTGGAAGTTGGGACGTTCTTGAGATTTGGTTACAAAGGGCTAAGGTATCAGAGGTGACATAAGTGTGCAACCTCTAAATGGTGTTCAATTTGCTTCAAATTTGATATATCTGCTTTACAGATCATAAGGTGTACGGGGAAGAGCAAAGTGTAGTGAAATTCACAACTTTATAAAAATGGAACACCCTAATATACAGGTATTTACATACATACATTAATAGTTCAAAGTCATCTCATTAATTATTTTTAGTTTCTTACCTCTCCAAATCTGCTTCTTTGAGATTCTCTTTACTCAGTGACTCACCAACATCTTGAACTTCAGTGGCAAATGCAGTTTCCAACTTCCTCTTGAGGGAGGTTGAAGCTTTTTTGTATTTTTGTGAAACTGCCTTTGATCTGCTTCCACTGCTCAGGGCATCTGAAAAATATTTGAAATACAATTAATTAATAAATATAAGTATGACATATCTAGTGGCAACAATCTGAATTTCTGAACTGAAGTATATTTTTTAGATAATTTCATATACTGTATATGTATTAGGTATAAGACAACTATATCTGAATTAAATTTCAGCTGACAGTATAAAAATGCATTATCTGTACACACATTAATAGCTAGTTACTTACGTAATTTCACTGGGGTAACATGAAGTTGCTCCAAAGTTGCATTAAGATCTTCTCATTGAATATCTTTATCCATTTCAGTACATTTTCTTGGAATTTTTTCTGAGGATATGTCGGGTGAAGTAGTCGTACTTTCAGTACTACTAGTTATTGCTTCTTGCAGTCTGAATAATTCTTCAGGTTTTGCGTGTTTATTAATTAATTTCAGACAATTTATACAAACTTCTGATTCATCACTGAAGTTGTTTAGGGTCACTATTTTCAACAACAAGCTTTGGAAGTGGCTTCAAGTTTCGCAGAATAGGCTTTTTGTGCAGTTCAAAAGGGTTGCAACAGTGCTTGTTATAGCTTTTATGTGTAGACATTTTTATTAAACACTTTTACTTATTTAAAACACTATGCGTATATGTACATAAATCTGTTCAAAATGAAAAAAAATATATACATTAAATGAGAACACAGTGAATGCTTTGTGCATCACAGAAAAAAAAATAGATATCTCTAGTTAGGCAATAGTTATCCTGGGTATGATTGCTACTTTTTTAATGTCCACATGGGATTTTTTGTTCAACCAATTTACCCAACAATCGAATGGGGGGAGATATTTTATGGTAGGTACTAGTGTTTTATGTTTAGTTCTTAGAATACTAGTTTAACACACATGCATTTACATTTTTAATAAGTACACCATTCTCTATACCAGAAGTCAATGAGAACGTTGAACAGTTTGTTAGAAATTATTCTCTCTTAAGTGAAAGTAGGTAGTCATTTTCAAATTTGTAAGTACCTATTTTATGTGCAAATACACACACATTTCTTTTCATATATTGATAGAATAAGGTTGAAACTTATTTTTTGTATATATAAAAATGTTAAAAAATCTAATTTTTTGTAAAAAAATTATAAAGAATAAAAATAAAATTTCTCTCTATTTTGGAAAAAACATTGAAATAAAATTTTTTAATAAAAAAAACTTTACCTAGAAAACAGAAAATTAACTCTTCGTGTAAGAAAAAATATATAAATTAATTTAGATTTTATCCCTATTTTGGAAATGACATCTTAAGAAACAAAGGGCATTAAGGGTCTTATACTGCGAATAGGGCTTTAGTCGACTGACTCTACACTACAGCCTACATGATGAGACAAACTGAAGATCGAGTTGACAGATAGGCAAAAATTATACTGAAGAGCAGTTGCCAGTTTGTCACAATTTAACGTAGTAGGTAATGTATTCGAAGTTATTTTTTGTGCGCTGCAGCGCGTAGCTGCACGTTCGCGCAAGTTTGAGCCAAACCGTTTTTTTCTTTCGGTTTTTGATTTTTAGGGGAATTTTACAAACTGGTTGAAAACCAGTTTTCAACACTAGGTTATAACTAGTATATATAGTCATCTTTTAGAAAAACTGATTCACACAAAAAGTATATAATAGAAAGGAAAAACAAACCCTCATTTTTTATATGTATATATATTTTTTAACTAGAACATAAAACATTCTTCCTCATTTCAAACAATATACATAATTGTGATTGGCAAGAGTACCAGTATATATATATATTCCAGATAGAAAAAAAAAGTATTCATCTCTCTTTTTTTTTTTAAACCTTTTTGTTAACCTAATGTTGTTTAACCTTCATTTCCATGGAAGAATCATCACTAGATTGGGTAGAGCATATATGCTAGTTTCAATATCACAGGTACTGGTATAATATACATAATAAAAAATACATAATACTGGTATAAAACAATATACATAATTGTGATTGGCAAGAATACCAGTATATATATATATTCCAAATAGAAAAATAAAAAAAATATTCATCTCTTTCTTTAACCTTTGTGTTAACCTAATGCTGTTTAACTTTCATTATCCGATTCTATTTCCATTGAAGAATCATTATCACTAGATTGATTAGAGCAAATAGTTTCAATATCACAGGTACTGGTACTTATTGCAGATTTGGATGTTGATGAAGCCAATGTAGCACCATGTTTTACTTCACTTTCTTGGAATTTTGCATTTTGGGATATAAATACAAGCTTTGCTGCTCTGTCTGTGCTTAATCAGTTTCTTTTGGCTGTATGGATATTACTGTATGTGCTAAATGATCTCGGAGGTAATGAAAGGGCGAAATAGAGGTGTATGAGTTTGTGTAGGTATATATGTGAGTATGCATGCGTATGTATCTGGAATTCTGGAGGTATGCGTGTGTATGGGGTATACAATAGATATAAATATGTGTATATAAGTATATATGTATATATTGGTATATATGTATATGGGTGTATGTGTATGTATATATATGGATGGTCTCGGGGGGGAAAATGTGTCATTGTGGGTCTAAAGGATAGTTAAGCGGGAGATTCAAAATCTGAGGCATGGATGGGAGAGTCCTGGAAAGGTTGGGCAATGGGCAATCAGCTCCGAGCCAGTGTTCTCGCAAGTTTAACGGATCTCAAGATACAAGGCTTTCAGTGCAAGAAAGAGGCCAGTTTCTTCTGTAAATAAGCTGAAAAGGACATTCTATACTGGTACCATATGGCCTATTTTATTATTTATTTATTTATTTTTATAATATATATCATTGCAAAAGTATACCTTATAATTAAATTGGCAATATCTATATTAAAAAAAAAAAAAAAAAAAAAAAAACAATATGGACATAAGAAAACCCATTTTTTAACATCACTAGGCAGGACCCCTTCAAATAGAATAAAGTGTCGTAACTTTTTTCTGTTAATTTTAGCCATTATTTCTGCTTATGCTAATTTGTTGTGTGCGCAATTACCTTTCATACACACTTTAAATCACTGTTCTATGTCAATTAGGGACAGGGTTGGCAAAAACCCAACTGGTTTTTTGCTGGGTAGTTGGGTTTTTGCTCAGTAGTTGGGTTTTTGCTAACTCTGATTAGGGACTGAGTTATGGTGGTTTGAAAATTTCCATTTTTCATCCCCCCCTCAAAAAGGGGGGAGCATAACTTTTGAACCATAACTCTGATTGAGCTGATATTTGAAATTTGGTACTTACTAGCATAGACCATTCTATAAACCAAATTTAAGCAAAATCTGTGAGGGTATGGCGTGCTTTTTTTTTTTTTCTTCTTCATGGAATGAGCCAACAGTAATTTATACTGTATCTTCCAGGAAAAAAAAAGTCCACTGTTGGGTGAAGTGAAAAGATCAAAAGTGCCAGGATCAAATTTGAGCAGGTGTAGATAGTTGACTTTTGTGCAGGATTAAACTTTAAAACCAATTTTGGGTGGTTGCATACAAAACTGTGACTGCTACCTGCCAATTTATACAAATCATATGTATGCATGACCAAAATTTGAACCCAGTGACCTATCTTGGGTTCTGGACATGAAAGACAATTTAAAAACTTTTTTTTTACTTTTTTTTAATCTCTGAAGCAGATTAAAACATTTGCAGAGGAGGCTGCAGGCTGAATAATGCATAAAAAATCCACATTTATATTATTTTTGGCCAAAAATTGCAGTTTTCATTATTACACATTCGTATAACACGTATACCACACATTCAGTCTATCACTCATTAAACAAAGTAATAAAAAATAATCATCTAAACAGCTTCAGAATGTTGTATTTTTGTATTGAACACTTTCATTAGTTTTCTTGATTTTATCTTTTGTCAAATAATGCCATCACAATGTTCAAATCCTACTACAATTGAGGAAGCCTCTGTTACAAGTTTAATGTGCCTCTTTTTTACCCTCCTCTTTTCTTAGGCTTTACGATATTTTTCACATTCTCTTCTCAGCTTGTTCCAGCAAAGTTCATAGTGCAAATTTACTAAATTTTAAAAGAGTTATTTAAGCAAGCTCTATAGGTTTTGACTAACAATATTTAAATTTCAACACTTGTTTGAACTGTATGCCTTTTTGTGAAATACTTGATTTGAATCAGATACTAATGTACAAGATAATTGGAGTTGCCTGTCAATTATGTTCATCTTATCAGTAGTGATGATGATTCCATAATCCTGTAAAACTGCTGATGCGCAACTGCTGCTCCGGCTCTGTCACTTACTTGATACCTGGTAAAAGACATTTATTTTATATCAAGTTAATATTCTAACAAGATGTTCATTGGACAGCAGTGTCCAAGATTTGGACTCTAACTATTAGCAATGTTACATGGATGATAAATAACACTGGTATGCATATGAAATTTCTTTGTCTGCTGTGAGGGTTTTTTCAACTCATATTATATAATTCGACCATGCTGAATTCGAAAATGACATTGGTTTTCCTCAATCAGGTCAGGTTTTTTCTCTATTGGCCATTTATTATAAGTCCAATTTTATCCCCAAATTTGATTTTTTTAGCTTAAACACTGTAGATACGAGTAATATTATAAGAACACTCGTGAAAAATGAAAACATTGTGTGAATAAATACTTTTATTCATACAATGAATATGGAAAAAAGTTTATTGAGGAAGGAATGGTTTTTTTGGCTTTCTGTCTTTTTTTTTCTTCGGGCACATCTCGCTTCAAACATCAGCAATAGTCCACCAGCATATTGATATCCCAGTTTCCATGGTACCTCTCTTCCATTATTTTGATATCTTGGTGAAATCATTCACCCTGTTCCTCACTATAATCCCCGCAATTTTCAGGAAAATAGTCCAAGTGGGACCACAAAAAGTGCATTTTTATGGACATGCGCGACCCATGAGCTTTGAAAGCTTCCATCAAGTTTTCGACAATGGACTCGTATTCTGGACTTCTATGCTTGCCAAGAAAATCAATGACAACTGATTTGAATGCCTGCCAGGCATTCTTCTCAGTTGGAGTCATTGCGTTTTCGAACTGAGTATCCTTGATCAAAGTTTGAATTTGAGGACCATCAAAAACCCGAGCATTTAGTTTAGCATCAGATATATGAGGAAATTTACTCTCGAGATATCGGAATGCTGAACCCTCCTTATCATTGATTTGATGAAATTTTTCATCAAGCCCAGCTTAATATGAAGTGGTGGGAGCAAATTTTTGTTGGTGGTACAAGGGGCACTGAAACGACATTATGCAACCCAGGTTCAAAATTCTCTCTCGATGCCCATTCACGCTGTGCATAGTGCTTCTCATCCGCTCGGCTATCCCATTTGCAGAGGAAACGGGTATTTCGTGTATCCCCCTTGCATTCCCAATACAAATGCCACAATCTGAAAAAAATGAAAATATTTAAAGAATTTAGAGAATTTGTTCTATCAGATAAAAAATCTATGCATTGGACTGTGTCACTTCTGTGGGGAAGTTAAGTGTTCTTATACGCTCTCAAATAACCTTTGGAAAAACAACATAGTCAATAGCAATAGTTTACTTATGATATTAGTATTACCTTCAAATCTCCACAGATCCTCCAGTTATGTTGGTCGTATACGAGAGCATCCAGTAAAATTTTCATGTTATCGTAGCTCTCAGTAAGTTGTACGGAATGTGCTACAGGGACTGATGCAACCCTATTCCCAATGTTGAGAAGTACTGCTTTCAAACTTCGTTTAGACGAGTCTATAAATAGCCTCCATTCTGATGCGTTATATGGCAGGCCAAGGATTCGATTAGCCCCTCAACATTGCAGCAGTACACTAAGGAAGAGGTATTTTTGTGCACTGCAAAAACTTGCGGAATTCTTCCTCTCGTTTCCTATACCAGGAGAATGTTGTTCCCGGAGCCAGCAAGTTGTCCTCTCGAAGTCGTGAGCCCAAGATCTTGGCAGCTAATTTGGAAAGTCCTAAATCCCTGGTAAGATCATTAAGTTTGGCCTGGTTGAGAGGCCTCGGCTCATTTGAAGTGGTATTTTGAGGTATATACGACTGGGACTGGTCATTGGCATTGGTCATTGATTCATCATCAGAATCATCGAAGTCCAGGGTTTGAGGTGGGTTGGGTATTGGAATTCCAGGACCATGGGGTACAGGTCTCATAGCAGAAGGAATGTCAGGGTATACAACAATGTGTTTATTCTTCTTGTTAACTCCTGAAAATAGAAACACAGAAACATGGATATAAAACTTGCATATGAAATAGAAGAAGCATTCAGACAGTGGTGGCTCGTGAGGGAAGGCTGCGGTCTGTAAGATATGAAATAGGTCGATGGAGTCTGTATATTTTCTTTCTTTTTCATTCATATTGTCCTTTCGGGGACAACATGAATGAAAAAGAAGAAAATATACAATCATTGTATATGTAAATGTAACTTGTATAACAATATGTATGTGTAAATGTATTTTCTATAACAATATGTATATGTAAATGTATGATTACCATTATGGTGAATATTATGCTATATATGGTGAATATTACATTATGGTGAATATTATGTCAAGTTTCATACGAGGATTTCAAAATATTTAAGAAAAATAAATTTATAAGCCCACCTTGGAGGTGAGGGGTTCCAGCACAGGTGAATCAGTGCTTAACACCCGACCATCTCAGATCTTGCTTATTTTTGGTGTATAAGGTAAGTTTGTGCAAGAAAGCCAGCTGTGAAAGTTTCAGCTTTCTACGACCATTACTTCACGAGTTATGAAGGTCAGAAAAATCAAGGTTAAGGTCAAAATAGCTCAAGGTCGGCATCTTTGGATGCACCTCACACATTCACTAATTATCGTAACCATATGAAACTATATGTTTTTGGACTCAGAATGAGCTGTAGAATCCAAAAATGCAACGAAAACAGCAATAGGAGAACAAATAAAAATGTTCACCCTTTTTCAAGGAACGAATTGACCCTTTGACCTTGAAGTTCACACATTTTGGGGAAACATTTCTTTACACAAAATGAAGTTCCACCATTGCACTTTTAATATAAACAATAAAAATGTATCTTATTCACCATCTATACTGTCTTAAAGAATTTTTCAAATTGGCTATTTTTCAAATTTCTGGCAAAATCGCCATATGTATATGCATATATGTACTGTACTGTTAAATAATATATTTTGTGAACATAAATTAATTACTTATTTTATGCCTTTCTTACAGATAAACAAGATGGGTAGAAAAGTTTGTGCTGATCCTCTTAGAAAACATAAGAAGAAGATCGAAAAAGCACTTGTGCCAGTCCGTAATACACTGCAAGGAATTCACGGATTAATATATGGAGATTACATTTGTAAAAATTGTGTTAATGATATCAATAAAATCAAAGCTGAAGACAAAAAAGTCTCTGATATTGTCTCAGATTCGAACTCAGACACTGATGCCACTGCCACAGAAAAACGTTCCTCTGCCTATGGGTGTACTACTGAAATAATGTTTGAAGATTTCCAAGGAGATTTAGACACAATTCTTCCAATGCTGAATGTGACACCAGTGAAGACAAGTAAGTTTAAGTATTTTTAAAGTGTTAATTTATGTAGATATTATAGCAACAAAACATCAATATATATAACTACATGTATGAACATTACAACCTTTATATATTTGACAAATTCAGATGTATGCATATCAATTTATATAATGAAGATCAATACAGTTATGATTATATATACGGTATTTACCAAATTCATATGTAATGTACATGTACATCTATAGGCCTACAGTTGATTAAAAAAAGTTATAACAATTTATTTTATTTGTTTTTCAGAGGGTCTGTCACGAAAAGGGAGATCTTCAAAGGCTGAAACAAAATTTGAAATGGCATCAACATCCCTGAAGAGAAAGCTAGAAACTTCATATGACAAGTTTTACACAAGAAAGTGAAGAAAAGCAATCTAAAATGGATGACAATAATTTGTGAGTACTGTATATATATCTGTAGTACCTTCATTAAAGTATACTAAGCCTATATATAGATCATATGTTTGCATATAAATTTACTCAAACATGTATATCATTTTCGCAGGCATGCAGGAGTGATGCAAGCACTCAAGAATGCCTTCAGTGAGACGACTGACTACAAGAGGAAGATTCAAATACTAACACTCACCATACACCATTCACAGAACAGCATCTTTCTTCAATGCATCTACAAGAATGGTTTCAACCAGCCGCAAAATAAAGAAAGAACATGGCATATTACCAGAAGTTCCACATATTAGCAAAGGTCGGGTTATAACAAAGAAAGAGAAGGAAGCAGTGTGCACTTTCTATGAATCAGATGAAATAAGCAGAATATGTCCAGGCAAGAAGGATTGTCTATCAATTAGGAATCATGAAGGAGAGAAGCAACTACAGCAGAAACGATTGGTGCTTGGTAATTTACGTGAGATTTTCGCTGTTTTCAAGGCAAATGACACTAATCCAAAAATAGGTTTCTCATCATTTGCTGCATTGAGACCCAAGTGGTGTGTCTTGGCAGGAGCTGGAGGAACACACACTGTGTGTGTGTACCTACCACCAAAATCCCAAACTTCAGCTATCAGCTTTGGGGGAAAAACAACTATCATATAAAGACCTCATTCTCTATGCAGTTTGTGACAGTGAAAAGGAAGAGTGTATGCTACAAAAATGTGCATTGTGTCCAGGAGAAGAAGGTGTTATTGCATTCCTTGAAGGATTGGAATCTGTTCAGGATGCAGTCGGCACCATAATTACATACAAGCAGTGGACTTCCACGGATCGGACAACCCTTATTAACATCGGTGAATCCCTTGAAAACTTCATTAAGTCTTTGGCAACTAGAATTTGTGCACTAACAAGACACACTTATGTGGCTGATGCACAAGCAAGTTTCCTAAAAAAACTGAAAGCTAATCTGATGGTCACTGAAGGTATTCTCCTAGGAGACTTCTCTGAAAACTACTCATTTATTGTACAAGATGCTGCACAAGGTTACCATTGGGAAAATAGTCAGGCAACAGTTCATCCATTTGTGTTCTACTATAAAGTAAATGAAAATGATGTTGAAATTAAAGTTAAAAGTTATTGTTTCATTTCTGATGACATGAAACATAGTACAAACCTTGTCTTTGCGTTCTTAAAGCAACTGATCCCCATGATAAAAGAAGAGAGCTCAGGCCTGCGGAAGATTCATTACTTTACTGATGGTTGCGGAGGGCAGTATAAGAATAAATATAACTTCACCAATTTGTGTCACCACAAAGAGGACTTTGGACTGGATGCTGAATGGCACTTTTTTGCAACTTCACATGGCAAAAGTGCTTGTGATGGAGTCGGAGGCACAGCAAAAAGAATGACGGCTCGTGCCAGTCTTCAACGTACATTTAAAGACCAAATTCTGACACCACTTGACATGATGAAATTTCTGGATGAGAAAGATACCAGCACAAAATTTGTATTCTTATCGAAACAAAATGTCCAGCAGACAACTGAATTCCTGGAAAATAGATATAAAAATTCTGTAACCATCCCAGGTACTCGTAGATTTCATAGATTTGTGCCTATTAGTCATACCCAGTTGGAGGTTGGTGAGATTTCCTCAGGTCCTACAAAAATTATGACAGTTGTGCATCCATCGTTTAAAGATAATTTACATGAGCAAAAGCACATTTCAACTGAAGATATACAAGTTGGGGTATATGTAGCTTGTAACTATGATAATAAAATTTGGTTTGGATTAGTGGTTGAAGTATCAGAAGAATTTAGTGATTATAAGGTCAATTTTATGTCTCCACATGGAAGACGTTCTAAACATAGTTTCCCTTCTCGTCCTGACTCATGTTGGATGTTATCATCTGATATTATCCAGACAATGACTGCTCCATCATTGACAGCAGGTTCAAGAATAATTCAGTATGCCTTTGATGATCATGAGATGCTAACAGCTGAGGGTAATCATGCAGACCTGTTTGCCACAGTTTCCTGTTCTTGAGTCGAAAGTGTACAGAGCTCTAGTTTAATATGTATCTATAGAATACAGGTCTACATAATATGATACTCCTATATATATATATGTTTGTATTAATGTATTATTAATAAAAGTAATTATAAAAAAAAGTAAAATATTTCTAAGGGTGGAAAGGTGTGGTTGTAGGGGTGGAGGAGACCACAATAAAATAGAGATCTATATCATAGTTATACCTATGGTACCTAGCTTATATCTAAGTGATTTTGTATCACGTTTCTAATAATATTTATTTTTGCTTAAGTAGTTTAAATAATGAATATCTCTAGATTTTAACAGTACATATATGCATATACGGTACATATGGCGATTTTGCCAGAAATTTGAAAAATAGCCAATTTGAAAAATTCTTTAAGACAGTATAGTTGGTGAATAAGATACATTTTTATTGTTTATATTAAAAGTGCAATGATGGAACTTCATTTTGTGTAAAGAAATGTTTCCCCAAAATGTGTGAACTTCAAGGTCAAAAGGTCAATTCGTTCCTTGAAAAAGGGTGAACATTTTTATTTGTTCTCCTATTGCTGATTTCGTTGCGTTTTTGGATTCTACAGCTCATTCTGAGTCCAAAAACATATAGTTTCATATGGTTACGATAATTAGTGAATGTGTGAGGTGCATCCAAAGATGCTGACCTTGAGCTATTTTGACCTTAACCTTGATTTTTCTGACCTTCATAACTCGTGAAGTAATGGTCGTAGAAAGCTGAAACTTTCACAGCTGGCTTTCTTGCACAAACTTACCTTATACACCAAAAATAAGCAAGATCTGAGATGGTCGGGTGTCAAAATGAAAATCTTTTGCTTCACCTGTGCTGGAACCCTCCAGGTTTGTCATGCAGAAATAGCAATCTGTCACGTGATCCCTTCCTTCTCTCCAAATCATGGGAATTCCAAAAGGCAAAGATTTCGCTCTGCCTTTGCTCCATCTTCTCAAATTTTCAATGCACGTCTTGCAGCACATATGAGGGGCAAAATTTTTGTCCTGGTCCCCTAGCTTAATTCCAAAGTATGCTCTATACATTGTCTTCACAAATTTAGTGATTTGGGACTGGTTATTTGGCATGGTAACCATCCCACATATGTAGCAGAATCTATTGGGATCATTTTTACACGCTCTATTCATTATGAAATATTTTATCTATATGCCTGAAAAATAAAAAAAGATATTATACAAGTGAAACAAGTGATGATAGATGTTACTGTTCCAATTCCGCTTTGACAAAATCACGAAAAATTCTATTTTACTTATGAGGCCATAGCCGGATAACCTGAGCTGATTGAGAAACACGGATTGCAGATTCGAAATCAGCAGGAAAAACTCTATAAGAATCACTTACAAAACCCTTGACAGCAAAATTGATGCATACCAGTGTAATTTTTTCAAAGGTATTGTCAACAGTATACCTGTCACATTGCTGAGTGAGGTTTTGTAGACTCTTCCTATTTTGTTCTGTCCTGGATTCCTGTTGTTCACTGACACCAGCTGTTTCATCATGTGATTCCAGGCTGCCCTGACTTGAGAGACTGTCAAGATCACTGTCATGTTATTGCTGCTGAGCTTGATGGAACAACTGGAAAAACTTGTCTGAGCTCTTCTCTGGGGATAATAAGATACAATATGATTGATACAATATAGTTTACCAAAGATGCAAAAATAAAATTTTATAATTTGTAGCACAATCATTTAAAAAAAACAGATTTTCGGTGGCCATTAATCAAAAGTTCTTTTCTTTTGCTTGCTCCTGCTGTACTCCTCTCCTTTTGTATCTGATGTCTGCCGATGTAAGGCATTCCTTAAAACCAAAGCATTGTCATATTCTTGCTGTTTTCTGGTCCTCACAGAAAGCATAGTTGTCTTCTGTCATTTTGAGTTGATACAAATGTTCTAAATCTCTTCTCTGATTTGAGTCCTCACAGAAGATTTCAAACAACTTGGAAGTTTTTTCAATGAAGGAAGAAAGATCACTGCAGAACTTGTCACCATGTTTATTTTTTGAATATCTATCAAACCTACAAAATTACCAAAACTTTAATGTTGTGAATACAAATTTCAATTATAAACCCTAAGTTAAGTTCTAGTCAAAACAGAATTTATTACTGATCATTCTTATGATTTGCAAATCACTGAATTGCATGATTGTTAATAAAATTAGTCACAAACAAATAAATGTAACTACAAAATTTACAAAAGTATGACATATTTTAAATCTTTTTATAAGGGAATGAAAATTTGATTCTTACCTCAAAAATTCTTTGACTAGATCCTTAATCTTGCTGGTGACACTGGGGCGTGAAATTGGATAGACATTTTACCAAATCCAGTGTTCAATCAGACTTGGTGCAACTGTATCAGCTGCTTGTCTGGTTGTCCAGTTCTCTTCTGCCATTACACGTTGGATGACATCTTTACCAAGCGGAAGCTTTCTGTTGGGGAATGAGTCTCTGCTTGAAAATCTGTGACCTCCATCAAGAATTTTAACTGTCACTGCGTCTTAACATTCTATATACAGTATTTTTTGGCAATAAGGTTATCAAAATACATGTATTTATCAATTCTATAAATTCAACCTGAAAAGAAAAATATAAAATATAATTTCAAATAAAAAACAATGTTTGGAGAAAAGGGGCCAAAAAATTGCATTTTTTGAGCAAAAGTGACGAAATATGGATTTTTTGATGCATTATTGACCCTGCGTCCCTCTGCAAATATTTTAATCTGCTTCAGAGGTAAAAAAAATACATCATAAACAGTTTTTAAATTCTTTCTATCATGTCCAGAACCTGAGGTAGGTCACTGGGTTCAAATTTGGTCACATGCACATACGATTTGTACAAATTGTCTGGTAGCAGTCAGTTTTGTATGCAACCACACAAAATTCATTTTAAATATGAAAATAAAAACCCACTCTATCACGCCAGCCAAAATAATCATGCTATAGATTGGGAATCAAGTAAGGTACTTTATAAATGTAATAATTATGTCAAAAAAAAAAAATAGAATCTGTGTGTATAGAAAAAGTAGATAATTTTAATTTGTGCGAAGGTACTTATAAGTTAGACCCTTTAATGAGATTCTTGGTCAAAAAATCCCTTACGGAGTCGTGGGAACGTGTTCGAACCTAAGTGTGAATTTCTTAAAGGTCTCTGGGTTGTTTCCTTACTCGCTTTTAGTAAATGTAATAATGGAAGTAATAAATGTGGAAATAAATATAAATGCAACAGATGTAATAATAAAGGTAATATTATAAATTTAGTAATTAGGGTAAAGGTAATAATAATAAATGTTAAAAAATGTAAATGCAATAATAAATGCAGTAATTATGTCAAAATATTAGAATCTGTATGTATAGAACAAGAAGATAGTTTTAATTTGTGGGAATGTACTTACAAGCGGACCCTGTAATAAAATGCCCTTCCGGTGTTGGGAGAACGGTATCTAACCTAGGTGCGAATTTCTCAATGGTCTCTGGATTGTTTCCTAATCGCCTTTTTCATTCGTTTTTCAGTTTATAAGTTCTGTATAATAAACAACAATGTAATAATAAATTTATAATTTCTGTAATAAATAATTATGGAATATTAAATGTAATAAATTTAATAATAAATGTAATAATTTTGTAAAAAAATAAAAAAATAATAGAATCTGTATGTTTAGAACAGGAAGATAGTTTTAAATTTGTGCGAATGTACTTAATGAAAATGCCCTTCTGGTGTCGGGAGAATGGGATCTAACCTAGGTGCGAATTTCTTAATGGTCAGTCCCTGGACTGTTTTTCCCTCTTGTTTTGGTTCATTCGTTTTTCTGTATCCACCCGAGGAGGATGCCAGTGGGCGTCGAAACTGTTGTGGAAATAAACTCTGTCTATTAGAGTAGGTTTTTATTTTCATATTTTAACCTTCCTGTAGAAAAAAGTGAAGTTTTTTGTATGTATTCGTTTTAAAGTTTAATCCTGGACAATAGACAACTATTTAGACCCCCTCAATTTTGATCCTGGCACTTTCGATTTTTTCACTCCACCCTAAATTTTCCAGAGCACTTGCTGTCAAATACTTGGTAGCTAGATAACACTTTTAATATTTAACTAGACTTCTGTGGGGAGAGAGATAACTTGAGAATTCTTAGATTTAAACAATATTTGCCTAATAAAACTGCAGAGAACCAGATAGAACTTGAAAACCTTTGCAATGACTAATCCACTGCTGGATTGGTTAAAAGGACTGAACTGGAAAACTTAACAAATTACTGGGAGGGACACTGAGAAAAAAATACAAGGAATTGGCCCACAGCAAATACAAATGGGACCAAAGGACAGGTGGGCCATTAATAAGGAAACTTGGGAACCTAGTCCAAGTCTATTGCTTGAATGTGGGGTTTTGTGAAAAACTTCACAACCCCCTACATTACTGTAATGTATAAGAAATTATAGCAATTAGTCCTATTCTGATACAGTATGTCTTCACTACTCTGAGCTGCCTGTTACTCCTCAAGGTAAGAAAACAAATAAAAATACTGTACAGTAGTTTAGATTTTATATTTACTAAAGTGGGCCCCATGGCCCTTAGCTAGACCCGCAGTGCTGAGGCGTTTGGCCTCGGTAATTGGGGGTCTGCAGACCTCCCCAATTACTAGGGAGTAAATTATTTGGTCCATAAAACTATAGAAAAGAATGCAGCAATGAAAATCTTGATCTTCACATCTGAACCCATTGTATCAAGCAATGAAAATCTTAACACACTGGAGTAAAGAGTTGAAACAAAGCAAAGTGCATTTATTTTTATGTTCAGAGTCACTTAATAGTAAATACATGGTGTCTACAGATGGACAGGACTGGCTTTTTATAGTATAGATTATTAATGAAATAATTGATCATTTACAGGTACTTTATATATAGGTTTATTAAACTTTATTTACAGATATATAATCCAGATTTTTTTATTTATTTGCAAAAATCCAAACACCCCTACCCCTAAATTAGTCTGGAAAACTGAGGGTTTACTGTATAAAATCTAAACTACTGTACAGTATTTTTATTTTTCTTACCTTGAGGAGTAACAGGCAGCTCAGGGTGCTGTGGAGGCAGTGAAGGGTAGTGAAGACATATCAGAATGTGGAGGCAGTGAAAGGGTAGCGAGGACATACTGTATCAGAATAGGACTGATTGCTGCTTTCTTATACACTACATTATAGATTACACTTTTTTGGCTTTTTTTATTTTTCACACTAAACACACACATGGTATGGATGAGTCACACGCGCACACTCTTTTTTGTATTTATCACAAAAGCTGCCCTGTCTTAACACCCCAGATAACTCTTTTTTCATAAGTTGTACTTGAAGTTAATAAATATGGATTTAAGTAACTTAACTTTTATGAATATTGGGACTTAAACCAGTGTAACTACAACTGAATAATTACTAAATTAATTAATATCCACCACCTGAAAGGTAACTACTACTACTACTATTGCTACTATTTAAGGTTGTTTAGATTGGAACAATACATGTAATATCAAAAAAATTATTTTCAGTTAAATGCACTGTAGTAAAAATAGGAGAGTATTTAATATAAGAACAGAAATTATTAATGGAGCTATTGCATTTAACTTGCTCTGTTGTCTTAGTTAAGATAATGTAAGAATTAACCTTCCCATTTTTTTTATTATTAAATTAAATGATACAGTATACCACAAAATATCATGCATGAACTTGTATAATTTTTTCATGGTGAAAAAATCATTCCTACCATGGTTTGAACCCTCCATTTTTCGAGTAAGTGAGGGCACTATGCACTACACTACAATGGGATAAAAGTTAACGCAGCATGTTATATATTTAAACAACCGAGGAAATGCCTAATGCTTTCGTGTCTAGAGGCATTTTACTTGTCAGTCCTCCCACAATTGAGGTAATGACCAGCATTTCATTCAAACTGTCTGGTGCAATGCTGGGGTCCCATAAATGGAATATCATGTATGAACATGTACGATTTTTTCATGATGAATATAATCACACCCCCACCAGGATTTGAACCCACCATCTCTGCACGTGAAAGTGTTGTACATTTCCCTAGTTGTTTAAATATATGATGGGTTTTGTTAATTTTATCCCCTCATAGTGTAATGACTAGCGCCCTCATCTCCCCAAATGGTGATGGGTTCAAACCCTAGGTAGGGGTAGGGATGATTTTTTCACAACACAGGACATATATAGCATCAGTTGCCAAGTCAGGATACACTGGTTACACTTGCATAGATGTAGCCCAACTTTAGTAATTGATTGTACATAAATGAAATGGTCCAGTTAATAATTGAAACATTAACCAGTATTGAATTGGGATCCTCTTCCAAATTTCAGAGCTCCATTTACCATTCAACGTTTGTGTGAAATTTTAACTGACCCAAGAAGGCATTACAAGCGAACAGATAAATTTTTAAGAGGGCTTGAGAAAAATATTCTTGTGGTTTCATTTATTGAACCTGGTCATACAAAACGGATGCGTGAACAACAAAATATGGCAAATGGCTTGCAGGATATGTCACCACCACATATGCCAGTTGGGTTGACAAATGAATCAAAAAAGGGATCCACCATGAATAGTTCCTTATCAGGTTTGTTAACATGGTCTTCTTGAGGCACAGAACTTAGTTTATCAGAATTTAATTAGGCCTTTGGCAAATTGCATTCCCACAAACATTATATGATAAACATTGGGGAAGCAGCCAGTAAAGCTCTGTAGTTACGAGTAACACAGCAAGTCTTTTTATAGCCCTGGTGGTTGATATAAATAAATGTGTGTGAATCTGAAGACATAATTCTCTCCTTATTCCTCTGTTCATGGTATGATGTTGGTTTTAGGACCTAGTTTAGGGATCACCAATTAATTTTCTGAGGTCCATATAGGCGTGTCTGTAACTCTGCCAAGATCTGTTATTCATATTTTTAAAAAATTTTCAGTGTTTTGTAATGTGGTCTAACAACTTTTTCAAAATTGGTTTAAAGTTTTTAATGTGCTGAATGAAAAACTAAATTTAAAATCTTGAAAGTTCAATTTTGGTTCTTTTGAAATGTCAGCTTGCCTTTTTCTTAAAGTAAATTCTATAATTACCATATAGATTTATTGCTGATGGTCTGGATCCAAACACAGGCCTATTGGGGACACTTCACCAAGTTAAATAATTTAATTGTCGCTATTTGGTATTTGAGATTCATACTCTGCCACATCTTAAAAGTACTTCATGCATTTCTCTTTATACGAACTCCTTTTGCAAACAAGCATTTGAATGAGATTAAAATATTTCTTTTTAGTTAATTTCATGATAGTAATGCAGCTTTGAGAATGAAGTAAAAAAGAAAATGAAATGTTTAGATTTTGTTCAAAAGTGAATTTTAAAAGTAGCAGAATCCACAGAAAACAGAGTATAGCAATCAGGTTATTAGCTAATTAGGTTATGAAATAAATTTTTTCCTGTTAAGTGCCTTGCTTCAGACTTGGAATATAGAATTTGAACAAGGATTTGGCTTTTACTGTTTTTATATCTTAGGTTGGGCAAATCACTACCAAAAATTAAATTGAAAAATTTGAAGGATGAACTTAAGAATTGGTACATAGATGGCCTGTATCTTGAATTAACAAAGCTGGTTTATTTTATGGGGGTAAACCATTGTGTATATACAGTGTGTCCATAAGTTATATTTACAAACTCAATTGAAGTTTTAAAGATAATTTATGGATACCCTGTATATTCTAACAAAATGGGATTGGATTTAAGGTGTACAAATAATTCCTTCTCTTAATGGTCAGCCTTTGGAAGAAATGAAACGGGGCCCCTGATTAGACAGTTCATAGTCTCTAAACTCAGCATTGTGAGAATACATTGGTGAGAGATGTACAGTAGGATGAAGTGAGAAAATATTTTTTCAGAATTCAGATTTGTAGGGGCACCTTAAAGTTAGTCTGTGGTACCAATAAGAAATCTGTAAAATGTTAGCTACTTGCGACATCAACTTCACTGGCCCCAAGGAGGTCAAAGATTTTGCCTTTCAGGTGCCCCAAAAAATTGAGGACAAATTTGAAGATTTAAGCGTATCTTCCATTGTGTTTTTATACTAGGAAGATCATTTTTGTTTAATTTGATTTGTCTATTTATGTTCTTTAACTTTTCCCTTATACACTTTTCTCCCATTTCTCACAGACTTGAAAAATTTGGTATTTCATGAAAAATACTAACAAAAAAAAAAAAAAAAAAAATAAAAAAAAAATAGGAGTTTTTATTGCTTTCGTTGAGTGGTTGATGTTAAGCATCATTCAGTGATTCAGATTTCTTTTAGAAGCTCATAAAATAGCTGCATGGCTTTAAATATATTGGTTTATTAGAGCAGCACTCTGCTAATTTAAGCTAGATATGAGCCATGCATATCTCGGCTTAAATTACCCAGAACTCACCATGTGGAGGTGGCTGCTCTGAGTTCTACCCTAACCCACCCACCACAATAATTTAGAAAGCTTCTTATTCAGTTTTGTAGTCTCTTGGTTTCAAATGATTTCATTATTGCTTAAGATGCAGTTTTGGTTTTAACATAGCCATCTCTCCTCTCACTTCCATAAACTGCTCTTGCTGCTTGTTACAAGTTTGATACTCCTTTCTACTGCTTGTGTATGACAAAGGAATTGAAAGAGTTTTGATTTTTCTTTGCTAGTGTTCTCAGCCAATGATGTAAACTCTTTGGTTAAGTGTTTTGTCTGGTGGCTCAAGCCTGATGGGACTATCTGTCCTAAATATAATATCAGTGTACTCAAGTGCATGGAAATTTAGCTTTGGTACACTGAACCTGTGAATGCTTTCAATTTTTTCAGCTTGAGATCTTGCTACTTCGATCCTTCGTATTGCCAATTTTCGAATGTTTGGCCGGTTATCAGTAATCATTGCAAGAAGAAGGTTCTCTTGATGCACAAAGTAGGCATTACGAATGATAACTTTATCAACAATATCTCTAAGCTCCTTTGTTAGGTATCTTGAATAAGCTACCATCTGCCATGGGTGATGAGGTCCATCAATAGCATCAAGGTTTTGTCTTAATTGTGAACCACATTGGAGCATAAACCTTGATGATGTATTCTACCAGCACTTTTAAGCTATCCATCGGATTTTCACATCCCATGTAGAAATGCAGGATGTGGTTAGCAGTAATCAACCATCTGGATTGGATGACTGGCCCAGGTTGAAGATTTGCTAAGTCATTGTTGCAAACTTGCAACACCCAGAAGTAATAGCCTGAAAAGCTTTATTCGAGGTACAATTGATTTGTACTTAAATCAATGCTTTTCCAATTCATCCTGACATTTCTCGTGGACCATGGGAGTGCCCATCGAGGTGTTCTAACAAATGCCTCACTGGTAACTTATTAAAATGAGAGAGACAAATAAACCAGTGAAAGGCTTTGTTTAAGTTCTGCTCCAAATTTTTTAATATGCCTCCTTTCATTCCAGTATTGACTGCAGTGCCATTACAGCCAATGCCAACAATATTTCTAGCACTGATATTTTTGCATCCCAAGAACTCCAAAATGCCTTTATAAATGCTTTTTGCTGTGCTCAATTCTGGAGATATGTGGCTTAAGTAAGTTGAGCCTGGTTCTTTCAAAAGGACAATATGCTCTTCCATAGTAATCCTAGACTGATACTTACTACCTTTCATTATCATAACATTTGTTTGATCTTTTCTCCCATCAAAGTAGACCCATAACATGATCACTTGAACTGAAAGATGAGGTATCTTCAGAGATCTTTCCTAATTTTGCTCCTTTCTCATCTTATCTTGCTTCTGTCAATCACTGAAGAAGTATCTTCACTACTAATTAATTTTAAATCTTTGAAAAACAGCAGATGCAAAAGCTGCCCCAGCGCAGTCAGATATTCCTCTTCCATCGCATTCTCATTTGTCCAGGATTAATTAATGGCTTTGTCGTGAGTGTAAACGGCTCACTGTTTTCATCTGTTTCGCTGGAACTTGATGAAACAGTTGCAGCAGTATCAAGTTTTCGTTCCTTTTGAGATCCGTGCTGTATATTCCTCATACTTTTGTGTAGCTTTTTATTTTTAATTTTTTTGGTGACCACTTCATCTATGGATCCCATCATCATTTTTTGACATTCGTTGGTCATTAAGGAAATCCCTTTCCAGAGCAGGAACTTTTCGGTCTTTCTCACAATGACATGTCAGGAAGTCTTCGCATTTACAAGAAGTTATATCAAAGAGCTTCAGTGAGTTAAGTTCAAATTTGTAAAGCAATGCTTGATAGGATGCTTGGTCTTTCCACCCTTTGAATTTGAAGACATTTTTATATTTTTTTGGAACTGGGATTGGGAATGATGTAACGTGGGAAGTGGGTTATATTGTGGCCATTGTCGTAACACCACTTCCCGTTGATCAGCGAAGTTAATCTACATTGGGTCTGAAGAGTAGTTGGATGGGGGACCGTTCTCCGTGTCCAGGTGATGTAGCAACCAGTGGTTCGGATCTCGTAAAGCTGTAGGTCCCCTCTGTCATATGACCTTAAATATTCTGAAGGAGGTTTTTAAGAACAACATTATTTACAAATGGGGAGGTATCATCCATGACTATATTAAATAAATAAACTATTTCATTGTCTTTCGAAGGTCATTTAATTGCATTTTTACCGCCAATTCCCATTTTCACCTATTTCATATGATATGTTTGGCCCCAACCAAATAAATTTGGAGGGCTCATCCTGGATTGCACTTGTCTATTCATCCATCTGTTCATCACATTTTTTGAACCACTCTACAAAAATTGATAAAAGCTTATACGCCAGTGGATCGTGACAAGACTGTCATGAATAAAATTGGTTCCTGCATCAAAGGTCAAATGCAACTTTTTCATGGTAGGGCTATAATTTTTGAACTGCTGAACATAATTGAATGAAACTTCATGCACATATGGATGATCACAAGATAGTGTCATGAACAAGAATAAGGCCCCTGCATTAAAGGTCAATGTCACAAATAGAAGTCAAAGGTCAAACGGAGGTCCATAACTTTTGAACTACTCAACATAAATTGATGAAATAGCGCTTGTTTCGATCGTAACGAGACATGTCACGAACAATATTCGAGTTTTTACACCAAAGGCCAAGGTTACCACAAATACAGGGGGAAACATTGATGTCATTCCAATATAGTTTTCGTTATGATTCATGATTCGTTGTATTTTCCCTGCAGAATCCGATGACATCGAGATGGCCGATGTCAGTGACGAGCACATGAACGGAAATGTGACGACGAACGGCATCAACGAAGATAGTTCGTCGTCATCGTCTTCGTCTTCGTCTTCCTCGACGTCATCGTCTCCTACTCCTGACGACGACCCGCACGATTTAGGGCCCCTCCCCAAACGACCCCGCCTCGACCACCCTTCCCCGAATGAGCCTAAGAAGGAGGTCCCTCAGAGTAGCATTTCTCTTTCGGGTCCCGCGAAAGGCCAAGGGAAGAAATCTCCCCCTCTGTCCCTTCCCCAGAGCAAGGAGAATGGAGACTCCGAGGCGATGGAGACGTCTGATGATGGCGATCAAAAGAAGGAAGTCTCCAAAACGGGAAATAACGAAGAGGCATCGAATGAGCCGGCCATTGCCCCGATCGTGGAGGAGGAAGATGAGGAAGTGAAAGCAAGCGAGAAGGAAGAGAAAGCTTCTGAAGAGGAACGAGAAGAAGAATCAGAGGCTGAAGCTCATCCTTCTTGCAAGGAGGCCAAAGACGACGAAGAGGATGCATCACACGACGACCGGGAAGTGGTCACGAGCCAAGACGGATGTGAGTCCAACGACAGCCAAGTTAAGAAAGCAATTCCCCTCTCTACCACTGCCACCACTTCCGAGGTCGGTTCCTCGAATCACGTTCACAGAGAGGATTGGAGCCAGGAAGCGAGTGACCCTGTCCCCAAGGATTCCTCAAATGGGGGCAGCCCCGACTCCGCGCAGGACAGCGCTCACACGTCTGAATGTGACGCAGTTAATGACCCTCAGGTAGGTGTCACAGTTATTAAAAATGTTTCGGTTGTTACGAGAGAACTAAAGCCATTTTCTTTCCGTCCAACTGACTTGGTCAAGTCAACTCGAGTTGCCGTGTTCTTTTCATCAAAACAAACTAGACTTTATTCTGGTTTTGCCGAAGTCAGCTCTGAAGGTGGTGAGAGAAAACTAGTTACTTTTTTGTGAACAAAATTTGTCGTCTGCAGAATCAAAGGTATTTCAAGAATTCATTGTATTTAGGCCCATATATGAAAGAAAATATATTTTATTGGCTATGCCAGATTGAATTTATGCATTCATAAGCCTCCGGTAAAGACTTTGCCTTCAGTCATTGCAATTTTGGGCCTATATTGCCCTAGGCTAGCGTTACTGTGGTGAGCTCAAACCTCGCCCACAGTCTAAGCCGTATTCAATCTTACTGTGGGCTGGATTCATGATGGAAACCTGATGCCCAATAAATTGAGTGCCCAGACGAATGTTGAGCCTTTGGCCCATGAACTACGAAGTAGGCTTAACCGAGTTTTGTTTGCGTTTGACGTCGCAAACTCAAGTTTCCTCATTCTTTTCGTCCACAAATCTGACGAGCTCAGTGAAAGAATGTGAATTCAAGTCTTTTTGGACAAAAAATAAGGCGACCGGGTAGTGGATGGTGGGATGTGGAGGCTGAAATGTTTGTGAAGCAAAAGAGGGAAGTATATGCTCGGTACTTGCAGAGCAGAAGTGTGGGTAATTGGAAAGAGTATAAGAGGAAGAGGCAGGAAGTAGAGAGAAAATTGCGAAAGCTGAAAGAGAGCAAATGAGAGATGGGGTATGAGAATGTCAGAAAATTTCAGGGAGAACTAGATGATGATTTGGAGAGAAGTGAATAGTGTGAGAAAAATGATAGGGCAGATGAGTATGACTGTGAAAAGAGTCGATGGGAAGTGATAACAGAGAGCTGTAGCTTTTTTTCGTTTTTTCGCTGGAGCTTTAGTTTTTGGTTTTTTTTTGCTGTAGCTTTTAGTTTTTTTCGCTGTACCTTTGTTTTTTCATAATGTTTAAACTCGGGAAGATCATTTGTAATATGTATAAATTAATTAATTAATGTAAAAAGTCAGAGACTACTCAGAACTTTATCGTACAATAGCGATATGGACTTGGCGAAGTAATTTTACCAAATATAAACCGTTCTTTGTTGAAATAAGATCCAAAATATGTATATCATTGAAGAAACTTCTTTGCATATAGAATGTAACTCCATCTTGATGTATTTCGTTCAAATTTTAGGAAAGCTTACTCGAACTCTGTTGGGTTTTATATTGTTCAGTGCGTGATGAAATCAGAACCTAGTATGTTTTTCAAATCTATTCATCAATATTCTCTAGGAAAAGTATAGAAGCAAACTTTTAAATGATGATGACAACCAATATTTGGTTTATGAAACAGTTGGTTGATTTTCTTGCTGTTGAATTTTAGTAGCGTTTCTTTCCCGCCACTTACGAAATAAAGCCCCACAGTGCATTATTTCCCATGAGGTAAAGCATGTTGCTGTAATATGTAAAGGTGGCTACAGTCAATGGAAAATTTGTGAAAAAAACGGGGTTTTTTTAAGCAGGCGTTCAAGACCTAATTAAGGTATACAATGAAATTGGCACAACTGATGATAGTAATAGACTTGGAAGACCATCAAAGCTATCATCTGGTGTTGAATGCCTGAGGATTAAACGCAGAACCGCAGGAAACTACCGGCAAAGATGACTCGTCTACAATCAGACACGTTACTGTAGCAAGAAGGGTTGAAAGGGTGCGTTGTAGTAAAAGACTTATTCGTAAAGGAAAAGAAGAGAAGACATTAACATTTACTGAAGCTCACTACAGTAGACACTTGCTTTTGTCAGGGTTTAACGCTTGTTGCTGTACTTTTCACAGAATACTGATGAACAGACTGTATTTAACAAAATACCTGATTGCGAATTTCAACATGAAGTCAACAACATAAAACCATATAGAATGTTTGAGTACATTTTCCTAAAATTTGACTGAGATACATTAAGGCAAAATTAATTATACTTGTGGAGATGTTCCTTCAAGGATTTCGGCCGGGTCGAATTTCTTGGGGCAGATCGGGCACTATGTGGGGCTTATGAATTGCCCCCCCCCCCCCCCCCCCCCCCCCCCCCCCCCCCCCCCCCCCCCCCCCCCCCCCCCCCCCCCCCCCCCCCCCCCCTCCCGTACCACTAGCATACTCCCTCCTATTTTTGGCTCCACCCCAAAAATGAAAATAGTCTCATAAATGAAAATGGTCTCATAAATGAAAATGGAGACCATTTAGAGCATCTTCGCATAGAGATGACCCCCTCTAAAATTGCATGATATATCTCGTGTGCAATTTTCAGGCAATTACCTAAAAAATTTGGATTTCTCAAAATTTTCACCAATAAATTTCATGTTCTAATTATCATATATTTTTACAGGAATTATAAGAATTTATTCTCTTTAGATTTATTTATGATCCATGCATGATTCTATAAAAGCTGGATTTTTAATTTTTTAAAAAGGTTGAAAAAATGTCAACCAGAAACAAATCTTCGAATGCAGCTTTTGGTTTTGCCACTGAATTTCGCCGATCAATGATTCCTACAAAGGCAGACGTTGTCAGACACTATTTCTTCATTCAAAAGAGAGAAAAAAATCAAGTCAAGGGGATCAGCAACTGCGAACGATTGCTACAATATAGTTACCAAAGATCTTCAAGATATTTGGGCCATGTTCTCTTTCCCTGTCATTCAAGAAAGATCTATTTCTTCTGCAGTGGAAAGATTAATCAGATCAGCTCTTTCCTTGAACAAGGTTCCTCTACGTCAAAGGAATGAAAATTTTGTTAAAAAACTTGCTTCATATGATGAAATGTTTGACATTTGTACTTGCAAATGTTATGATAAAGGAATAGAAAGGCCGTTTTGTCGATGCGAGGTAAAAATCCCAATGGTAGAGTGGGAGTCATTTGTAGGCCAAAAGCAAAGAATAAATCAATTAGGGCCATTTGGTCGTGAAGCTGCCGCTGTCCAGAGACGATCCCTCTCAAGAGCAAGAGAAGAACGAGAGGCAACAAAGGTCACAAGTGGAAATGGCAGAGGCTATGGAAGTTGTACCATCTTCTTCAGTAGATGACTTTAGCGAAGATATAGAAGACAGTGACAATGAGCTAGAATTCGTGCCCGATGTGGCATTGATTGAAAATGATCAAAATAGGTATTCATACAATGAATTACCATTGGTGGCAGACCGTTACCGTGAGAGTTCGAGAGCTACAGCAGCTATTCTTAATGCTGCATTGAAAGATATGGGAATAATCGATCAATCTAACATGCTTGATAGGAAGAAAATAGAAAGAGAGAGAATTCGTGTAGGCAAGAAAAATATTGTTAGATCTAGATGTGAAAATGTGAATATTGTTTGTATAGGGTTTGATGGAAGAAAGGATGATACGTTAACCAAGCATGGAAAAGAGAAAGAAGAACATTATGTGCTGATCAAAGACCCTGGAGGTATCTATGTAGACCATCTCTGCCCTGACGCAGGAATGGGACAATTCGACGTGGCCGACTCGATGCCAGGCCGACTCGATGCCAGGCCAAGTCGATGCCAGGCCAAGTCGATGCCAGGCCAAGTCGATGCCAGGCCAAGTCGATGCATATTGTGCTTTATTATCTTTTAACGGTATTTTAAGAAGAAAAAGTAAAGCATAAAAAATAATTAAGGCTAGGTAAGGTAGGGTGGGTAGGTAAGGTAAGGGTAGGTAAGGTAGGTTAGGTAAGGTTAGGTAATTATTGAACTCGGCCTCGGTCTTGGCTTCAGACTCGACTACAACACTGTTTGGCATCGACTTGGCCTGGCATCGACTTGGCCTGGCATCGACTTGGCCTGGCATCGACTTGGCCTGGCATCGACTTGGCCTGGCATCGACTTGGCCTGGCATCGAGTCGTACCCAACCCCGGTGTATAGCTGATGAAATTATAACGTTCTTAATTGATTCAGCGAGCATCGACACTCTCAATGCTCTGCTATGCGACGGTACTGCTGTCAATACTGGTAGAATTGCTGGTACCATAAAATTGATTGAAATTTTTTTGCATAGATCAGTTCAATGGCTCGTGTCTCTTTTACACATGAATGAACTCCCCTTCAGACACATATTTGAAACCATAGACGGAAAAACATCAGGGCCAAATACCTTTAAAGGTTCAATTGGAGCCAAATTGAAATGTGATTTAACCATTTTAGACTTAGTGGCATTTTCACCAGTTCAGGGCAACGTCCAAGATATACCACCGAATGTCGTTAAGGAGTTGAACAGTGATCAAAAGTATCTCTATGATATGTGCCTAGCAGTGCAATCTGGATGGGTATCTGAAAGTCTAGCCCGCAGGTCTCCAGGTGCCATTCATCATGCTCGCTGGATTACCCGAGCAAACCGGATTCTTCCTTTATATGTATCGACTTTGCATCCCGAACAAAATCTGAAAGAACTGGTAACCATCGTCGTGAAATCATAGGCTCCTGGATGGTTTCATATCAAATCCCATCCTAAAGCTACTGACAGAGCACGGAATTTTTTTCATTTGATTGTCTTGATGCGAGGATTGGAAGAAAAACATCGCATTATTATGGAACCGGTGTTCCGTAATAATGCCTATTTTGCCAATCCCGAAGCTATCCTACTGTCAATGCTTACTGATAGCAGACAACATGTCAGAGAAGATGCTCTTCAGAAGATACTTCTCAGTCGGACACGTTTCAGTGGCACACGAAATTTTGAGCTTCCTAAATCTCTAAATTTCGATTCCAAAGACTACTATGAGATGATTGACTGGAGAAAGGAAGCTATCAATCCTCCACCTTTGATAAGGAATTTCAGCAATGAAGAGGTACTGCATACAAGAACAGAACCCTTGAAAATTGCTGCCTTTTCATGCCACAGTCAAAGCGTGGAAAGTGCAGTGAACTTAGTGACAAAAGCATCAGAACAAAGGATTGGCTACGGCAATTGGCACAAATTTATCCTCAATCAACTGGAATCAAGAAAAAGACTGCCATAGTTTGAATGGAAAAGCCAATGGGGCCAAGGCACATCCACAAGTAATTAGTGAATTGTGAAGGTAGTTTTTAAATTAAATTTTGTTTTTACTTCAAAGCTGTTTTGTGTAATAAATGGTACAATAGACTAATTGTTTTCTTTTCAGACAAATATACTAGGCCTATATGAGGTTTATGAATTGGTCTCCTAGGCAATCAGTACTCCAAACTAAAGTTTATGCCTCCCTTTTCTATATACTGATAACACTTTTTGGGGATGCGGCAATTTTTCAAGGATTTGAAATTTCTTGGATAATTGCCTGAAAATTGCACATGAGGTATATTATGCAATTTTAAGGGGGGTCATCTCTATAAAGAAATGCTCTAAATGATCTCCATTTTGATTTATGATACTATTTTTAATTTGGGGGCGGAGCCAAAAAAAATAAGAGGGAGTATGCTAGTGGTACGGAGGGGAGCATAAACTTTCTTTTGGAGTATGTTGGTCAGAATATCATTTCATAAACCCCACATAGTGCCCATCTAAAAAAAATCATTGACTAGATTTCGACCCGGCCTATATAATAATAATTTTGGATCTTGTTTCAACAAAGAACGGTAAAATTATTTGTCGCTAATTGTACGATAAAGTACTGGGTGGTGTCTGACTGTTCCACAGTACTGATGTCTTTAAAACCCTAATTTGATTTTTTATCATAGGCATTCAAAGAGGATGACTGCGAGGCGACTGCCGCTTCTATGAAAAGGTTAAGCGGGGAATCGCCGTCCGACAGTGAAAACGTCTGTAGTTCAGGGTCCAAAGATAGAGGGGAGAGGGGTGGTTCGGAAGCTGACAGTACCTCCTTCAACTCGAGTCCCCTTGCTTCCCCTCCATTTCCCTCTGTTCCAGCTACTTCTTCTTCTTCTCCCTCCACGTCTTCTTCTCCCTCCACGTCTTCGTGTTCAGAGTCCTCGCAGTCGTCTCATGACAGCAAACGAAGTTCCGTTTGCTCTTCTCCGCCTCAGGCGGATCACACCACTTCCTCCTCCTCCTCCTCCCCTCTCTCCTCCTCCTCTCCTCCTCCTCCTCTTCATTTCGTCGGCGAGGAAGAAAAACTTCCTCTCCACTCTTCCACTCAGGAGACCCCCACACGTAAAGAACCACTCCCTTCCCCCAAACATTCCTCTGATGCTGAATCTGAAACTCGGATCATTTCTACATCGAGATCAGGTGGTGACGAGCGGAATAAAAAGTTCGCCTCCGATCGTCCCCCCACCACGGATCAAGACGACGAAGAGTCTTGCTCAAGTTCCAACCCCTGATCAATTCTCGTTCAAAGGATCAATCAATAATTTCTTATCAATTCAAGAAAACGTTTCAAGACATTGATCAGTCAGTAAAAGTTCATCTGTGATCATTTCAGAGTGGTCGATCGTTGAAATTGGGGATCAATTATAAGCCTTTTTAATGATTGCAAAGTGATCATTTTTTATCATTACCAATGTCTCGCTATCTACCGAGATATACTCTTATATAGCGTTGATCAACAACCATTAAAACGACTGATCAGTAACTGATCAAGACCCAGCGATAGTCCCCTGCTGAAGAAATGATCAAATGATCTTTCCATTCTTTGTCGCAGATCCCCAGTAATAAAAGATTGAAAGTGAGTGACTTTATTTTTTTTTTCCCGCCCCCCCCACTCAAAATTGTTACTAGCCATTTTACGTTGTTTTAATTCCTTGAAAATCGTAAAAATACTTGGGGAAATTGTAAATAGTTTAAGTATTGTATTTTAGTTAATTAGGGAATAAAATATATTTTTCTTTTTATTTATTTAATTTTAGATGAAGCCACACTGCTACCTTCCCTAAGAGAACTATCCAAAATTTTTTTTTTAGTTACTGAGTGCCTATAGTCATGTTTTATCGAGACAAACTGTACCACAATATTTTTGCTAAAACATTTACAGTGAGCCCCCTTGACAACCGTTTTCAAAGTATCTTTATTTTTATTGTTAATTCTCTTTTCCACGTGTAATTAAAAATGGAGCACAGCATTTACCGAGGTTAAGGTTTACTGTTAACTTTTGACAGTAAAGTTGCACCACCAGTTGAAATGCTTCATTTCTCATGCAGCAAATAGTTAAATGTGATTTAACATTTCTCCACCAGTATTACTGTATCTCGTGTAATTCAGAGTATTTTGCGGGTTTAGTAACTTCTAGAATTCATTCTTATGGTGTGAGAATCCAGTGAACTATTGAAGGGATTGATAGATTTTGGAGGGGGGGGGGGGTGTTATAAATTGCCCACGACTTTTGTTTAATGAATTTGTGTTATTGGAATCGCCTCTTCAAACTGAAAGTGAATCTACAATATAAAAATATCCAAATGTACTCATTACATCAAAATTACGTTCACAAGTTATCAGGAAACTTTTTTCATTTGTTCTTTTAATTTAAATAATTAAAAAAAAAGTGTATAAACGGGTTTTTTTTTTCTTTCTTCAGTGGGATAATCAGCCTTTACGAGATAGCGACTGCTAAAATTACTTGGACCACGTACATATTTGGTGTAGAATGAGATTTAGAAAAGGTTTTCAAAGGATTAAGATAAGCCGTTTATGGGTATTTGCCTTTTTGCGATATGTCTAGACACACGTAGTCTCACAGGAATGATTGTTATCAAGAATTGCTACCTTCTCTGGGATTCATCAAAAAAATAGAAAAATCTGGGGAGTGGCCTAAGTAATTTGAGAAGCCATTGTAGAAGTTTGAATACATAGGTAAAATCCAAGAAATCAATTACTTTCTCCAATAGGTATAAATGAGTCTATTACTAAGATTTTTTTTTATTTAACGTAGTTTTTTAATTTTACTAGCGGTATTAACGGCTAAAATATTAATAATTTATGCTCGTATGATGATAGTTATAACAACTACTTTCGCAAGAACTTGGTAACAAGACTTATTTATAAACTTTTTTTTAACCTTTGTGAAGCTTGCGTAATTTTTTTTTTTTTGGCGGCAGCAGCTAAGTACAAATTTTGACATCATGCTGATAAATGTAAAGAATAAAATCTTGTATAGTGTTTTAATTTAGAACAGTTTTCTGTACAACTGAATTCTCTCAAGTGAATGGTTGATGAAGATTGCAATTTGGAAGATGAATCAATGAAGAAAGAAAGATTGTGTGGGTGTGAAAATTTTTATATAAAGTTAAGGTGGAATCAGCACTATTACTACTACTATTATTATTATTATTATCATCATCATTATTATCCCATGAACTTTTGAAGTTACTTGTGGGGTGTAAAATTGGTTAGCTACAATCGGTTAATAAGGCCTGTCTTGAAATTCGATGTTTCTGGCCGAAATTTATCGGTAAGAAACATGACATTAACGACAGAGCTTTTGGAACTGACTGTACATACTATAAAAATCCATTTGAATAAATTTCAATTGACCAAGTTTTTTTTTTTTTAAATTTGCATCTTTGATGCAATTGAGTCTGTTCATGCGTTATTCCAACCTTGGCGTGAAAATTAAATTTATATTTTGAAGCTGAAAAAATTTAAGTTTTACAAATATTTTATATCTTGATATGTCTATGGTATTTTTTAAGGAAAAGGGCTTATTTAGTTCCTTGGTTTAAGGTTGATTATGGACGTTCATTCGCGTATGACTGTTATTTTTAACTTAATATACTGTAAATATATATGAAATATAATGTTTATTAAACTCCTTATTTTGCCTTTTCTTGTAACCTTAATTAATGTATCTGGTAATATTGGCGTTCAGGGGAAGTTAGTGGATTCGATATCTTCCCCAAACTTTTCCTTTCTCATTTCATTCCTCGCCCAAGAGTAAGAAATCTCAAAGTGAGAATCTCGAAGGAGACTATTTTCAAATTGATCCTTTCCGATTTCCTCTTAGGTTAAAGTTTTTACCCCTCAGGCACGCAATTGCATCGCGGCTCTCTTGTATATCGTTTCTTAAAAGGGAAACTTTTCCTAAAATGTTTTCACTTTCGAACCGCCAATGGAAATGAGATTGGCACCAGTGGGAAGCAAGCGCCAAATTCCACTATGATTCATGTCGGTGATTGGCGTAAGTTCATTGTTATTCAGTGAAGAATGCGCGTGCATTAGATTTAAATGCATTCCATTAGTTGTTTTTTTTACATTAATTTCTCTTCGTATTGAAGTCATTATCTTTGAGCCGTTTTACTGCCCCCCCACCCAGCTATTACAGATTTTAATCACTTTGTCACTCGAGTTTTCGGGTGCCGCTGCTCTTCCAAAATATTTTAGGAGGTTTTTAATGAGCTCTGGTATTTTTTTGTTCAGCAAATTATTGTGTCATTAGGTCATTAATCAGGAACGGAACAAGAGTGTCACGGGCTTCCTAACAAAATTTTTATCATACATTTATATTGCTTTTCTTTGCATTATTTATTTAGCATATATTTAAGAATTATACTACTTGTACGCATGGAGGCATAGAAGGCAAAACATTATGCAAAATATTGAGTTTTAAAAAGGATACCGTGAAATAAAAGTTTACTTACGACATCATCAGAACTTGACTATTCTTGCCTTTCTTTCAGCAAATTCATTAATTAAATCCTCCAAATTAATATTTCTAGCTTATTTGTTTTCAATTGATATAATTGGGAGTCCACTTAATCTTTTTTCATTCATAGAATTTCGAAGATAGTTCTTTATTAGTTTAAGTTTTGAAAACGATCTCTCTGCACTTGAAACTGTCACAGGAATTGTGAGGAACAATGTTATGGCAGTCACAACTTCGGGAAAACTTGAGCACAAAGTACCGTTGTCTTTAATTAAAAATGAATACAGCTCATGGATTGTAGTCATTTTTTTCAATGTCTGTTTTTAAGCACATTCGGAAAGAGAGTAATTGACTTTGAAATCCAGAGGAAATATAATTTTTATATTTATTTACTAGCTTTGTTGGTCTCTCAAATAACTTCTCATTACTTGTTGAAACGACCCCCCCCAAAGGCCCGGGCCCCGGGGCACTGCCCCGCCTGCCCCTAGCTAGCTCCGCCCCTGTCATTAATATACGGGGTGGCTGAAAATTCAGGACATTCGGGGAAATTGATTTATATTAATACCGTTTGCGTTCCTTGTTCCAGGTGAGACATGTTCCTTGTTCCAGGTGAGACATGGATGGAAAATTAATGAAAGATGAACGAATGAAGTTGGTCTTCATGTACGAGAGGAGTCGCAGAGAAACTTAGTCAGCAAAACCAAAGGAGAAAAAAACATTGGTTTCTCAACTGTCAGAAACGTGATTGGGCTATTTAAAGCCACCGGAGTGTTCTTGACCGACCACGTACTGGTCGGCCAAGAACCTTCATGGATGATGTGATCGCGACACTGGTACTGGGTAATTTGTTCAATAGCCCGAAGAACTCAACCCGGAAGTTATGCAGTTTCTGCAACTGGGCGGAACTACATTTTAGGCAGTTGGAGTTGCACGGCGTTTTTTTCGGTCTAGTTCAGGCACTGCACCGCAGAAGGGTGCATGGCCTCCCCACCTGGAAAACCGTTTTTACTGTGTAAGAATCCAGAATCCCTCAGACCTTGTAATCTCCATCTTATGAGAGAATTTTGTGTAGGAATCTCGTTGATTGTTGGAGAAACTTACTTTGACTTACCAAACTTTCTAGTGATGAATAAAAATGGATGGATGGATGGATAGTTAGTTAGTTAGTTAGTACCGCTCAGCTGAAGGCCAGCTGAAACTCGCTCCCGACAAACACGCTTCTCAGCCTCCTTCAGTGCATGTATGAAAAGTTTGTATTCTTAGCAGTATTTACCACTCATCATTTAGTGGACACAAAATCCTGACTGATGAGTGAAAAGTCATGTTTATTTCATTTTTTTATGCAGGAAGAAAACGTCACAAAAATGCCCCCAGTTCTGAGTGTGTCGAAATCAAGGTATTTGAGGTTCACGATGCCATCCCCCCCCCCCCAGAAGATTGTGAAGTGGAAGTGTGTAAAATACATAAATGTGCAGTGAAGAATGGAGGGAGAAGCGTTTTTTGAGAGTATGCTGGACTGCTCACAGGGTAGATCAGTGATGAAGCCTGCCTGATATTTATGGAAATTGCATTTCATACATCTCTCTCCCTCTGAAAGTGCATTTCCTGCAGTTTTCATAGTGTAGTTTGGTTTGTATATAAAATTTCTGAGAGTCTATTGTTATAATAATAATGATGAATAATAATTTGACGGGGGGGTTGATTGCTCTTTGGATGGGTGACGCATGTATATTTTTGATAACTTTAAATATATTGACAGTAACACTAAGTTTGTACAAATAATTTAGTTTTAACCCTGGAATGCATGGTAATTTGATTCGCCTTTGCAGTCGAGGGTTAAAATACTTAGTTCTTTAAACAATGGGGAAATGTTACTTTTTGTTACTATTTGACAGGGTTTGCAGGCATTTCTATGAATGACTTCCAAAGTATGTTTTATTTCTTCGAACTACCTCGTGTTGTAATTAGTGATGTAGGTCACATCCGCATCCGCACATTTTATCGCATCCGCATCCGCACTTTGGACTGCGGATGTGGACCGTTGAGATAAAATGTCATTAATAAGCTGAAATTATCAAATTCTACTATATTAATAGAACTAGTTCATTGTGCGCAAAAGTGATGCAAGCGACGAGACGAGAGGCTGTTCTTGTATGAAGTTACTCTCTTGCAACCTACTTAGATCCACGTTACAGAGGCTGTTCTTGTATGAAGTTACTCTCTCGCAACCTACTTAGATCCACGTTACAAAGCTAAGTTATTTTCACCTAGTACATTAGAATGAGTTAAATCACCACTTGGCAAAGCAGTTGAAGAGCTTCAATCTCTTGAATCTGTCGCTTCGCCACCCACCAAAAGAATAAAAGTTTCAGTGACAGAACCAACACCTTCAACAAGCAAATCTATCACAGAATCTGTCTCTCAGTTTCTTGAGTCAAGCAGCAATGACGAGACCTACGCGATGTCAAGAGATGTAGTAAAAATGATCGAGAGCTATCACCAAGAAAAACGCCTGGCTGCATGTGACAATCCTATTAGTTGGTGGAAAAATACGCAGAATATCTATCCATACTTGAGTAAACTTGCGAGGAAACATTTAGCCTATCCTCCAACAAACGTACCAAGCGTGAGATTATTTAGCAGTGCTGGATTAATATATGATGAAAAGAGAAACAGACTGGCAGCAGAAAAGGCAGAAAAATTAATGTTCCTTAAGCATAACCTTCCTATAATTAAGTTTGAACATTAAACGATGAACATCTTAGTTTACTTTATTTTAATTACTCATTTATAAATATGCCTAATAAAACTTTAAACTTAATATAAATAGTTATCAAGCTAATTAAAGATCTCTTTCTATAAGGGTGGAGGTTGGGGAAAGAGGTCGGTGGGGTGCATTTGAGTTGGGTTCACGTCCCGCATCCTGGTAACACAATTATGGTTTCTAATTGTGGCTGAAACAAAATATAACGAATTTATTTGCAGACGAATTCACTGATTGATTTCTGTATTAGTTAGATGCTTGATATTATTTTATATGTTCAGAGAAAAGTACAGCAATTATTGTACAATTAATCAATTATACTACATTATAGCTACAGCTCTCTCTATATAATAACTTATTATATACGTTAAACACAACAAATCTCGAATATATCCTAAAAAATAACGAAAATGTAGACATCCGCATCCGCGGATGTTGAAATCAAACATCCTCATCCGCGGATGTGAAAAAAATGACATCCGCTACATCACTAGTTGTAATGCAATACAAGAAATGTAGGTGGATGAAAGGATTCCGAATATTTATCCGATAGTTTTTAATATGTTTTGTGGTGGTAATCATACAAGATGATTTGGTCAGGTTCAGTAAAAGTTTAATTCGTTGTTCTCTTCCAATTCATTTATTTTGCCATGCAGGTTCGGATGAAAGACAAGTATAACTCCATACCTTGACTTCGGCTCTCTCCTTCAGACTTTTGCGGGCGCTCGCCCTTGGCCCCTCCTTCCTGCATGAAAAGAGAAACTTAGTTTATTTTTACTGGTAAGCGACAGACATTCCTGCCATTTGGTCACGTTAAAATCTTCATTTCGTTGACAGGGGGGGAACCTCTTCGGATGCGGAAGAAGTAGTGCCCGAAGTGGAGAGAAGGGGGATACTTGAGCGGAGGTAGTAGTGGCAGTAGTTTGTTTTTGTCGTTTCTGGTTTCTTCTGTGGCATTTTTGTAAAAAAAAAATCTTCACATCAACTTTGATAGTTCAGTGGTTTTAGGAAGCCTTAGTGAGGGAATTTTACCATTTTTAAATAACGTTGTTAGTTTAGACAATTTTATTTATTCACATCGATGAAGATAGTTGAAAGTGATCACCTTTCATTGATAAAAAAACTGAATATCTAATAATTAATCCCCTTCGTAAACAGGAAAGATCGGGGGACCTATAGCTTCACGTGAGAGAATCATGGGTCGCTACATCATCTGGATGCAGAGGACGGTCCCCCATCCGGTTTACGCAGACTCAATATCGTTTAACTTCGCTCATTTACGGCAAGAAATGCCGCGATATGGCCACACAATTAAAGTACTGTACTTTTTATCTTAGTGCGTTTCTGTCATCAGTATAAGATAAGGTACAGTTTTGATGAAGTACTTGAATCACGTATGGAAGATTTTTTTTTTTTAAACCTGTACAAAATACGCCTACGTGAAATCTAAAAAAAATATTAGAAAAAAATTTTAAAAAAGTAGGTCACTAATTTCACCCAAAGAGGAACAGTTCTATCTTCGCTGTTAAAGGTAGACCTGGTAACTAAACTTGAAGATTTGTACAACCTGTCTTGTTCTTCATCCATTTCTCGCCTAAGGGATGGACAAGTGGTCGAGACCAAAAGTTGAGTCTCAAGATCTCTGTGCAATGACCTGTAACCTAAAGATTCTTTTATAAATAAACGGAGTCTAACATTTAGTCTAATCCTAGTCCCCAACGAACTCTCGTTTTAGAAAAATGAGGTGCTGAAGTGATTATATATATTACAAAATGTTTCATTTTTTAGTAAAGTAGTTTGCTTACTCTTTAGAAATCTAAAACTACTTTTTTGAATTCATATTAAATACATGAACACCTTGCTATACACAAACACTCAAAACATCTTTTTACGAGCTTCTAAAAGCTGCCATAACCTAGATACACTATGAAGTTGTGCCTAACTTTCTGCAAGTGGGTGCAAACTTTACTATACTATCAAAGTAGATGTATTATGTTTTAATAATTTTATTGTGATTTCAGATCAATAACTGAAGGTGACGATGGCTGGTTTCGTTTGAAATAGTGAAGATCGTGTGGTAGAACAACTCGAGCCTATTAAGAAGCAATGGAAGCAAGTACAACGTTCAGCAATCGGAAGTGGGTCATCTAAACACTTCATCGTAGCGAAAGATAGGTGATGACAATTGGAAGAAGGGATACGACTCGTGCTTCGCAAAACTTGGCGAAGGCAAGCACAAAAAGTTATCGCAAGAGAGCAAAGCCATTGTGACTGAAACCAGTGGCAAAGAGTGATGAGGCTGTATTGAAGTTGCCAAAATAATCCTGGAGACACTAAAAAATCCTGGTGATAGGTGAATGATATCGAATGAAGTCTTCACCCAACAAGCATCGAGAAGCGGCTTCGATTTTTCGATTAACTGAGTCTGGGATGAAAATGATTTCGTATACCTGGCACCAAGTGATGAATTTTGTTTGAACTGCCAGTCAGCGAAATTATCAAAATGAATGTTTGTTCCCTTTCCTGAGAAAATATTAAAGACCATGAGCTTTGTCAACACCTCTCCAAACAACTTCATTGTACTGTGATATTAATTTGCTTCAGTGCTGTCAAAGTGATGGATAATTATCAAAGAATGCACTTCATGGGATGGTGCATATTATCGGCAGCCTGTTCTCACCAAATATGCCATTCTATTTCTTTCAGATCCACAAAATTAAAACGCCTCGGAAGTGGTTTATCTTCATGATAGTACCTCATGCCACGATGCAAATACTACCCAACAACTTTTGAGAGACTGGGATTTATTTCTTTGATCATCATCCAGGAACTTCCCCTGATCTGAACGTAGCAGAGCACTCCAGAGCGATCTTCAAGGACAAAGCGAAAAACTTATGTTGCAGGAACTTGGTCCCAAATGATATTTTCAAGAGGTCCTCTTTCAGCACATTCAAAACTATCCTCAAAGAACTTGAACATGACAGATTTGTTTGAACGTTTTTTGAAATCATACCGTGAACGTCCGAGAGCTGCGCGTGATGGTAATGGCAAACATACGAGATATTGATAAATTTCTGTATTCAGTTTGAATAAAGCTTTCAAATGGCATATGGTGTATCTTTGTAGCCCCTAGCACAAACCATAAGCAGCTCACCGAAGTTTGGAGATCCAATAAGAGTGGCACAAGGCATGGTGCCATTAGGTGGGAAGTACCAAAGGCCCTTGGCGTGGAAGGTCCATCCATCCTTTTTGTATTCGTAAACCCTAATTCTATCTGCGAGCGAGTATTTCAAAACTTTCTGGTAAAAGCGTTTGCACAAATTGGTGTAAGCTGCCGGTATACCTCCTGCAAATCCTTTGGCACCTAAAAAACCATTCGCCTGCGAAAATAATGACGTAAAAGAAAAATAATAATTAATAAATAAGAGCGTCATTGTTCCATTAAATTTTAGCATCGACCATGAAAAGGCCATTTTAATAAAGTTACGATAACGTGAACTGAATAATTAAACAAAAAAGCAAGAAATTTCTTGCAAATGAATTTGGGAAAGGTGGAGACGAGAGAATTTCGGTACAATGTTAAATAAAGTTAGAAGCATATTTTTTTTTTTTTTTTTGTAACTAAATCGGGAGTATGATTTAAGATTACTTCCCATTAAATGTCATTCCCATTCGTGATCCGCAAATGCACAAAGTGAAAAATCCACATTGGAGACTTATTTCTCGATTTGTGAAACTGCCACTGCATTCTCACTCGCAGAAAAAGCGCCAAATAAAAATAGATAATATTGCCTTGCCAAACTAACCTAATCAAAGTTAACTAAACCCGGTTCAAAGTGGGAAAGTCGTGGATGAGAATGATAATGTCATGAAATGGAAACAAAAAGACCTTAAAATGCCTCGTTTGAAGTTTTCACTCTTGGGCGCGGAATGAAATGGGAATAAACTTTAAAGAATCCTATCTTCCAAATGAGGCAGGTTGGTGGTCACTTTTATAATATTAAACACACTTACCATTGGATGAGCGCACAAAATGTCATACTTAGAAGTAGAAGTATGCAGGATTGAATGCACATACTGATCCGTTAAATTGAAATAGCCAGTCGCTAAACGAAACCTCGATTTTTCTGGAACACTTTGCAGGAAATCTAAGGTTGCTTCAGAGTCTATATTCAAGCCGAAATGTGGCATTTGAATAGTAGGAAGTATTAAGGTATTAGGTTGTGGTTTTTCCTTTTCCAGCATCAATTTCGAAAGTTTTTCCAACCTTTTGTAACTTTTTTTAAGTTCTGAGGTCCAAAATAAGCGAACGGAATCGCTAAATTTCTGGCAATACTGACGATATTTTCCCTGTTATTAGGAAAAAAAAAAATCCCATAATATTTTTCAGAATCATTCTGAAAATTAATGCACAAATTATATATGCATACACAGTATATAAAACGATAAGAGTTTTATTTCAATACGACTTGAGTAAAGAATGCAACCCAAAAAGCATTCGTCCTCACGTCGCAAAGCAACCATCTGAGTCCAAACATCTTATCACTAAACCATCCAAGAAGCCAAAAAACGCTTTCCTTTAAATTTGAAGGAAAGTTTTTTGGCTCTTTGTCTTTACTTCACCACGTTTTTCTTCAGTTTTAGCTTCAAAATTAACCCTGGTTATTGTGGTTTTCTATTATACAATTCACCGAACGCAAGAACGAATCCTCCTTGGGGTTACAAGTTTTATTTATTTAATTTATATATATAATTCACAAATCGTCGCGATCGAAGTGTACGACGAAGCGAAAAGTGGGATTATGCGGAGGTCCATTTAAATGCCAGTGGGCTCAGCCTTTATTTGGTGCTTTTGCTGAAAAATTAAGCCATGCAAAATTATAGGTCTTAAAAATAACATTTAAAGGTTGCTCAATGACTAAAATTTACCCTCTTTTGTATGAATTTTGTCATTTGCAAAAGTTACAAAAAAAATTCTAATGTTCATACATGCGTTGTACCAAGCATATTCACAACATATTGAACACTACACTGGAAGCCATGCAAGATCTGAGTAACTGAGGACTTGTATGGACTGGAGATTCTCCTGGTGTTGCCATAATGAAAGTGTTTTTAAGCTAATCACGGCTTCAAGATCTCTATGATCGGTGAAGGCAACATGATACCGCAGCCAATTACAGGGGATTAAACTAATGATGTCATCAATAAAACACTACGTCAGGAGAAAACAGTGGGCTGATCAGTCTCACTTCACAGACTTCAGAGTCAATGAGCAACCCCTAAATATTATTTTTAAAACCTATAATTTTGCATGGCTTAATTTTTCAGCAAAAGGCACCAAATAAAGGCTGAGCCCACTGGCTTTTCAAAAAAAATTTTTTTTGCATCACCCTCCAGTGTACTTATCTTAAGACTTCGCATGCACATTAATTCATGTGTATATAATTGCGGGTGAGTGTGTATATAACGCAAACTTAGTAAAACATGGTTTTACGAGTGAAAGGATATTGCCTTATACAGTTAACGTTACTCTAAACGCATGGTGTCTTCCGGCTGGATTTAATCAGTGAATGCCATGACCAAGAACGGAGATCATAATCAAATGTTTAACATTAAAAAGCATTGTTTAATGATGCACAGAGAACAGTCACGCACTACACGTTCAACAGCTGACAAAAGACTAATATCTGGATCCAAATAAAGACGGAAGATGGCGAGTCAGGCATCGCACGTCGATGAGCATCCAGAATCTCAAAAAGGCAGGAAAATGCGAGGATTCGGAAGTTATATATATATATATATATATATATATATATAATATATATATATATATGGGCTACGTAGTGGCCGATGTCGTAACACCGCTTCTCGGAGATCAGCGAAGTTAAGCGACATTGGGTCTGGGTAGTAGTTGGATGGGAGACCGTCCTCTGCGCCCAGATTATGTAGCGACCCGTGGTTCGGATCCCACGTAAAACTGTAGGTCCCCTCCGTCATATGACCTTAGATGTTGCGAAGGAGGTTAAACAACCCAATTAAAAAAAATATATAATATATATATATATATATATATAAAGGGAATTAACGCGAAGAAGCGGGTGTGCGACAATTCGCGTTATATATATATATATATATATATATACACAGGGCGTCCCAAAAAAATGTATACACACTTTAAATAATTATAAAGGCAGTGTTTATTAAAATACATTTCATTTTCAAAATGTAATAGAATTTACAGACATTATTTAATTGTTTTGTCAACGCCTGTTTTCAAACTGACGTCCGTTCTGGTCCAGGCACTGCTGATAACGCGAAGCAATGGAATCGCAAACATCATGAAACATTTCGTTTGGTATTTGTGTGCATTCTCGTTCAATGGCTGCTCTCAATTCAGCGACTGTTGCAGGTTTTTAGCGTAGACTTTGTCTTTTAAGTATCCCCATAAAAAAAAGTCTAGTGGTGTGAGGTCTGGTGAACGCGGAGGGTATTCTACGAAACCCCTTCGTCCAATCCACATCCACATCGTGCCAAGTACCACTCGCAATACTCCACTCTTCGGTCCGGATCATCTTCATTAATAGCATGGACTAATCTTGGAATGTAACTTTTCCATTGACAGCGCTTCAAAATGCGTTGGACAAACGATTCTGAAATTCCTACCTCACGACTCGCTTGCCGCACAGATTTTCTTGGACTTTGGTGATACGTTTCCAGTACTCTTTCTGCTTTGTGGGGCTTGTCGATGTCCGTGGTCTTCCGGAACGCTTCTTGTGGACATTCTGAACAGTTCCATCGGCTTCAAACTTATCTCTAATTCGAGTGATGGTAAGTCGCGTTGGTGGATCTGTTTGAAACTCCCTCCTAAACTGTCTTTGCACTTCAACTGCGTTTTCACACTTCCAGTAGCATTTTAGAATGAATTTCCTTTGTTCAAAGCTTAGTCTGACTGCCATTATTAATTCTAATGGGTTTAACTTGGAAAGAAAGAAACATCAATTGAGCTATCAGCTGTTAAAGTGTGTATACATTTTTTTGGGACGCCCTGTTATATATATATATATATATATATATATATATTATATATATATATATATATATATATATATATATTATATTACCAGTCAAAAGTTTAAGTACACCCTGAAATATTCATAAATTTTAAATTTTGTTTAGAGTTTTTTATTTATTAACTAAGTTATCATGACACAAATTTGTAAGTACAAACATGGAAACTTAAATAACAACAAATCAGGACAAGTTACCAAAAGCAGTCTAAATTTTAGATTCATCAAAATAGCCTCCTCTTGCAACAATTACAGCAGAACAAATTCGAGGCATGCGCTCAACAAGAGAAAGAAGATAGTCTGGTGAAGGCTGCTGCCAGCACTCTTGTAAGAGTTCCCAGAGCTTCTGAGCTTCCACTCGTCAATCCAGTTCATCCCACACTAGCTCGAAGGGGTTCAGATCCGGAGACTATGCTGGCCATTCCATAACTGTGAGCTGACGTTGCCGTTCTTTCTGCTTCAGGTAATTTTGACACAGCTTGGAAGTGTGTTTAGGATGGTTGTCTTGCTGCATTATGAACTGTTGGCCAACTAGTCGCAGTCCAGATGGGATGGCATGGCGCTGCTTTGGTTCAGTATTCTAGTGACTTTGTGGAGATCTCCAACTTGCTCCCCTGCAAAACATCCCCAGACCATCACACTTTCTCCACCGTGCTTCACTGTTGGCAAAACACACTGCTGTGTCATTCTTTCACCCACTCTGCGCCGCACAAATACTCTGCGTTTGGATCCAAAAGAAATTTCCACTGCTCAAAAGTCCATTTTTGGTTTTTTAGCCGAGGCTAGCCTTTTCTTTTTCTTCTGGAGTCTCAGCATTGGTTTCTTTGCTGCAGTTCGTTCTTTTAATCCTGCCTCTCTTAGTCTTCTCTGAACAGTTGATGTTGAAACTGTTGTACTTTTAAGAGTTGTTCAGCTGGGCTTTGATTTCAGGTGCTGTGAGGCGTCTGTTGCGCAGACTGGTGACTCAGATATACTTGTCCTCTGATTCTGTTGTGGTTCTTGGTCGCCCTGACCTTCTTCTGTCCTTTTTTTGACCAGTTTCTTCATACCGTTTAATGGCACAAGCAACCACATTCACGGAAACTTTTAATTTTTTTGCAATTTGCCTCAATGATTGGCCCTCATTTCTCAAAGTTACAATCGACTCTCTTTTTTCTGTTGTTAACTGAGCTTTGGCACCCATTTTTGCTTTTGAAACAGAAATATACCTTAAACTACACAGTTAGCTCTTCTGCAAGGATTTTATATGTAAAGACCTGCAGTCCTCTGATTCTGTTGTGGTTCTTGGTCGCCCTGACCTTCTTCTGTCCTTTTTTTGACCAGTTTCTTCGTACCGTTTAATGGCACAAGCAACCACATTCACGGAAACTTTTAATTTTTTTGCAATTTGCCTCAATGATTGGCCCTCATTTCTCAAAGTTACAATCGACTCTCTTTTTTCTGTTGTTAACTGAGCTTTGGCACCCATTTTTGCTTTTGAAACAGAAATATACCTTAAACTACACAGTTAGCTCTTCTGCAAGGATTTTATATGTAAAGACCTGCAGTCCTCTGATTCTGTTGTGGTTCTTGGTCGCCCTGACCTTCTTCTGTCCTTTTTTTGACCAGTTTCTTCGTACCGTTTAATGGCACAAGCAACCACATTCACGGAAACTTTTAATTTTTTTGCAATTTGCCTCAATGATTGGCCCTCATTTCTCAAAGTTACAATCGACTCTCTTTTTTCTGTTGTTAACTGAGCTTTGGCACCCATTTTTGCTTTTGAAACAGAAATATACCTTAAACTACACAGTTAGCTCTTCTGCAAGGATTTTATATGTAAAGACCTGCAGCGCATGTTAATACCTGAACACATGTATTAACATACTCCTGAAGAAACACACCGTAGTAAAGACTTTTAAACTGTTTTTGGACCTTTGTGCAGAGCTAATGGCATTAATTTTAGGTTGCATGCTAGACGTAAATTAACACATTTTGAAGGCTATTTTGAAGAAGCTTCTGTGTTACAACACACTGCATAGGGCAGATGCACTGAAGCATACAATATGAAAGACAGGTAAGCAAATTCATCTTTAGTACCTGTTAAGTTTACATTTGAAGTTTATGTCATGAGCTAAGCAGCAAAACATTGGAAATTAGTAGGTATACTTAAACTTTTGACTGGTAGTGTATATATAACATCGTTTTTAAATACAATTGTAGCAAGAAAACTAAGTTTTCATCGTTTCACAAAGCACCGCTCTGCCCATCCACTTACTCAAGGTACGAGCAACTCGTACCATCTTTACCAAGTAAGCAGTGGCAAACAATGATTGCCTCCCCCCCTCTGCACAGATGAAACTAAGAGAGGTACAAAAACTGATTGTTGCATATTTTAGACAATTTAATTCTACGTCTAAACAAAACCACTCAATAGTTGGTGTTGCCTCCTTGTGCTTGGCGGGCGGCTTCAAGTCGGCAAGGGTAGGAGATGAGGAGAGACTGACTCGAAAAGGTCAGTGTTGTACTCAAGATTTCGGAGGATTGTTTCGATGTGCTGCTCCATGGTCCGGCAGCAGAATCGGGTGGCTGGTGGTTCAGCATCAGGGATTCCACTCGGTCTTTCAGGATGGATCCTGAACGAGTCTGCCGCCGGACTATGGAGCAGCACATCGAAACAATCCTCCGAAATCTTGAGTACAACACTGACCTTTTCGAGTCAGTCTCTCCTCATCTCCTACCCTTGCCGACTTGAAGCCGTCCGCCAAGCACAAGGAGGCAACACCAACTATTGAGTGGTTTTGTTTAGACGTAGAATTAAATTGTCTAAAAGATGCAACAATCAGTTTTTTGTACCTCTCTTAGTTTCATCTGTGCAGAGGGAGGGGGGAGGGGGGGGGGGCAATCATGTTTGCCACCGTGTAGAGTATATGAAAGGTAAACGTACTTAACGAACATATATAAAATGCCTACCTTAAATGGATGAAGTGATGAATCACCTTCAGCCTGGGTGGTATTATCACACTTTAAATGGAGAGAATGCGACGCAACCACGGAAATTAGTTCTTCATAAAAATTAGCCAGTTCTTCCGAGTCTTTGATCATCACGTATCGGTCTTGGCGATTGACGAAATAATCATTACTAAGATTGGCTCTGCAATGAGTATCTACTTTTAGAGGAATTTCCTACAATGCGTGAAGATTCTGAGACTCTAAATACTAAATAAGCATTTCAAAGCACTAATGACCTCATCAGTGAGTACGATAAAAAAGAGAAGTTTGCGCAGAAAAATTAACTACATTAAAATGTTGCGAATGAAACTTAAAGACACATTACAAAATAACAACATGCAAAAGTAATCATTCCGAAGCAAGTGCACGGCAATTACTTTTGCGCCGCTAGCTCAACTGTAGGATATTCCAATCTAATTTTATCCTCGCAAAGGGTGGTTTTACCAAATGTAAAAATACTTATAAATACAAATCTTAACCAAATACGATCATAACATCAACCACAAAAATAATTTGAGCAGCGGGGGTTTATTTAAACGGTCGTCCGAGATGACTAAGTATTCTAAATTAACCCCTGGGGATAAAATTTAACGGCCCCTTAATTTTAACCCCAGGGGTTAATTTAGAATATTTAATCGTCTCGGACGATTGGAAGACCATTAAAAAAAACCCTGTTGAGTGCACCAAGTTTTTCTCTTCTATTTAAAAAAATGAACTACAAGGTGACTGACCCCGATACAATGACTGAATTATCAAACACGTATATTTTCATGTGCTGCAGACCGATTATTTCATTCCATCTCTCAGGAAGGAGGAACTTGAAAATACCTCTCAGAGCAGGGCAGTGAAAGAGTGAAACCTAAAAGGTAGAATGCAAAATTTAAAAAAAGGGTCTTATTTATTTAAATATATGAGCCCCAGGTAGCAATTATCCATTGCAATCATTAGCCCCATGGATACTCGCCATCTGGGAGAGTAGCTAATAAGCCAGTCTTAGAACTTACTTTCTGACTAAAGTATACTCTAATCCAATCTGTGGGGGGTGCATAAGCACGTTTGGCTTTCCTACAAAACCGCGACATTTTCACACTTTCTCACACATTCAATTCTGTATTGTGACACTCGCCCAACTTTAGAAACCTAATAACCCTAACCTAAATTATATTCCAACTTTTTCCATAATAAAAGATCACAATTATGAAGATAATTCACCGCAACATCGGAAATGTTGGGATACGCACGTTCGTGTCATGATGGGCTCTATGTGTATCCTCAAGATCGTCTCGATTTCGTACGTGAGAGAGAGAAAAAAAGCCCTAGGTCTATCTACATTTCTAACAAACTACTTTATTTCAAAATAACAAAAAATCGCGCAATACCTTACAATTGGATTTGTTATCTTGTATTAGAGGAAGCAAAAGTGTGCGAGAATTTACTTTTCCTCTCGATGCTCTTGTATAATCAAACAGACAACTTACTCTCAATTTCGGATGACAATGAAGTCGCTCAGAAATTAGAGAGACCTGGAGAGAGAGAGAAAGGGAGACAAAAAGTGGGTGTCAAATAGGTATACATCACATGACATTTAGGTATATATGACATTTATATGATTTTATCTTCCTCACAATCATTCACCATGTCCATCCATCTTCTTCTTAGCCTCTCTCTCCTCCTACCTTTGCAAACACTCAACATGTCCAAATCACCTCAACACACTTTCCTCAATTTTCACTTCCACTGACTTCTGAATACCACATCTGTCCATGAATAAAAAAAAAAAATTTTAATTTGTATTTTTATACAATGGTTTAAAACCAGGGGTATTCAACCTTAAACTTTGGTCAGGAAGAGTGATCAACCTAGTCCCATCTGTATTCAACTGCCTTCCACCTGGCCACCCCTCCCAATAGCCTCCCATCCCCACTTCCATACTTTACACAATTGCAATCATATCCTGTCATTATTTTTACAACTACAGGCAATGACCACTTTACGAACGTTTGCTTTACAAAAATCTGCAATTATGAATGCTGGCTTCCCATTCTCAAGAACTCAGCAATGAAGAACTTGTGGAGCTGCGAGAACAAGTGACAGCAGAGACCACCCCAGTGCCAGAGAGTCCTGCAAGAGGCTCTCTCTCCATGAAGAGTTTAACTGAGGCCCTTAAACTCTTTGAGCAAGGACTGGCGATCCTGGAGAGAGAGTATCCCAACTTTGAAAGGAGCAGCAAAGTTGCCAATGGAGTCCATAATAACAAGGTATGCTATGAGGAGATTTTGAGAGAGGAGAAACAAGGCCAGATAAACTTCTTTGGACTCCTTTTTCAGGAAGCCCACAAGTGAACCTCAGAAACAAGGCCAGATAAACGTCTTTGGACTCCTTTTTCAGGAAGCCCACAAGTGAACCTCCCACTCCAGCAAAGAGCACTCCCCCTGGAAGTCCATCTAAATCTTCTTCAAATTAATGTCTAAAAGTAGCTTTCATGTCTTTTATTTAATATGAAATTGATTTAATATTAATTATTTTTAATATTTGTATGCTTATTCTTCTTTTAAAATGTAAAAACTTGTCTATTTTCATGAATTTTTAGGGCTTGGGAGTTGCGTTAGGAATGAATTAACCTGTATTACATTAATTCCTATGGAAAAACTGTGTTCACTTTATGAATGTTTGCTTTATGAACAGTTTCAAAGGAATCAATTGATTCATAATTGCAGACAATGCCTGTTGATACTAAATTGTAAGAATGGACAAAAGTGCAAATTTTTTTTTAAAAAAAAAGGATGCATTCTTAGTACAGCAATTTTTAAAATCTTGATAAGAAATCAGACTCACTTTGGGCCTAAATTGGTTATAAATTATCAATTATTCCATATATTTGCATTAACAATCTTCCCTTTTTATGATTATTTTCTAGTTATTGCAATTTTGGGGAAATACCGAAATTCTGCCTTGTGAACAACTAAAAAATGATTGGTGATCAACCAGTTGGGCACCCCTGGTTTAAACCATAGTACCCTAACCAACCAAAGCAAATAGATCCCCCCATGAAGTACAGTGCAATTTATGTCAGTGAACAGTACAATAAATGGTATGACAAACCAATTTCTTTTCTAAATTTCCAGTTCCAATGTAAAGAGAAGCCATAATGATTCTTTTGTTAGCTCTTGATGCTTGAGAAAGCAGTTCATTATAAAACTCTTGAGGATGATTGAAAAATTTAATCTGGGGGTGGGGAAAAATAAGTCCTAACAAACATACATGAAATACAATTTCAGATAGATTTAGTTTACTCAGTAAATATCAAATTAAAGGCTTAAAAGCTAAGTGACTAGAAGGGCCTTAACTATTCTAAGACCATTTTTTTATTTAAATTCAATAATCATAGATATGTATAGGGTCAGGTGGGGTAATTTTGCTGCAAAATGTGGCTCTCTCTATATTGCAGTAAGCATAATTAAGGATTTCCAAGTGTTACTGTACTTTTTATACATTGAGGCCTTTGGCTACATCAACCTGTGCTTTGTTTTATTTAAATAATAACAGGAGGGGTATAACACCCAACTGAAAAATGTTAGTCAGCATAGCAAAATTACCATGCCAGTAAGGTAATTTTGTCACCTTTCAACTTTTTTAAAAAATACATCAGAAAAGCATTTGTGAGCAATGGCGTAGGGATGATTACAATGACAGCCAATGAAGTTTAGGTGGTTACCTAATGAAGCAATCATGATAAACTTCACTACTTTGGGGCTAAATACTGAACAAACTTTCAGTCAAAGGCATCCATCACAGATCCTGAGATGTAAAGAAGTTATAGTCTATATGGTAGTATGGCAATTATTGGTTTTAGCATAATAATTCCTCTCACATTTTATCAATTAGATATTCTTCAAAAACATACAAAAATAACTCTTCCTCCGAAGGACATTATATTTTAGGACATGGGTATTTACATATAAAATTTTCACTGCATAGCAAAATTACCCCACCTTATCCTAGTTAAGACACTAAATTAGCATACAGTTATCATACCTGTGAACTGTTAACAGGAAATGCAGGGAGATGATAAGATAAATAGTGAAAGTTCGGCAATGAGAAGGCTTTTGATAAATAACAGATTTTGTCATAAAATGTCAAGTTCATTTTCAATTCTAGCCAAATTAAATTTTGGCTTACTAAAAACCAACATAGATTTAACTATGACTGTCAACATTCAACCTTTCATAAAACCTGTTTAAACATAAAAATTAATATTTAAAT